>CM022297.1:411177443-411610424 GCA_011799875.1 Thinopyrum elongatum | reverse complement strand
ATCTAGCAGCAGCGCTGATTTAGCAGCAGCGCTTGCCTTTCTACAGCGCTACAGATAGTTAGCAGTAGTGCTGGTCAGGGCAGCGTACTGCTAACCATACTTACCAGTAGCGCTGCCCTGACCAGCGCTACTGTACAAGCTTAGCTGTAGCGCGTAGCGTAGCGCTGGACCCAGCGCTACTGCTATAGGTATTTCAAGCGCTACTAGTAGGTTTTCTAGTAGTGCATAGGGAATGACTTCATTTTCTCTCTATCTTCTGCAATGGTCGGGCTTTGAGTCTGACTCAATTTCACACATTGTAACACAGGTAAGAACCCTTTCTTTGACTGATCAATTTTGAACTTCTTCAAAACTTTGTCAAGGTATGTGCTTTATGAATCCTATTAGCGTCTCGATCTATCCCTTAGATCTTGATGCCAATATATAGGCAGCTTCACCGAGGTCTTTCATTCAAAATTCTTATACAAGTAATCTTTATGGTATCAGAAATATATATCATTTCCAATCAACAATATGTCATCCACATATAATATCAGAAATGCTACATAGCTCCCACTCACTTCTTGTAAATACAGGCTTCACCGTAAGTCTGTATAAAACCATATGCTTTGATCACATCATCAAAACGGATATTCCAACTCCGAGATGCTTGCACTAGTCCGTAGATGGATCGACGGAGCTTGCACACTTTGTTAGCACCTTTAGGATCGACAAAACCTTCTGTTTGCATCATATACAACTTTCTTTGAGAAATCCATTAAGGAATGCAGTTTTGATGTCCTTTTGCATGATTTCATAATTATAAAATCCGGCAATTGCTAACATGATTCGGACAGAATTAAGCATCGCTACGGGTGAGAAAGTCTCATCGTAGTCAACTCCTTGAACTTGTCGAAAACCTTTCGCGACAAGTCGAGCTTTGTAGACAGTAACCTTACCATCAGTGTCAGTCTTCTTCTTGAAGATCATTTATTCTCTATGGCTTGCCGATCAATGGGCAAATCCGCCAAAGTCCATACTTTGTTCTCATACATGGATCCTATTCAGATTTATGGCCTCAAGCCATTCATCAGATCTGGGGCTCATCATAGCTTCTTCATAGTTCATAGGTTCGCATGGTCTAATAACATAAACTTCCATGACAGGATTACCGTACCACTCTAGTGCGGATCGTGCTTGGTCGAACCTACGAGGTTCAGTAGTAACTTGATCTAAAGTTTCATGATCATCATCATTGCTTCCTCTCTAGTTGTGTAGGCATTGATACTCTCCGACGTATCTATAAATTATGAAGTATCATGCCATGTTTACAACAATTTATATGGTTTTGGTATGATTTGATTAGAAATACCCATACTGACGCTGTTTTCAGCAGAACTACTGTGGTGTCATTTTTGTGCAGAAAAAAGTTCTCGGAATGGGCCAGAAAATTTACGGTGATTTTTTATGGACCAAAAGAGAACCCCGAAGCACAAGAGTTGGACCAGAAGAGTCCGAGGCGATGACAAGGTAGGGGGCGCGCCCTACCCCCCGGGAGGGTGCTCCTACCTTGTCGCTCCGTGGACCCCCTTGACGTGAGACCGACGCCAAAAAACCTTATAATACCCAAACCCCCAGAAAGAAACCTAGATCGGGAGTTCCGCCGTCGTAAGCCTCTGTAGCCACGAAAACCCAATCTAGGCCCTCTTGCACCCTGCCGGAGGGGGCCATCATCACGGAGGCATGGAGGAGGATCCCGGAGGGGGCCATCATCACCATGGAGGCCAAGGACCAGAGGGAGAACCTCTCCCATCTAGGGGGGGAGGCCATGGAGGGGAAGCACAAGGGGGAGACTCTCTCCCCTCTCTCTCGGTGGTGCCGGAGTGCCACCGGGGAACCATCGCCGCGGTGATCGTCTTCATCAACATCACCATCTCATCTCTTTTACGCGGTTCACTCTCCCGCACCCCGCTGTAATCCCCTACTTGAAACAAAGAAAACATGGTGTTTATGCCACATATTATGATCTAATGCTGTGTTGCATCTATGATGTTTTGAGTAGATTTCCTTTGTCTTTTGGGTTGATTGATGATCTAGATTGGTTTGAGTTGTATGTTTATTTTGGTGCTGTCTATGGTTGCCGTGCACACGTGAAGGATTCCCGCTGTAGGGTGTTGCAATACGTTCATGATTCGCTTATAGTGGGTTGCTAGAGTGACAGAGCTTAAACCCGAGGTAAGGGGGGTTGTTGCGTATGGGATAAAGGGGACTTGATGTTTTAATGCTATGGTTGGGTTTACTTAATGATCTTTAGTAGTTGCGGATGCTTGCTAGAGTTCCAATCATAAGTGCACATGATCAAGAAGAGAAAGTATGTTAGCTTATGCTCTCCCTCAATAAAATTGCAATGACGACTCCGATCTTGTTAACAATTGCACTGGATGATTCCGCACGCCGACCCATCATTATTCCACACTCGCTATTATAATATATGGTAATATATTCTAACTTCTGTTAACAGCACCTACTTTATATTTTAGTTCTCCGATATCATGCACAGGTTATCCTCTTCATACCCACAACGTAGTTTATTTCTCGTTTCAGATGGAAGCAAACGTTCGGTGTTACGTAGAGTCGTATCAGTGGCAGATAGGACTTGAGAGAATATTGATCTTACTTTAGCTCCTTGTGGGTTCGACACTCCATACTATTGAACATCCCCAGCCTCACACCACAGTGATCACCTTTGATCATGCCAAGTCAGTAAAATAAACTGTGCTTGATCATCATTATTGTCATCCTTTCAAATTCCAATTCAAATGAATTTCTCAAACTTTAAGTGAAAAATAAAAGTTGTTCAAATCAGAAACAAAATGTCCATTAAATAGCAAATAATCCAGGAAGCAATTATAAAAATACAATCAACATTGATTGAATTAGTAGATGACTCTAACAGCATGAAACAACACCAAAACAGTAATTAAAATTGCTAAACTATTAACTAAAATACAAATGAAATATTTATTCATCGAACCTTTTTTCTAACCGGGCTAAATACATTATATTTATGTGGCATAAACTCATATTTTACTAAAGTCATTTAGTGGCCTAGCAATTTACAAAAAACAAGAAACAGAAAGAAATAATGAAAAAGGAAAAGGGCCACTATGGTGGGCCTTGTGCACAGTGTGCAGGCCCAGCCAACAGAGCCATCGCTTTCTCTCCTTCGCCATGTCGCCGTCCCCGTGGCTGGGGCGCGGGGCGCACCGGCGAGCAGCCGACACGGCGACACCCGCCGACGCACGAGGGGATAAGGCCGCCCCTCGGCCTCTCCCCTCCTCTCCATTTCCCCTCCTCTCCAACGCTCTTCTCCCTCTCTCCCTCCTTCAAATCCGCTGCGCCCGACCGCGTCGCCGCTGTGCCTCGCCGTGCCGTGGCCACCGTCGACCTCTCACCTCGCCAAGTTGCCGTAGGAGCTCGCCGTCCTCCTCGTCATCTTGTGGCTGCAGCGAAGCCGGAGAGCCCTGCTTCACCGGATTCAGCCGCCCCTCTTCGCATCGGTCTTCGGCGATGTCCGGCGCCCAGCTTCCCTGCTACTCCTAAGCTATCGACGGCCACCGTGCGCCTCACCGTGAGCATCCACCTTCCACCTCTTCCCCCTGTGCCCCGTTTCTTCGCCATAGCTAGCCGTCACCGTTGCCGCACTCTGGCGTCCGCTGTTAAGCTCACCGCCGTGTGCAGTTGTTGTAGTGGCCATCTGAGCCTACCAACAACTTAGGGCACCTTCTGGTGCCACCCATGCCTTCGGTTCATCCTCCGTGCCCCATAGCTACGAGTTCGACGAAGACCGAACTCGGTCGCCGCCTGCCTCGCCATTCCGGCCACTTTTGGTCACCCCTGAGCCTTGTTTTGGCTCAGGAACGATTTGCAGCGTCGTGCAACCGTGTCGAACGCAACAAAAATATGAGAAACGGTGCCCTATACGCTATTTCCGACCTCACCGGCGTTCGGCCGCCGCGCACGAGGTCGCCGGAGCTACTCCGGCGGCTCCGCTGAGCTGGCGAAGCGGTGGGGTCCACCCCTAGGCCACTGCCATGGGTCCCGGGGGCCAGTTGACCGTGGACCTCGGTCAACTGTGCTGATGGGGCAGCACAGTCACTGACCAGTGGGCCCCCTCGTTCAGCTAATTAAATAAACCTTTTTTATATAAACTGATTAGTTAACCCTAATAGTCACTGACACCTGGGGCCCACACCCTAATTACCTCTGTTTAGTTAAAATAATCACTGTTGAAATACAGTGGCTGACAGGTGGGTCCCACCTGTCAGGTTTGACTAGTCGCAGGCCACTAGTTGACTGCTGAAGCAGCAGTGACCTCATTGCTGATGTCATAATTATTTAGATAATATTCGTTAATTTAAATAATTCTAGAAAATGTTTTAAATCTTTGAAAATCGTAGAATAGAAAATAAACCATAGCTCGGATCGAAAAAACTTTCTACATGAAAAGTTGATTGGAACGACGAGACGAATCTGATCGTTGTCGTCTGTTCCATGACGGAAACCTCTACGTAAGTGAACCTGCAACTTCCTTCCGTTTCCGGTAGATAAATCCCACTTTAATCCTAAAATAACTAAAATGACCTTAAACATATTTTAGGCAACCCTCGCACGCATCCTAGGCATAGCATGCTCTGTGTTGCATATGTTTGTTGTGTATTTATCTGTTTCCTCCCCCTCTTCTCTCTCGTTAGACCCCCGACAACGACGTAGTCCCGAGGCTGACGCAGCTACGGAGGTCGACTACACCCTGACGACCAGACTCTTGCCGCAGAGCTTCGAGGCAAGCACCCCCCCTTTTGAGCATTCGATATCGCCTATCCTCTTTCTCTTATGCTTGCATTTAGAAATTGTTGTGTTATGTATCCTATATACGCGCATAGCTGGTTTATTTGTAACCATGCTATTGTTACCTACCGGCTTATCTAAATTGTTTAGTATAGGCTGGGTAGAGACCCATCAGAGGCCCCCACCCTGTCCCGACGCCCACTGGATTATTAGAAGACCGGGTCAACGGGATCGAAGACCAGGCCCGGCACCGCACATCACTTCCCCCTTAATTGCACGCCATACTGGGTTATTATCGAGTGCCGAGAGTGATACCTCATGAGCACTTTGATGTTAACCTTGTAGGTTAGTTCATCTGGTAATGGTCACGAGGGTGATTCCTCCTTCTCCATTCCCGGGTAACGACACTGTCGTGCAACTCTCAAGAGTGGACCCGAGGGTGATTCCTCCTTCATTCACCTTGACGATAATCAGGTGGAATTCCATCGAAGGTGATTTCTCAGGGTTCTCTTGGTGTTAGACACACGGATACTATGGTTACTATGACTGTACACTGAAACCATGTTACTAAAGACGGGTCGGCCCTGAGGGGTACCCGCGCGGAGCTTAATTGCGAGAGATGTGGAGCGGTTTGACCTGGAGGGTGCCCGAGAGATGAATACGAGGCATGGCGGGCATTCTAGCCCTTGGCTCAAGTCCTCGAGACGGGGGCGACGGGGGTCACATCGATCATGAGTCTCTGTCGTTACCGCGCGATCCTAATCCACTAACGGTTTGGATATTTGATCCGAGGGGCCTCGGCCTAATAGCACTAACCATCACGCGGGGCATAGTATGGGCGTTCTGCGTTGTATACATCAGCCGAAGCTTAATTGAGTCAGCGAGGAGCGGCACACGTGGGTTGGACTGGGAAGCAACGCACTTGTATTAAGGGGTTGCTAGGTCTGCTCACGGCGGTGCACGTAACGCACAGGAGTCCCCGGGGCGAAGGCCCAAGACCCCGGGGCGCATAGGTTTGTCCGGCGTGCTGACCTCTCTGTTAAGTATTTCGGTTCGGGTTGCGGTCGTGTCGTTTGGCCAGGCCGGGCATGACCCAGTAAAGTGTGTCCGGTCAGAGTTATATGAGCGAGCTTGGTGGGTAAGTTGGTGCCCCCTGCAGGGAAGAAGAAACAATCTATCGATTAGCCTACCTACGGTTAATGGACACTCAGAGTTGTATCCCGATCGATACAACTAGAACCTGTCACTTGAGATGATAACTAGATAGTATGGCTCTGGGATTGCTTTCTGCAAGGAGTCGAGGAAGAATCTCTGGGCGCGGGTTGATTACACTACTACTACTTTACATTATGCTAATCTGCACTCTTCTAATGCGGCAAGACCACTGAAGATGCTTGAAGATGCTAGTCTTTGATAGGACTAGGCCTTCCTCTCTATTCTGGCATTTCTGCAGCCAAGTCACATATACAGCCTCCTTTGATAATGTTGCATTTTAGTGTAGATCCTTGCTTGCTGAGTACTTTGGATGAGTACTCACGTTTGCTTTGCTTTCTTTTTCTCCCCATATCCCTTTTGTTGCATCCAGATCACGGAGCCCCTGGGACCGTTGTTCCCGCCGATGGCTACTATACTACCCTCCTGGCGAGTAACTATACGAGGAGCCGTCGACGGACAAGGAGTCAGTTCGGAGGGTCCCAGGCAGGAGGCCTGCACCTTTCGATCGTAGCTTTTGTTTTGCCCCGCCTTCATAAAGGCCTATCTCTGTTTTATCTTTTAATCTGTACTTAGATATCTGATGCTTCCGCTGACGCTTGTATGCGAGCTCATGTATTCGAGCCCTCGAGGCCCCTTGGTTTGTAATATAAAGCTTGTATGACTTTATTTATGTTTTCGAGTTGTGTTGTGATATCTTCAAGTGAGTCCTTAGGCTAGAGATCGTGTGCATTTGCGTGTATGGTTAGTGCACGATTAAGCCGGGGGTCGTCACTGGTTGGTATCGGAGCCGACTGCGTTGTAGGGTCCACCCTTTCCAACTCCTTGGCCAAAGTTGAGTCTAGTGGTCCAAAATTATTTTACTAACTGGCAGTGTGGCTTATGGGCCACGTCGCCAATTGGGTGATTAGGATCTTTTATCCTGTCTAACTCTGGGACTCTGATTCTCTTCTATTCGGGTTAAATATTTTACTAACTCTGACATTAGGTTTCTCGTAACCACTTCATCCTGGAGAGCCCCTTCATCATAGATGATCGTCTGCTCATCAGAAGATTCTGAAGATACCTCGACGTTAACCGAGACCCTGTGCCACTGCTTTGCAGTTCTGACCACCGACAAATCCCATGGATAACTGAACATCCTTGCCGTTTGTTACTCAACCACAGTTGTTTATATGCATTCCCAAATACTTTGAAATACTATCTGATCTCCCGAGAATCCTCTGCAGGCCTATCGCTCTTGATTTCCTGCCAGTCTGAATTAAGGTTAATTCTATATGTTGGCAATATTCATTGGTATCCTTTGACACCGTCATTTGGTCTTAATGATTCAACATGAGTGCGAATGCACGCGATCAATAAGTTGATCCTTTTAAAATTATGTTTCCGGCTCAGACCTATTCTGAACATGAGTGGTTCTCGGTAATTCAATCCTTGATTGATTGGCCACTAATTATATTCAACATACTCTACTGTTTTATCAGAGCGTCTGCCTCTGATCCTCGATTTTTCAAACGTAAACCCGTCAGTATTAAGCTTCAGCTTATCCAGATATTTCCATAACGATTGCCCTTGCATTTCCTCTCTTCTGGTTGGTACCGCTACTCATGTCAGATCCTTTGTCGTCTACCTGATCTTTTGTTGGATTAATATCCGACAGTATCCTTCATATTCAAACATCTTATGAGCTCTTCCTTGGTATTTAGTACCTCCAGTAAATTTTATCATTGCTTTGACTTCGATACTCTGCTTTCGAAATCACATCCCTTGCTTTGGTTGATGGTTGTATGGATTCGTTAAAATTGTCCCGATGGGTTGATCTATGCTTCTGCCATCTGCGAGACCCCAGAAACTTCTACGGGTCACTCACTACTGGTGTTACGCCAGATAAATTTTCAACATTTCAACTTCATTAAAAGCGAGAAGTGAATGAGAGGGTTATGCATTGAAGAAGTGGGAGTCAACCTTGAACCTTTGTGTTCATGCCATGCACCCGATGTGAGAACTTATTGTGGAAGCTGCTCGTAAAATAATTACTTCCTTGGTACAAGTTCATCTTGTATCTATGAATTGATCCTTTGCGATCGTGGTTCCGACCATATTTCCTCCTTGATTCCATTTCCTGAATAAGTTAAAATACTTGTCCTTTACAGATCATTCACCCATCCAACCTCTACTCCGATTTACCTTCCGGTATTACTCCTAGTACTTGTTACTGGGAAGTTTAAACCCATCACATCATTCCTAGCTTGATCGGCTATATCTTTATCGTGCCAACTTTAACTGTGCTACCGGTCCTTATGCCCGGACCAACTTCCAACGATGAGCTAAGTTTACGTCGATCTTCCTCATCTTATCATTTCACCCTCGAACAACAAAGCTTGATTTCGAGTTTGTGTCATATCCGTGGTTCCAAAAACTTTGGCTCATCATTCCTTTTGCTTGATGTCATCGATGGTCAATTACATCTCATGAAACCTCTCGATAAATGTGTCGTGATCATCACAATATTCTAAGCTCTTCCAGGAATTAATCGAATCATGTTGACAAGTACCATCCTTGCCCCTCGATGATTATGATATCACCAACAACACTTTTGTCTCTTCCTAACACATGTTTGATCATGTCTTGGTTTACTTTGAGCTCTCTGCCATTCTTGCAATTGTTCTTGAGTATTCCTTGTGATCTTCAACTCCAACCTTTACTTGAAAAACATATCATTGCTACCTCGAAGCATAACTGTGGTATATCGAATATCCACCAGAACATTGGGAGAGCGCAATGCCAATGTTCTTGAACTATATCCGGACACGTTGTACGGGTAACATCTTGGTTTTCTCTCGCCCCACTCATCTAATGATTTTTGATACCTACTGTCCTATCATGTATATCATGCTCCACTTTTCCTTGGGAAGGATTACCCCAATTCTGTGTGTGTAGACACATTTTCCTTTCCATTGGTTTGTTTAACCTTTCTTGTAATTTATATGATGTAAGCAGAAATAAATCCCTGCTTATAAAACACCCCGATTACAACCTTGTCAGTTGAGACCCTGTTACTAATGTTGCTGACACTTCGGTATCACGATGGATGAGAACTTTGCCTATTGGTCCGCCTTGTTCAACGAGCAGGGGAAAATGGTTCTCTTCGTCCCTCGCCCTTGGTACCGACGTTGTTACGACATAACTGATAGACTATCCTCTGACATACCTTGTTGTCGTGACCGGTAAGATGTCACCGTTTCCCTATCTTGATCAACCCTCATCAAAGTTCCACAGGATCGGAACCTGACTCTCCTGTACAACCTTGATTCGAAGTATCGTATGCCCTTGGCTTTGAGTATTATCACGAGCCACTTCCGAGAGATGATCCATTCCCGATGCTCTGAACCCACTTTTCACACTATGTTCAGGGTATCGATCGGATGTCCATTCGCTTGATACTTCTATCGTACGCCATACTTTACTCTCGATGTTTCCTAAGTTTCAGCTCGAGAGATACTTCTGCCGCATTCCTGAATTTCCACCAGATAATCGATCCTACAAGGGTCAGATCTCCCGGAAGTACCCTTCACTCCCACTTAAATCTCGGGACAAGATTTTTGTTAGTGGAGGAGATTTGTAACATCCCCAGCCTCACACCACAGTGATCACCTTCTGATCATGCCAAGTCAGTAAAATAAACTGTGCTTGATCATCATATTGTCATCCATTTCAAAATTCCAATTCAAATGAATTTCTCAAACTTTAATGTGAAAAATAAAAGTTCATCAAATCAGAAACTAAAAGTCCATATTAAATAGCAAAATAATCAGGAGCAATTATAAAAATTCAATCAACATTGATTGAATAGTTAGATGACTCTAACAGCATGAAACAACACCAAAAACAGTAATTAAAAATTGCCAAAACTATTATTAAAATACAAATGAAATTCATTTATTCATGAACCTTATTTCTAATACAGGGCTAAAAATATACAATATTTATGTGGATAAACTCATATTTTACTAAAGTCATTTAGTGGCCTAGCAATTTACAAAAAAATAGAATAATAAACAAGAAACAGAAAAGAAATAACAAAAAATGGAGGAAAAGGGCCACTGTGGCTGGGCACTTAGTGCACAGTGTGCAGGCCCAGCCCAAACAAAGCATCGCTCTCTCTCCTCCTTCGCAGTGTCACCGTCCCGTGGCTGGGCGCGCGCGCACGGCGAGCAGCCGACACGGCGACGCCCGCCGACGCCACGAGGGGATAAGGCGCCCCCTGGCCTTCCCCTCCATCCTCTTCCATTCCCCCTCCTCTCCATGCTCTCATCGCTCTCTCCCTCCTTCAGATCCGCGCGCCCGACCGCGCTCGCCGCCATGCCTCGCTGTGCCGTGGCCACCGTCGGACCTCTCGCCTCACCAAGTTGCCGTAGGAGCTCGCCGTCCTCCTCCTCGTCGTCAGTGTGCCAGGCGGAGCCGAAGAGCCCTACTTCCGCCCAGATCGAGCCGCCGCTCTTCGCATGGTCTCCGGCTACCTCCGGGTCCCCAGCTTCCCGATGCTGATCTAAGCTGTCGACGGCCACCGTGCGCCTCACCGTGAGCATCCACCTTCCCTCCTCTTCCCCTGGCTGCCGTTTCTTCGCCGTAGTAGCCGTCACCATTGCTGCACTCGGTGTCCGCTGTTTTAAGCCACGCCGACGGTACTGCGGTGTTGTTGTGGCCATCTGAGGCCTACCAACAAAGCTCAGGGCACCTCCTGGTGCCACCCATGCCTTCGGTTCGTCCTCCCGGCCCCATAGCTACAAGTCGACGAAGACCGAACTCCGGCCTCGCCTGCCTCGCCATTCGGCCACCTTTGTCACCCCGAGGCCATGTTTTGTGGCTCAGGACGAAGCGGCATCGTGCAACCGTTCGAACGCAACAAAAATCCGAGAAACGGTTGCCTGAAGGAAATATGCCCCCCTGAGGCAATAATAAATTGTTTTTATATTTCCTTATACCCTGATAAATGTTTATTTTTCATGCTAGAATTGTATTAACAGGAAACTTGATACATGTGTGAATACATAGACAAAACAAAGTGTCTCCTAGTATGCCTCTACTTGACTAGCTCGTTAATCAAAGATGGTTAAGTTTCCTAACAATAGAATGTGTTGTCATTTGATGAAACAAGATCAATCATTAGGAGAAATGATGTGATGGACGAGTCCCATCCGTTAGTTAGCATAATGATCGTTAAAGTTTTATTGCTATTGCTTTCTTCATGACTATACATATTCCTTGACTATGAGATTATGCAACTCCATGAATACCAGAGGAACACCCTGTGTGTGCTATTCAAACGTCACAACGTAACTGGGTGATGATAAAGATACTTACAGGTGTCTCCGAGGTGTTTGTTGGGGTTGGCATAGATTGAGTTGGATTTGTCACTCCGTGTATCGGAGAATATCTCTGGGGCCCTCTCGGCAATGCGACTAATGAGTTAGTTATGGGATGATGTATTACGGAACGAGTAAGAGGACTTGCTGGTAACGAGATGAACTAGGTATAATGATACCGACGATCGAATCTCGAGCAAGTAACATACAGATGACAAAGGGAATAACGTATGTTGTCATTACGGTTGACCGATAAAGATCTTCGTTGAATATGTAGGAACCAATATGAGCATCCAGGTTCCGCTATTGGTTATTGATCGGAGATGTGTCTCGGTCATGTTACATAGTTCTCGAAACCCACAGGGTCCGCACGTTTAACGTCGATGACGATTTGTATATGAGTTATGTGTTTTGGTGAATGAAGATTGTTCAGAGTCCCGGATGAGATCACAGACATGACGAGGAGTCTTGAAATGGTCGAGAGAGGTAAAGATTGATATATTGGAAGGTTAGTATTCGGAAACACAGGAAGTGTTCGGAGTGTATCGGGTACAATACCGGGTAACGTCCGCAGGGGGTTACCGGAACCCCACGGTGGAAGATATTTGCCATAGGGCCATAGGAGGGGAGGCTAACCAGCCCAAAGGGGCTGGTGCGCCCCCCACAAGGGAGGAGGCCAAATTGGACTAGTGAAGGGGGTGGCGCCCCTTTCCTTTCCCCTCTCCCTCTCTTTCCTCTTTCACCTCGGGAGAAAGGAAAAGTGGGGGGGGGGGCGAATCCTACTAGGATGGGAGTCCTTAGTAGGACTCCCCCCATGGCGCGCCCCTTGGTGGTCGGCCTCCTCCTCCCTTTTATTGCGGGGGCAGGGGGGCACCCTTAGAACACATCAGATATTCTATAGCCGGTGCGGTGCCCCCCTCACACTTTACTCCTCCGGTCATATGTCTAGGCTTAGGTGAAGACCTCTGTGCGGATCACATCAACCATCACCGTACCACACCGTCGTGCTGACGAAACTCTCCCTTGACACTTTTCGGATCAAGAGTATCGAGGGACGTCATCAAGTGGAACGTGTGTGCCGAAACTCGGAGGTGCCGTACGTTCGGTGCTTGATCGGTTGGATCGCGAAAGACGTTCAACTACATCCCGCGTTGAAGCTAATGCTTCCGCTTTCGGTCTACGAGGGTACGTGGACACACACTCCCCTCTCTGTTGCTATGCATCTCCTAGATAGATCTTGTGTGAGCGTGAGGAAATTTTTTGAAATGCATTGCTACGTTACCCTAACAGTGGCATCCGAGCCGGAGGTCTATGCGTAGGATGATATGAATGAGTAGAACACAAAGAGTTTTGTGGGCGATAATAGTCATACTGCTTACACCAACGTCCTTACTTTGATTCGGCGGGGTTATTGTTGGATGAAGCGGCCCGGACCGACATTACATGACCGCGTTCATGAGACTGGTTCTACCGACTGCTTTGCACACAAGGTGGCTGGCGGGTGGTGTCTATTTTCTCCAACTTTAGTTGAATCGAGTTTGACTAGCCGGCCTGTTCCTTGTTGAAGGTTAAAACAGCACACTTGACGAAAAATCGTGTTGGTTTGTATGCGTGTAGGTAAGAATGGTTCTTGCAAGAAGCCCGTAGCAGCCACATAAACTTGCAACAAACAAAAGTAGAGGACGTCTTCTAAACTTGTTTTTGCAGGGCATGTTGTGAAGTGATATGGTGAAGACATGATGTGAAATACGTTATTGTATGAGATGATCATGTTTTTGTAAAAGTTATCCAGCAACTGGCAGTGAGCCTTATGGTTGTCGCATTTATTGATGGAATGCAATCGCCATGTAATTGCTTATTTATCCTATGCTGTCGGTAGCGATAGTCGAGAAAGCCATAGTTGAGCAGACGACAACGACGCTACGATGGAGATCAAGGTGTCAAGCCGGTGACGATGGGGAGATCCAAGTTGCTTTGGAGATGGAGATCAAAGGAACAAGCATGATGTGCCATATCATGTCACATATTTGATTGCATGTGAGTGCTTTTATTTAGCGATCGTAATTTTTGCGTTTAGTACGGCGGTAGCATAAAGATGATCCATCGAATTCTCAGGTATAAGTGTTCTCCCAAGATGCACCGTTGTACAATTTGTCATGCCGGACACACGGGATTCGGGGTGATAAGCTCTACGTTCACAAACAACGGTGCAAGTACAGTTTGCACACGCGGAATACTGGGTTTAAACTTGAACGAGCCTAGCATGTACAGACATGGCCTCGGACCATGAGACGAAAGGTCATCGAACGTGAATCATATGTAGATATGATCAACATAGAGATGTCACCATTGAAAACTGCTCCATCTTCCGTGATGATCGGACATGGTTTAGTAGATATGGAATACCGTGATCATTTAGAATGACTCGAGGGATGTCTATCTAAGTGGGAGTTCTTAAGTAATATGATTAATTGAACTAATTTATCATGAACTTAGTCCTGATAGTTTTTGGCATATCTAGGTTGTAGATCAATGGGCCCGTGCTACCGTTCCCTTGAATTTTAATTGCAGTTCTAGAGAAAGACTAAGTTGAAAGATGATGGTAGCAACTACACGGAATGGGGTCCGTACTTGAGGATTATCCTCATATGCTCACAAAAGAATTATGTCCTTGATGCACCGCTAGGTGAAAGGCACTGCTGCAGGAGCAGATGGCTGATGTTATGAACGCCTGGCAAGCTTGATCTGATGATACTCGTATAGTTCAGTGTGCCATGCTTACGGCTTAGAATTGGGACTTCAAAGATGTTTTGAACGTCATGGAGCATTGAGATGTTCCAAGAGTTGAAGTTAATATTTCAAGCAAATGCCCGGTTGAGAGATATGAAGTCTCCAACAAGTTCTATAGCTGCAAGATGGAGGAGAAATAGTCTGTCAGTGAACATATACTCAGAATGTCTGGGTACCATACCACTTGACTCAGCTGGGAGTTAATCTTCCTGATGATAGTGTCATTGATAGAGTTTTCAATCACTGCCACCAAGCTATAAAGGTGCTCATGATGAACTATAATATGCAAGGGATGGAAAAGACAATTCCCAGCTCTTCGCGATGCTAAAGCTGCGGAGTTAGAAATCAAAGAAGGAGCATCAAGTGTGTGATGGTTAACCAGACCATAGTTTCAAGAAAAGGCAAAGGGAAGAAGGGGAATTCAAGAAGATAGCAAGCAAGTTTGTACTCCCGGGAAAGAAGCCCAGTTTGGATATGAGCCTGAACTGAGTACTTCTATGCAAAGGTGACTGGTCATCAGCAAGCGGAACTGCCCCCAAGTATTTGGCGGATAAGAAGGATGCAAAGTGAAAGGATATTTGATATATATGTTATGATGTGTACCTAGTACTAATGCTCGTAGTAGCGCCTGGGTATGTTGAACTAGTTCTGTTGCTCATATTGCAACTCGAAACAGGGCTAGGATTTAACGCAAGATTTGGGTAAGGACGAGGTGATGATGCGCGTGGGAGAATGGTCCAAAGTCAATCTGATCGCGTCGGCAACGCTACCTCTCACATCTACCTTCGAGATTAGTTTTAGACCTGATAATTGTTATTTGGTTGCAGCGTGGCATGGCATATATCTGGATCTTGTTGATGCGAGACGGTTATTCATTTAAAATCAGAGAATAATGGTTGTTCTATTATATGAGTAATATCTTTATGGTCATGCACCTTGAGGGTGGTTATTTTGTTGAATCTCGATTGTAGTGATTACACATATTCATAATAATGAAGCCAAAAGTGCAAGTTAATAATGATGTTGTGCAAACTTATGTTGTTGGCAATGCCATTTAGGTCATTGGTGTATGTAAAGGCAGAGAAAACTCCATGTGATGGGCTTTTGGAATCACTTGATTATGAATCATTGATACTTGCAAAACATGCCTCATGGGCAAGATGACTAAACTCCGTTCTTCCGGAACATGGAGCGAGCCAAATGATTATGGAAATAATACATACCGATGTATGCGGTCCGATGAGGTGTTGAGGCGCATGGCGAGGTATTATTTTCTGACCTCACAGAGATTTGAGCAGATATGGGTATATCTACTTAATGGAACATATGTCTGAAACATTTGAAAAGTTCAAAGAATTTCAGAGTGAAGTGGAAAATCATCGTAACAAGAAAATAAGTTTCTACGATTGATCGCGAGGCGAATATTTGAGTTACGAGTTCAGTCTTCATTTAAAACAATGTGGAATAGTTCACAAGTCACGCACCTGGAACACCACACCGTAATGGTGTGTCCGAACATGTAACCGTACTTTATTAGATATGGTGCGATCTGTGATGTCTCTACCGATTTACACTATCTTTTGGGGGATGCATTAGAGACAGTGCTTTCACATTAAATAGGGCACCATATAAATCCGTTGAGACGACACCATATGAACTGTGGTTTGGCAAGAAACCTAAGTGTCATTTCTTAAAAGTTTGGGGTTGCGATGCTTATGTGGAAAAAGCTTCAGCCTAATAAGCTCGAACCCAAATGCAGAGAAGTGCGTTCTCATGGATACCCAAAAAGAAACTGTTGGGTACACCTTCTATCCATAGATCCGAAGGCAAGATCTTTGTGCTAAGAATGAATCCTTCTAGAGAAGGAGTTTTCTCGAAAGAAGTGAGTGGGGAGGAAAGTAGAACTTGATGAGGTAATTGTACCTTCTCTCGAATTGAGAGAATAACTCATCACAGAAAAAAGTTCCCGTGATGCCTACACCAAATTGAGGAAGCTAATGAGATGATCATGAAACTTCAGATCAAGTACTACCGAACCTCGTAGGTCAAACCAGAGTACGTTCCGCACCAGAGTGGGTACGGTAATCCTATTCTGGAAAGTCAGTTACTAGGGACCATGATGAACCTACGAACTATGAGGAAAGACGATGATGAGCCAGATTCCGCAGCAAAAATGGGAGGCCATGAAATCTGAGAGGGGATCCATGTATGAGAAACAAAGTGTTGGACTTTGTTGACGTGCCCGATGATCGGCAAGCCATAGAGAATAAATGGATTTCTAAGAAGAAGACTGACGCTGATGTTGATGTTACTGTCTACAAAGCTCGACTTGTTGCAGAAGGTTTTCGGACAAGTTCAAGGAGTTTGACTACGATGAGTTCTTCTCACCGTAGCGATGTAAGTCTGTCCGAATCATGTAGCAATTGCCGCAATTTTTTGATTATGAAATCTGGCAAATGGACGTCAAACTGCATTTCTTAATGGATGTATTAAAGAGGTTGTATATGATTGCAACCGAAGGTTTTGTCGTCTAAAGATGCTAACAAGTGTTGCAAGCTCCAGCGATCCATTTTGGACTGGGTGCAAGCTCTCGGAGTTGGAATATACGCTTTGATACTATGATCAAAGCATATGGTTTTATACAGACTTTTGGAGAAGAAGCCTGTATTTACAAAAGAAAGTGAGTGGGAGCTCGGTAGCATTTCTAATATTATAGGAGAATGCCCGTGCGTGCCAGGGCCTTTTAAATATTTTCACGATTGCACCTATGGATATCCTGCATATTCAAAGTTTTTGCATTATATAATTGTTTGATTGCACTTAAAATATAATGCTTTCAAATTTTGCATGCAAGAGAAGATAGGATGCAACAAACTCCAAATAAGAGAATCCACTTCAACTACAATGTAACTCGAAGATGTATACACAGAGAGTAATGATCCAAATAATTATATGTACAAACTAAGATCTACTTGATGCACTTATGATATTACCATACACGTTAGGAAGTTGTCTTAGCTTCATTCACATGGTACCTTAAACAAGTATAATAAAAAATATCTTTCTCAACTCATAACCATCATGCAGAAGCAATATATATAATTAGCATGAAGATTTCACAAATATATTTCACAAGGCAATGGGGGATAAGTAGTTTGGTGTTTGACATTATCGGTTTATGTATACAAGATTTCTCCGTGCACATATGCAGTCTACTTTTTATTTGTAAATCACTAAAAATCTCTTCTCGGACACAACTCCGCATCCTAGTCCATGTATGCAACCTGAGTTAATGAAAGATCCGGCTCGCAATCTCCATTCCACATCCATTTACACAATTTGAATTTCATCAAACACGCAAACGCTCTGCACCTGCGATATACTCTATTTCACACTGAAATTTCTCTATCTCTCCTCTCTCTCTCTCATTATAACTCTCTATATCTCTCTTGTCTCTATCTTTGTCTCTCCTATCTCTCTCTCTCATTAATATGTCTCTCCCTGTTCCTCTCCCTCCCTCTCCTCTCTCCCTCTGCCCCACAACTTGGTCTACCACCTTCATCTCTCTCCAACACCTCGCTCTCTCTAACATAGATTTGTTGTCGCAAGCAAAATAACAGTTAGCAGTGGTTTATCTTCAACCAATAGTATAGAGATGGTCCTAGTGTACAATCTGATTAGAAGTATGAAACTTATTCAAAACTAAAACAATCCTACGAATATGAAACAGTACCATTGGAATGCCAGGAGTTCGAGTCACGTTGTCGTTTCGTCCGGGGCTAGGTCGGTCGGTAGAGGCAGTAAGTTGTGGTCTAGAAGATGATGAAACATGTGGCAGTGCGGCCCCAACATGCGAAGATAAGAGAGAACCCACTAAACAAAAATATGAAAACACCACCATGATTCGGAATAAATACGGAATCGAGAGAGGACCAGTAACGTCATGGCGTCAAAGGTGATGGAGATGCTAACAACAGACATGCATACAGAACAAAGATTTATTCACTCTAAATTTTATAGAAATTTGGCTCTGCAAGGAGGATGCTTTTTAGACCTAGTACCAGCGAACTAAATAACAATGCATTAAATAACCACATGCTATATCCAAGATTTATCCTTAAGGTAAAAAAGTTTAAATGTTGTAAGCAAATGCTAAATAAGGAACTATGCCTGTATGCAAAGGCAGTGCCACACAATTGAGCGATTGATGATGCTAATTGTGTTGAATAATAAGTTACTGATGAGATATGTAAAGTCAAAAAAGAAATAACTCTCCTTAAAGGGGACACTAATATTGAATAATAATTTGGCGACGGCGCTCAGTGGGATGCAATATCCAAGCCGCTTGAACCCGTCTGGATATGTGCCTTCGAATGATGGTACATAATTTCCTAGGACTTCTCCAGCATACACATAGTTTTATTCTTGTACAAATACGCAAGATGGCTCAGTACAGATGTTTTTTACACAAGCTCAGTATAGTATGTTCCCTGTACTCACAGATCGTCGAAATGTCTTGAACCTAACGAGGGGGTAGTATGAAACCTGTGGAGCACCCCCATGGGGGTGGTGAACGGGAAAGCTCCCTGTAACACCCCCAGTGGGTTAGCCACAGTAATCATTTTTGATAATGACATGTCATCATGATCAACAGCGTCCTAATCATCTTTTGCATCATATTGCATTTCAACTTCTAGTTCAAACTCAATTAAATTTCAAGTGGAAACATAAAAAGTTGTTCAAATCAGAAAACTAAAATGTGTAAACTGTGGCAAATAATTATAAGTATTATTGTGAGAAGAAACCAAAATTTTATAAAATGTTTAAGTGCTCAAAAATAATTAAAACAGTGGCATATCAATTAAAATTATAAATGCCTTTTTTATAATTCTAAAATATGGCAAACTAATTAATTGAAGTGTCAAACTTTTTGTGGCAGTGGGATATTCAATAAACTATAATTTAGGTGCCAGTTTGGATTCGTTATAAAACTAAAAACAATATGAAAGAAATTAGAAAAATACAAAAGATAAAAGAGAAAGAAAAGAAAAGAAAAGGGGCACAAGCACTTCTAGGCCAGCAACACTGTGCTCATATAGCCCTATTGTACAGGGCACAAGGCCCCAGCCGCGCCCCCGTTGGCCTTTCCTAACCTCTCACCGGAGGCAGAGAGGCATGGCACGCACGGTCCACTCGCCGATTGCCTCGCTGTCGAGCAATCCGCGGCCCTCTGGTGGATAAGGAGACCGTCCCCGACGCTGCTGTCGAAAATAGCTATCCCTTCCTCCCCTCGCTCTCCTCCCCGCTTCTGGAGAGGCACCCATATGCAACCGTGCGCCGCCGCCCCATCGTTGGCCCGCTCCGGAACCCGCCGCCCCGCTCAAAGGCGCCAGGAGTTGCGCCTCGACGTCTCTACCTCCACGACGATGCTCAACAAGGGACCTCACCAAGCCGTCGCATCGTCCATCTTCATCCTCGGGGGCCTCCACTTGCGTCGTTCGATCGGGACGACCTCCGAGCACCACCGGACCCCCTGAGCTCTGCCGACCACGCCGAAACTCAATGTGAGCCTCCCCCGGTTCCACTACAACTCTAATTATTTCCTAGATGCCTTCCGGCGCTGCTGCTAGTATTCCTACTTTCACAGATTTATACCCCCTCTATGTATTTGTGATGTATTTGTACAGGCTCTATACAGTAGTTTCATCCGATCATAATAAGCATACACTATTCTCATCATATCATACACATACAGTAGTCTCGTCATACCATCATCATCATCATTCAACACAAATATCATCACATCTCGAAAATAGCGATACACAAGTCATGTCATGTCTCGAATAAATGCAACTGCATGGTCATGGCACACACACAAGTTTCATCATCTCTATCTAAACCATGATGTAGAAGAGAAGAGCGATCAGCATTAGCAAGAGCGTGACTATGTAGTACTTCTTGAGGCACCGGCGGTTTCGCTCCCGGTCTTGCCGGAGCGTCCACCTCAAGTAACTACTTTCCGCTTCGGCTCTGTTGTCGAACCCTCTGTGGCTAGCACCCGGGTACTTGGCCACCTGGTCCTGAGCGTCTGGCCAGTGGTCGTACACTCCCGGAACCCTCCCAACGAACACGGCATAGCAGTCCTTCGCCATCTCTGATATATGTACCTGCATCATTAGTTGATGAATTGAACGATAATATGCAACATAATGTACTTAAGAAAACAAAGAGGCATAATTAGCAAAATACAAGCAACCTATAGTAAACATAAATAACAAAGTTCCTCATACCCAACTAATTAACTAGAGCGATCTACGCTAGTTCAGGACCATAGTTTAATTACATCACATAGTTTCACCGTGCATAAATTCAAATTTTTGCCATAGAAAGACAATAGTGACATATTGTCATCGACAATCAGTCCTCCATGTCGGCGGTCCAATCTTCATAGTCAGGGAGAAAGCACCCGAGCTTCTTGAAAGGCTTCAGGTCCAGACGCTGAGCGAGTAGCAGTGCTCAGACACCATCCCACGTGATTGGCCCATGTAGAACATCCCTGTTGGTTCGAGGACCTGCTTCATGATCACTTGGGCAAGTTCACACTGTACGTGATAAAACTCAGCTCGGATTCGATGTCCGGTGTCTTTCCTATGCTTGTGGCCCAGTTGACAATCTCGGCATCGTTGGTAGTAGCTAACATGCGAAGGCGTTGATTATCCCTTTTGTACTCGATTAGGTGATGCATGAGGTAGAATCCATCAGCCTTACTGGTGTATGGTTGCTGGATGTAGCAGAAGTCGGTCTTATGGCTGAAAGCCAGCCCGTTCTTCCTGTGCTTTTACACCTTGATATATCCACCAGACAGGCTGAAGGTGAACAGGGCACTATCGAGAACACTCTTTATGTGCGTGTAATCCTTTTTCTTGATGTTCTTCGATGAGTCCAAGTACATAGCATGGGAGTATTCTGGGTACAGAACGATGAGGACGGCGCCCCCCCTGTGCAAATTAAGTACACCTCAAATTAGCCTCCATGCTTGCAAAGGAATGATTAAAACTTATGAAAGGATATGCGCGGATGACTTACGTGGGATGATAAGGCAGGAGAATCGCTTCCTTGTCCTTATTAGCGATCATGAAGTCGCCGATATACTTGCTCGCATAGTCACGGTGCTCTTTGCAGACTGCAAAGAAGCTCTCGTGCATATAGTATGGGTCCGCGACGCAGATATATTTATGTTCTCGATCCTAATGAAGTGGTTGAGATACAGCGCATACATGCGGATGAACTGGAAATCCAGCTTGGTCTGTGGAACATGTCGTAGATGTAGTCAAATTGCAGGATGAACTTATCCGTGAGCCATCCCTCGACGTACAACTTCCCACCCGGCACCTGAGCCGCGTAAAGAGGTATCCTGTTTTTCCGAGATGAGAAGGCTTTTCTCTCTGGCAGCACGTCGTCATGGAGTCTCCTTAGATCATTGTTCAGTATGTGCTCTAGCGCTTTTGCAGGTAGGATCGGGTCACCGGCGACATGGAAATGTTTCGCACCTTCAACAGGATTCTGTCTACCACCTGGGGCTTCAGAGGCGGCTGGCTGCTTGCAGCAGCTCTGGCGCCTTTAGGGCCTTTCCTGTCCGGTCTCCTCCTTGCTTCTTGGCGGGTGGCGGTAGTGAGCCCACCATACCTTCCCTAACCACCACCCCCAGTGTTTGTCGGGCTAATCAGTGGACGGCCTCGGGTTGTTGCTGGGTAGAGGCGGCATCTGGAGGCGTCTCCTGCAGGATCGCTTGAAGAGAGACTTTTTGCATTCCGCCTTAGGACGTTCCGGCTCCGGCAAATCAGGCAACATCAAGTCATCATCTCCATGCTCATAGCTGAGCTTCGTTGTCCTGAGCCATCAATCCTCCATCATCATAGGCGGTATTGAAATACTTGTCTAGGTCATCATCATCCTCCTCCATGTCATCATCAGCATTTGCTTCTTCGACAACGGGGGCGACGTCATCTGACACTAACAGAGGCTCTCCCTTGCATCGTCCGCTATCACCCGCCACGATAGGTGCAGGTAATTTGGTAGGTGGGGTGGTGTTCATACCTTCTTGAGAACCTGTCGTTGGTGTGATACTGGGCGCCTCGAGATGAAAAAGGTCTTCGGCCAAGGCAAGAACCAGCTCTTGCATGCGCCAATCCGCTTAGGGGTCTCCTCATCATTGACTGGTACCAGAGGAGGAAAATCCTCGAAGCCGCCTAAGACACTGGCCACGTTAACCTTGAAGACACCATCGGGCATCTCTCGGTTGTGGAACATGCGGTCCTTCGGCTTCACGATCGTTGCCTTTCCCACAGCCACCTTCTGGCCCTTGATGTTGTAGAGTACGTGTGCACGGGGTATCGTCGGCCTACGAAGAAGACATGTCTGCGACGTCAAACATCCGAAGAGCAACTGAAATGGAAGACTATAGACATGCTGGTGAAAAGGGTATGACGTGTAATTACCGTGAGGGCGTCGAGCTCAGCCATAGACGAAGGCCCGCCGAGCATGCCAGAGACGGAGGTTGGGCTACTATGAATAGGAGCAGGACCTTTTGCGGTTGCTTGAGCAGGTGTTGGTGCTGTGAGTTCACCGAATTGCTCCCGACGTAGCTGGGAAGGGGAAAGTCCTCTGGCCCTTATTTGGATTGCTCTTCGACCAATCTATAATTGCCGGAATCAAGATGGCACCGCGTCACTGACCGCTGCATTGATTACCCCGAGCAACTCTTCTTTGGTCTCAGCTTTGGTCTTATTGACCGCAATCGCGACCTTCTCGTCGATGGTCTACTGAGTGACCAACCATCTCTTCCTTCTTTCCTCTGGCTCCTCGCGGTAGCACGTCTTCCGCGAGGCGCCATCTCTGACACCCTGCACACATCCATAGGACGGCGGTTTGTCCTCCGGGACCTTTTCAGTATGTTCAGGGCCCGGTTGAATAGGGTGTCCCACTTGGGCCTCGCCGACGAGTGACAACTCGTCGCTTTTGGCTGCCTTTTGGTGCTGCTCTTTCTGCAAAAGAAACATGGATGGTTTACTAATATGACAAAACTTGTAGTCGAATTGATTGGAAGCTAATATGATAATGTGGTAATATAACAATTACCAGAAGTCTCATGAACTCCCTCGTGTTCGGGTCCGTGTAAAAGATCTTTTTGATGCGGTCCCACTTGTACCGGGCCCTGATCCAGTCACGCTCCAGCGGGTCGGTGAACTCCGCCAAGGGGTCTGGGATTCCGTGACTTTCATGTTCGGGTCCTCCTTGGCCCATACGTGCCTCTTCCCCTTGTAACCACGGCTTTTGAGGCGGTGGGGAGGCGTATTCCTGGCCTGGAGCGCCTTCATTTTCTCCGACCTTGCCTTGACTTCTTCTTTAGCGCAAGTCTCCTTGAATTTTTCTAAGTCCTCTTCCTTTATTGACGTATTATTAGCATGAATCTTGGACCACGGTTCATTTTCGCAATCGCTTTTTTCACCCGAACTTTCCAGGCGGACAGTCATTGGTGAACGTCACCATCGCCTTGTCGTTTATCTTTGTCATGGCTTCGTTGTCCCACGGATCTTTGCTTTCATCCCGGCCGGGGAACAGGAACCTATTGTGCAACTTCTTTAGGAGCATGTTCTTCATATATGGTATCTTCTTCAACTTCTCATCGTTGATGTTGGTGGTTTCCCTAAGGATGCATCCTAGTTGATTGCCCTAGCACGAGCGCGCTTCCTCTGGTGCCGTTGGCTCTAATTTCTTGGGGTGCATCTCCGTGACCACAATTTGTCCGATGCCGGCTCGTTTGGTATTCGTGACCTCTTCTGCTTCGGTGCTTTACCGGCTACGACAGCATCGTTGCCGGTGTCGGGGGTGGTGTCGGTGCGGTGCCAATGCGGTGTCGGCATTAGTGTCGGGGTTGGTGCCACTTCCTCTACCATGCACCCCCATCTGGTGTTCGTCCAGGTAATCGAAAAATGATTTGCTGCCTCGATGGGGTCTTCTTTGAGGCGAGCAGAACCCCCGGCTTCGGCGTGGCTAGAATTTTCCTATTCAACAATTGTAAATAAAAGATATAATGAAGAGAAAAAAGGGGCCTATATTTGGTCGGAATGTTGATTCATTTCCCTTCGGCAAATCCGGGCACTCCATATGTCCTAGTTTCTAGCACAAGTCATGCCGAAAATCACGGAAATTTTCGGCATGACCTTTGCTACAAAGTGGACATATGGAGCGCCTGAAATTTGCCGGAACGGAAATGAATCAACATTCTGGCAAAACATAGGCCACTCGGATATTCTTCGACATTCAACCAACATTGCAAAATCATATAACATCAATGACATATATCATTTGCAAAATATATCATTCAAGCAAGTACATAGAGTGAAATGACCTCACTAAACATTGCAAAATAGTGGTCTTTTCAAAAACCAAAATCTTTGCAAAATGACCTCAAGAAACATTTGCTATTATATATACCTACAAAGATTCCTAAATGCTCTCTCTCTCTCTGCTACTACCCTAACCAACTAAATTGCCCTATAAACTAATTTGCTACTGTTTTTTGCTGACTTGTGTATCGCTATTTTCGAGATGTGATGATATTTGTGTTGAATGATGATGATGATGGTATGACGAGACTACTGTATGTGTATGATATGATGAGAATAGTGTATGCTTATTATGATCGGATGAAACTACTGTATAGAGCCTGTACAAATACATCACAAATACATAGAGGGGGTATAAATCTGTGAAAGTAGGAATACTAGCAGCAGCGCCGGAAGGCATCTAGCAGCAGCGCTGGATTAGCAGCAGCGCTTGCCTTTCTACAGCGCTACAGATAGTTAGCAGTAGTGCTGGTCAGGGCAGCGCTACTGCTAACCATACTTACCAGTAGCGCTGCCCTGACCAGCGCTACTGCTACAGCTTAGCTGTAGCGCGTTAGCAGTAGCGCTGGACCCAGCGCTACTGCTATAGGTATTTCAAGCGCTACTAGTAGGCTTTCTCCTAGTAGTGCATAGGGAATGACTTTCATTTTCTCTCTATCTTCTGCAATGGTCGGGCTTTGAGTCTGACTCAATTTCACACATTGTAACACAGGTAAGAACCCTTTCTTTGACTGATCAATTTTGAACTTCTTCAAAACTTTGTCAAGGTATGTGCTTTATGAAAGTCCTATTAAGCGTCTCGATCTATCCCTTTAGATCTTGATGCCCAATATATAGGCAGCTTCACCGAGGTCTTTCATTCAAAAATTCTTATACAAGTAATCTTTTATGCTATCCAGAAATTATATATCATTTCCAATCAACAATATGTCATCCACATATAATATCAGAAATGCTACATAGCTCCCACTCACTTTCTTGTAAATACAGGCTTCACCGTAAGTCTGTATAAAACCATATGCTTTGATCACATCATCAAAGCGTATATTCCAACTCCGAGATGCTTGCACTAGTCCGTAGATGGATCGACGGAGCTTGCACACTTTGTTAGCACCTTTAGGATCGACAAAACCTTCTGTTTGCATCATATACAACTCTTCTTTGAGAAATCCATTAAGGAATGCAGTTTTGATGTCCTTTTGCATGATTTCATAATTATAAAATCCGGCAATTGCTAACATGATTCGGACAGACTTAAGCATCGCTACGGGTGAGAAAGTCTCATCGTAGTCAACTCCTTGAACTTGTCGAAAACCTTTCGCGACAAGTCGAGCTTTGTAGACAGTAACATTACCATCAGTGTCAGTCTTCTTCTTGAAGATCCATTTATTCTCTATGGCTTGCCGATCAATGGGCAAATCCGCCAAAGTCCATACTTTGTTCTCATACATGGATCCTATCTCAGATTTCATGGCCTCAAGCCATTCATCAGAATCTGGGCTCATCATAGCTTCTTCATAGTTCATAGGTTCGCCATGGTCTAATAACATAACTTCCATGACAGGATTACCGTACCACTCTAGTGCGGATCGTGCTCTGGTCGACCTACGAGGTTCAGTAGTAACTTGATCTAAAGTTTCATGATCATCATCATTTGCTTCCTCTCTAGTTGGTGTAGGCATTGATACGTCTCCGACGTATCTATAATTTATGAAGTATTCATGCCATGTTTACAACAATTTTATATGGTTTTGGTATGATTTGATTAGAAATAACCCATACTGACGCTGTTTTCAGCAGAACTACTGTGGTGTCATTTTTTGTGCAGAAATAAAAGTTCTCGGAATGGGCAGAAAATTTACGGTGATTTTTTATGGACCAAAAGAGAACCCCGAAGCACAAGAGTTGGACCAGAAGAGTCCCGAGGCGATGACAAGGTAGGGGGCGCGCCCTACCCCCCGGGAGGGTGCTCCTACCTTGTCGCTGCCTCGTGGACCCCCTTGACGTGAGACCGACGCCAAAAAATCCTATAAATACCAAAACCCCCAGAAAGAAACCTAGATCGGGAGTTCCGCCGTCGTAAGCCTCTGTAGCCACGAAAACCCAATCTAGGCCCTCTCTGGCACCCTGCCGGAGGGGGCCATCATCACCGGAGGCCATGGAGGAGGATCCCGGAGGGGGCCATCATCACCATGGAGGCCAAGGACCAGAGGGAGAACCTCTCCCCATCTAGGGGGGGAGGCCATGGAGGAGGAAGCACAAGGGGGAGACTCTCTCCCCCTCTCTCTCGGTGGTGCCGGAGTGCCACCGGGGGAACCATCGCCGCGGTGATCGTCTTCATCAACATCACCATCCTCATCTCTTTTACGCGGTTCACTCTCCCGCACCCCGCTGTAATCCCCTACTTGAACAAAGAAAACATGGTGCTTTATGCCACATATTATGATCTAATGCTGTGTTGCCATCCTATGATGTTTTGAGTAGATTTCCTTTGTCTTTTGGGTTGATTGATGATCTAGATTGGTTTGAGTTGTATGTTTTATTTTGGTGCTGTCCTATGGTTGCCGTGCACACGTGAAGGATTCCCGCTGTA
Organism: Thinopyrum elongatum; assembly: GCA_011799875.1. Classification (NCBI taxonomy): domain Eukaryota; kingdom Viridiplantae; phylum Streptophyta; class Magnoliopsida; order Poales; family Poaceae; genus Thinopyrum; species Thinopyrum elongatum. The sequence continues at coordinate 411,583,227 of CM022297.1, read as the reverse complement.
GGGTGTTGCAATACGTTCATGATTCGCTTATAGTGGGTTGCTAGAGTGACAGATGCTTAAACCCGAGTAAGGGGGTTGTTGCGTATGGGATAAAGGGGACTTGATGTTTTAATGCTATGGTTGGGTTTTACCTTAATGATCTTTAGTAGTTGCGGATGCTTGCTAGAGTTCCAATCATAAGTGCACATGATCCAAGAAGAGAAAGTATGTTAGCTTATGCCTCTCCCTCATATAAAATTGCAATGACGACTACCGATCTTGTTAACAATTGCCTAGGATGATTCCGCACGCCGACCCATCATTATTCCACACTCGCTATTTATAATATATGGTAATATATTCTAACTTCTTGTTAACAGCACCTACTTTTATATTTTAGTTCTCCGATATCATGCAAGGTTATCCTCTTCATACCCACAACGTAGTTTATTTCTCGTTTCTAGATGGAAGCAAACGTTCGGTGTACGTAGAGTCGTATCAGTGGCAGATAGGACTTGAGAGAATATTGATCTTACCTTTAGCTCCTTGTGGGTTCGACACTCCATACTTATTGTAACATCCCCAGCCTCACACCACAGTGATCACCTTCTGATCATGCCAAGTCAGTAAAATAAACTGTGCTTGATCATCATTATTGTCATCCATTTCAAATTCCAATTCAAATGAATTTCTCAAACTTTAAGTGAAAAATAAAAGTTGTTCAAATCAGAAACTAAAATGTCCATTAAATAGCAAATAATCCAGGAGCAATTATAAAAATACAATCAACATTGATTGAATTAGTTAGATGACTCTAACAGCATGAAACAACACCAAAACAGTAATTAAAATTGCTAAACTATTTAACTAAAATACAAATGAAATCATTTATTCATCGAACCTTTTTTCTAACAGGGCTAAATATTACATCATATTTATGTGGCATAAACTCATATTTTACTAAAGTCATTTAGTGGCCTAGCAATTTACAAAAAACAGAAACAGAAAAGAAATAATGAAAAAGGAAAAGGGCCACTATTGGCTGGGCCTTAGTGCACAGTGTGCAGGCCCAGCCCAACAGAGCCATCGCTTTCTCTCCTTCGCCATGTCGCCGTCCCCGTGGCTGGGCGCGCGCGCACCGGCGAGCAGCCGACACGGCGACACCCGCCGACGCCACGAGGGGATAAGGCCGCCCCCTCGGCCTCTCCCCTCCATCCTCTTCCATTTCCCCCTCCTCTCCAACGCTCTTCTCCCTCTCTCCCTCCTTCAAATCCGCTGCGCCCGACCGCGCTCGCCGCTGTGCCTCGCCGCTGCCGTGGCCACCGTCGACCTCTCACCTCGCCAAGTTGCCGTAGGAGCTCGCCGTCCTCCTCGTCATCGTCTGGTGCTGCCAGGCGAAGCCGGAGAGCCCTGCTTCACCCGGATCAAGCCGCCCCTCTTCGCATCGGTCTTCGGCGATGTCCGGCGCCCCAGCTTCCCTGCTACTCCTAAGCTATCGACGGCCACCGTGCGCCTCACCGTGAGCATCCACCTTCCACCTCTTCCCCCTGGCTGCCCGTTTTCTTCGCCATAGCTAGCCGTCACCGTTGCCGCACTCTGGCGTCCGCTGTTAAGCTCACCGCCAGTGCTGCAGTTGTTGTCGTGGCCATCTGAGCCTACCAACAAGCTTAGGGCACCTCTCTGGTGCCACCCATGCCTTCGGTTCATCCTCCCGTGCCCCATAGCTACGAGTTCGACGAAGACCGAACTCCGGTCGCCGCCTGCCTCGCCATTCCGGCCACTTTTGGTCACCCCTGAGGCCTTGTTTTGGCTCAGGACGATGCAGCGTCGTGCACCCGTTCGAACGCAACAAAAATCATGAGAAACGGTGCCCTATACGCTATTTCCGACCTCACCGGCGTTCGGCCGCCGCGCACGAGGTCGCCGGAGCTACTCCGGCGGCTCCGCTGAGCTGGCGACGCGTGGGGTCCACCCCTAGGCCACTGCCAGTGGGTCCCGGGGGCCCAGTTGACCCGTGGACCTCGGTCAACTGTGCTGACTGGGCAGCACAGTCACTGACCAGTGGGCCCCCTCGTTCAGCTAATTTAAATAAACCTTTTTTATATAAAACTGATTAGTTAACCCTAATAGTCACTGACACCTGGGGCCCACACCCTAATTACCTCTGTTTAGTTAAAATAAATCACTGTTAGAACTACAGTGGCTGACAGGTGGGTCCCACCTGTCAGGTTTGACTAGTCAGCAGGCCATAGTTGACTGCTGAAGCAGCAGTGACCTCATGCTGATGTCATAATTCATTTAGATAATTCTGTTAATTTAAATAATTCTAGAAAATGTTTAAATCTTTGAAAATCCGTAGAAAATAAACCATAGCTCGGATCGAAAAACTTTCTACATGAAAGTTGATTGGAACGACGAGACGAATCTGATCGTGTCGTCTGTTTCCATGACGGAACCCTCTACGTAAGTGAACCTGCAACTTTCCTTCCGTTTCCGGTAGATAAATCCCACTTTAATCCTAAAATAACTAAAATGACTTAAACATATTTTTAGGCAACCCTGCACTGCATCCTAGGCATAGCATGCTCTGTGTTGCATATGTTTGTTGTGTATTTATCTGTTTCCTCCCCCTCTTCTCTCTCGTTAGACCCCGACAACGACGTAGTCCCCGAGGCTGACGCAGCTACGGAGGTCGACTACACCCCTGACGACCAGACTCTTGCCGCAGAGCTTCGAGGCAAGCACCCCCCCTTTTGAGCATTCCGATATCGCCTATCCTCTTCTCTCTTATGCTTGCATTAGAAATTGTTGCTGTTACTGTTATCCTATATCTGCTGCATAGCCTGTTTATTGTAACCTGCTATTGTTACCTACCGGCTTATCCTAAATTGTTTAGTATAGGCTGGGTAGAGACCCATCAGAGGCCCCCACCCTGTCCCGACTGCCCCACTGGATTATTAGAAGACCCGGTCAACGGGATCGAAGACCAGGCCCCGGCACCGCACATCACTTCCCCCTTAATTGCACGACACTACTGGGTTATTATCGAGTGCCGAGAGTGATACCTCATGAGCACTTCTGATGTTAACCTTGTAGGTTAGTTCATCGGTAATGGTCATCGAGGGTGATTCCTCCTTCTCCATTCCCGGTAACGACACTGTCGTGCAACTCCTCAAGAGTGGACCTCGAGGGTGATTCCTCCTTCATTCACCTTGACGATAACATCAGGTGGAATTCCATCGAAGGTGATTCCTCAGGGTTCCTCTTGGTGTTAGACACACGGATACTATGGTTACTATGACTGTACACTGAACCATGTTACTAAAGACGGGTCGGCCCTGAGGGGTACCCGCGCGAGCTTAATTGCGAGAGATGTGGAGTCGGTTTGACCTGGAGGGTGCCCGAGAGATGAATACGAGGCATGGCCGGGCATTCTTAGCCCTTGGCTCAAGTCCTCGAGACGGGGCGACGGGGTCACATCGATCATGAGTCTCTGCTCGTTACCGCGCGATCCTAATCCACTAACGGTTTGGATATTTGATCCGAGGGGCCTCTGGCCTAATAGCACTAACCATCACGCGGGCATAGTATGGGCGTTCTGCGTTGTATACATCAGCCGAAGCTTAATTGACGTCAGCGAGGAGCGGCACACGCTGGGTTGGACTGGGAATGCAACCGCACTTGTATTAAGGGGTTGCTAGGTCTGCTCACCGGCGGTGCACGTAACGCACAGGAGTCCCCGGGGCGAAGGCCCAAGACCCCTGGGCGCATAGGTTTGTCCGGCGTGCTGACCTCTCTGTTAAGTATTCGGTCGGGTTGCGGCGTGTCGTTTGGCCAAGGCCGGGCATGACCCAGTAAAGTGTGTCCGGTCAGAGTTAAGCGAGCTTGGTGGGTAAGTTGGTGCACCCCTGCAGGGAAGAAACAATCTATCGATAGCCTACCTACGGTAATGGACACTCGGAGTTGTATCCCGATCGATACAACTAGAACCTGTCACTTGAGATGATAACTAGATAGTATGGCTCTGGGATTGCTTTCTCGCAAGGAGTCGAGGAAGAATCTCTGGGCGAGGTTGATTACACTACTACTACTTTACATTATGCTAATCTGCACTCTTCTAATGCTGCAAGACCACTGAAGATGCTTGAAGATGCTAGTCTTTGATAGGACTAGGCCTTCCTCTCTATTCTGGCATTTCTGCAGCCAAGTCCACATATACAGCCTCCTTTGATAATGTTGCATATTTAGTGTAGATCCTTGCTTGCTGAGTACTTTGGATGAGTACTCACGTTTGCTTTGCTTTCTTTTTCTCCCCATATCCCTTTTGTTGCATCCAGATCACGGAGCCCCTGGGACCGTTGTTCCCGCCGATGGCTACTACTACTACCCTCCTGGCGAGTACTACTACGAGGAGCCGTCCGACGACCAGGAGTCAGTTCGGAGGGTCCCAGGCAGGAGGCCTGCACCTTTCGATCGTAGCTTTTGTTTTGCCCCGCCTTCATAAAGGCCTATCTCTGTTTTATCTTTTATATCTGTACTTAGATATCTGATGCTTCCGCTGACGCTTGTATGCGAGCTCATGTATTCGAGCCCTCGAGGCCCCTGGCTTGTAATATAAAGCTTGTATGACTTTATTTATGTTTTCGAGTTGTGTTGTGATATCTTCAAGTGAGTCCTTAGGCTAGATCGTGTGCATTTGCGTGTATGGTTAGTGCACGATTAAGCCGGGGTCGTCACTGGTTGGTATCGGAGCCGACTGCGTGTAGGGTCCCCCTTTCCAACTCCTTGGCCAAAGTTGAGTCTAGTGGTCCAAAATTATTTTACTAACTTGGCAGTGTGGCTTATGGGCCACGTCGCCAATTGGGTGATATTAGGATCTTTTATTCCTCGTCTATACTCTGGGACTCTGATCTCTCTTCTATTCGGGTTAAATATTTTACTAACTCTGACATTAGGTTCTCGTAACCACTTCATCCTGGAGAGCCCCTTCATCATAGATGATCGTCTGCTTCATCAGAAGATTCTGAAGATACTCCTCGACGTTAACCGAGACCCTGTGCCACTGCTTTGCAGTTCCTGACCACCGACAAATCCCCATGGATAACTGAACATCCTTGCCGTTTGTACTTCATCCACAGTTGTTTATATGCATTCCCAAATACTTTGAAATACTATCTGATCTCCCGAGAATCCTCTGCAGCCTATCGCTCTTGATTATCCTTGCCAGTCTGAATTAAGGTTAATTCTATATGTTTGGCAATATTCATTGGTATCCTTTGACACCGTCATTTTGGTCTTAATGATTCAACATGAGTGCGAATGCACGCGATCATCAGTTGATCCTTTTAAAATTATGTTTCCGGCTCAGACCTTATTCTGAACATGAGCTGGTTCTCGGTAATTCAATCCTTGATTGATTGGCCACCTAATTATATTCAACATACTCTACTTTTTATCAGAGCGTCTGCCTCTGATCCCTCGATTTTTCAAACGTAAACCCTTCGTATTTAAGCTTCAGCTTATCCAGATATTTCCATAAACCGATGCCCTTGCATTTCCTCTTCTTCTGGTTGAGTACCGCTACTCATGTCAGATCCTTTGTCGTCTACCTGATCTTTTGTTGGATTAATATCCGACAGTATCCTTCATATTCAAACATCTTATGAGCTCTTCCCTTGGTATTTAGTACCTCCAGTAAATTTTATCATCTGCTTTGACTTCGATACTCTGCTTTCGAACTCACATCCCTTGCTTTGGTTGATGGTTGTATGGATTCGTAAAATTGTCCCGATGGGTTGTATCTATGCTTCTGCCATCTGCGAGACCCCAGAAACTTCTACGGGTCACTCACTACTGGTGTTACGCCAGATAAATTTTCAACATTTCAACTTCATTAAAAGCGAGAAGTGAATGAGAGGTTATGCATTGAAGAAGTGGGAGTCAACCTTGAACCTTTGTGTTCATGCCCATGCACCCGATGTAGAACTTATTGTGGAAGCTGCTCGTAAAAATAATTACTTCCTTGGTACAAGTTCATCTTGTATCTATGAATTGATCCTTTGCGATCGTGGTTCCGACCATATTTCCTCCTTGATTCCATTTCCTGAATAAGTTAAAATACTTGTCCTTTACAGATCATTTCACCCATCCAACCTCTACTCCGATTTACCTTCCGGTATTACTCCTAGTACTTGTTACTGGGAAGTTTAATACCCCATCACATCATTCCTAGCTTGATCGGCTATATCTTTATCGTGCCAACTTTTAACTGTGCTACCTGGTCCTTATGCCCGGACCAACTTCCAACGATGAGCTAAGTTTACGTCGATCTTCCTCATCTTATCATTTCACCTCGAACAACAAGCTTGATTTCGAGTTTGTGTCATATCCGTGGTTCCAAAAACTTTTGGCTCCATCATTCCTTTTGCTTGATGTCATCGATGGTCAATTACATCTTCATGAAACCTCTCGATAAATGTGTCGTGATCATCACAATATTCTAAGCTCTTCCAGGATATTAATCGAATTCATGTTGACAAGTACCATCCTTGCCCCTCGATGATTATGATATCACCAACAACACTTTTGTCTTCTTCCTAACACATGTTTGATCATGTCTTGGTTATACTTTGAGCTCCTTGCCATTCTTGCAATTGTTCCTTGAGTATTCCTTGTGATCTTCAACTCCAACCTTTACTTGAAACACCATATCATTGCTACCTCGAAGCATAACTGTGGTATATCGAATATCCACCAGAACATTGGGAGCGCAATGCCAAATGTTTCTTGAACTATTATCCGGACACCGTTGTACGGGTAACATCTTGGTTTTTCTCTCGCCCCACTATCTAAATGATTTTGATACCTACTGTCCTATCATGTATATCATGCTCCACTTTTCCTTGGGAAGGATATACCCCAATTCTTGTGTGTAGACACATTTTCCTTTCCATTGGTTTGTTTAACCTTTCTTGTAATTTATATGATGTAAGCAGAAATAAATCCCTGCTTATAAAACACCCCGATTTACAACCTTGTCAGTGAGACCCTGTTACTAATGTTGCTGACACTTCGGTATCACCGATGGATGAGAACTTTGCCTATTGGTCCGCCTTGTTCAACGAGCAGGAAAATGGTTCTCTTCGTCCCTCGCCCTTGGTACCGACGTTGTTACCGACATAACTGATAGACTATCCTCTGACATACCTTGTTGTCGTGACCGGTAAGATGTCACCGTTCTCCCTACTCTTGATCAACCCTCATCACAGTTCCACAGGATCGGAACCTGACTCTCCTGTACAACCTTGATTCTGAAGTATCGTATGCCCTTGGCTTTGAGTATTATCACGAGCCACTCTCCGAGAGATGATCCATTCCCGATGCTCTGAACCCCTTTTCACACTCTGTTCAGGTATCGATCGGATGTCCATTCGCTTGATACTTCTTATCGTACCGCCATACTTTACTCTCGATGTTTTCCTAAGTTTCAGCTCGAGAGATACTTCTGCCGCATTCCCTGAATTGTCCACCAGATAATCGATCCTACAAGGGTCAGATCTCCCGAAGTTACCCTTCACTTCCCCACTTAAATCTCGGGACAAGATTTCTTGTAGTGGAGGAGATTTGTAACATCCCCAGCCTCACACCACAGTGATCACCTTCTGATCATGCCAAGTCAGTAAAATAAACTGTGCTTGATCATCATTATTGTCATCCATTTCAAATTCCAATTCAAATGAATTTCTCAAACTTTAAGTGAAAAATAAAAGTTCATCAAATCAGAAACTAAAATGTCCATTAAATAGCAAATAATCCAGGAGCAATTATAAAAATTCAATCAACATTGATTGAATTAGTTAGATGACTCTAACAGCATGAAACAACACCAAAACAGTAATTAAAATTGCCAAACTATTTAATTAAAATACAAATGAAATCATTTATTCATTGAACCTTATTTCTAACAGGGCTAAATATTACATCATATTTATGTGGCATAAACTCATATTTTACTAAAGTCATTTAGTGGCCTAGCAATTTACAAAAAATAGAAATAAAAACAGAAACAGAAAAGAAATAACAAAAATGGAAAAGGGCCACTGTTGGCTGGGCCTTAGTGCACAGTGTGCAGGCCCAGCCCAACAAAGCCATCGCTCTCTCTCTCTCCTTCGCAGTGTCACCGTCCCCGTGGCTGGGCGCGCGCGCACCGGCGAGCAGCCGACACGGCGACGCCCGCCGACGCCACGAGGGGATAAGGCCGCCCCCTCGGCCTCTCCCCTCCATCCTCTTCCATTTCCCCCTCCTCTCCATTGCTCTCCTCGCTCTCTCCCTCCTTCAGATCCGCCGCGCCCGACCGCGCTCGCCGCCATGCCTCGCTGCTGCCGTGGCCACCGTCGACCTCTCGCCTCACCAAGTTGCCGTAGGAGCTCGCCGTCCTCCTCCTCGTCGTCTAGTGCTGCCAGGCGGAGCCGAAGAGCCCTACTTCGCCCAGATCGAGCCGCCGCTCTTCGCATTGGTCTCCGGCTACCTCCGGCGTCCCCAGCTTCCCTGCTGCTCCTAAGCTGTCGACGGCCACCGTGCGCCTCACCGTGAGCATCCACCTTCCTCCTCTTCCCCCTGGCTGCCCGTTTTCTTCGCCGTAGCTAGCCGTCACCATTGCTGCACTCCGGTGTCCGCTGTTAAGCTCACCGCCGGTACTGCGGTTGTTGTTGTGGCCATCTGAGCCTACCAACAAGCTCAGGGCACCTCTCTGGTGCCACCCATGCCTTCGGTTCGTCCTCCCGTGCCCCATAGCTACAAGTTCGACGAAGACCGAACTCCGGCCTCCGCCTGCCTCGCCATTCCGGCCACCTTTGGTCACCCCCGAGGCCATGTTTTGGCTCAGGACGAAGCGGCATCGTGCACCCGTTCGAACGCAACAAAAATCACGAGAAACGGTGCCTGAAGGAAATATGCCCTAGAGGCAATAATAAAGTTGTTATTTATATTTCCTTATACCATGATAAATGTTTATTTTTCATGCTAGAATTGTATTAACAGGAAACTTGATACATGTGTGAATACATAGACAAAACAAAGTGTCCCTAGTATGCCTCTACTTGACTAGCTCGTTAATCAAAGATGGTTAAGTTTCCTAACCATAGACATGTGTTGTCATTTGATGAACAAGATCACATCATTAGGAGAATGATGTGATGGACGAGTCCCATCCGTTAGCTTAGCATAATGATCGTTAAAGTTTTATTGCTATTGCTTTCTTCATGACTTATACATATTCCTCTGACTATGAGATTATGCAACTCCTGAATACCAGAGGAACACCTTGTGTGCTATCAAACGTCACAACGTAACTGGGTGATGATAAAGATACTCTACAGGTGTCTCCGAAGGTGTTTGTTGGGTTGGCATAGATTGAGATTAGGATTTGTCACTCCGTGTATCGGAGAATATCTCTGGGCCCTCTCGGCAATGCGACTAATGAGTTAGTTATGGGATGATGTATTACGGAACGAGTAAAGAGACTTGCTGGTAACGAGATTGAACTAGGTATAATGATACCGACGATCGAATCTCGAGCAAGTAACATACAGATGACAAAGGGAATAACGTATGTTGTCATTACGGTTTGACCGATAAAGATCTTCGTTGAATATGTAGGAACCAATATGAGCATCCAGGTTCCGCTATTGGTTATTGATCGGAGATGTGTCTCGGTCATGTCTACATAGTTCTCGAACCCACAGGGTCCGCACGTTTAACGTTCGATGACGATTTGTATTATGAGTTATGTGTTTTGGTGACTGAAGATTGTTCAGAGTCCCGGATGAGATCACAGACATGACGAGGAGTCTTGAAATGGTCGAGAGGTAAAGATTGATATATTGGAAGGTAGTATTCGGACACCGGAAGTGTTCTGGAGTGTATCGGGTACATACCGGAGTACCGCAGGGGTTACCGGAACCCCCCGGTGGAAGATATTTGCCATATGGGCCATAGGAGGGAGGCTAACCAGCCCACAAGGGGCTGGTGCGCCCCCCACAAGGGAGGAGGCCAAATTGGACTAGTGAAGGGGGTGGCGCCCCCCTTTCCTTCTCCCTCTCCCTCTCCTTTCCTCTTTCCACCTCCGGAGAAAGGAAAAGTGGGGGGGGGGGCGAATCCTACTAGGAGTGGAGTCCTAGTAGGACTCCCCCCATGGCGCGCCCCCCTTGGTGGTCGGCCTCCTCCTCCCCTCCTTTATATGCGGGGGCAGGGGGGCACCCTAGAACACATCAGATATTCTCATAGCCGTGTGCGGTGCCCCCCTCCACACTTTACTCCTCCGGTCATATTGTCATAGTGCTTAGGTGAAGCCCTGTGCGGATCACATCACCATCACCGTCACCACACCGTCGTGCTGACGAAACTCTCCCTTGACACTTTGCTGGATCAAGAGTTCGAGGGACGTCATCAAGCTGAACGTGTGCCGAACTCGGAGGTGCCGTACGTTCGGTGCTTGATCGGTTGGATCGCGAAGACGTTCAACTACATCAACCGCGTTAAGCTAATGCTTCCGCTTTCGGTCTACGAGGGTACGTGGACACACACTCCCCCTCTCGTTGCTATGCATCTCCTAGATAGATCTTGTGTGAGCGTAGGAAATTTTTTGAAATTGCATGCTACGTTCCCCTACAGTGGCATCCGAGCCAGGTCTATGCGTAGATGATATGCATGAGTAGAACACAAAGAGTTGTGGGCGATAATAGTCATACTGCTTACCACCAACGTCTTACTTTGATTCGGCGGTATTGTTGGATGAAGCGGCCCGGACCGACATTACATGACCGCGTTCATGAGACTGGTTCTACCGACGTGCTTTGCACACAGGTGGCTGGCGGGTGTCTATTTCTCCAACTTTAGTTGAATCGAGTTTGACTACGGCCTGTCCTTGTTGAAGGTTAAAACAGCACACTTGACGAAAAATCGTTGTGGTTTTGATGCGTAGGTAAGAATGGTTCTTGCAAGAAGCCCGTAGCAGCCACATAAAACTTGCAACAACAAAGTAGAGGACGTCTAACTTGTTTTTGCAGGGCATGTTGTGAAGTGATATGGTGAAGACATGATGTGATATACGTTATTGTATGAGATGATCATGTTTTGTAAAAGTTATCAGCAACTGGCAGGAGCCTTATGGTTGTCGCTTTATTGTATGGAATGCAATCGCCATGTAATTGCTTTACTTTATCACTATGCGGTAGCGATAGTCGTAGAAGCAATAGTTGGCGAGACGACAACGACGCTACGATGGAGATCAAGGTGTCAAGCCGGTGACGATGGAGATCATAACGTTGCTTTGGAGATGGAGATCAAAGGAACAAGATGATGATGGCCATATCATGTCACATATTTTGATTGCATGTGATGTTTATCTTTTATGCATCTTATTTTGCTTAGTACGGCGGTAGCATTATAAGATGATCCATCGCTAAATTTCAAGGTATAAGTGTTCTCCCTAAGTATGCACCGTTGCTACAATTTGTCATGCCGAGACACCACGTGATGATCGGGTGTGATAAGCTCTACGTTCACAAACAACGGGTGCAAGACAGTTTTGCACACGCGGAATACTCGGGTTAAACTTGACGAGCCTAGCATGTACAGACATGGCCTCGGACACTGAGACCGAAAGGTCGAACGTGAATCATATAGTAGATATGATCAACATAGAGATGTTCACCATTGAAAACTGCTCCATCTCACGTGATGATCGGACATGGTTTAGTAGATATGGATCACGTGATCATTTAGATGACTCGAGGGATGTCTATCTAAGTGGGAGTTCTTAAGTAATATGATTAATTGAACTTAATTTATCATGAACTTAGTCCTGATAGTTTTTGCATATCTATGTTGTAGATCAATGGCCCGTGCTACCGTTCCCTTGAATTTTAATGCGTTCCTAGAGAAAGCTAAGTTGAAAGATGATGGTAGCAACTACACGGACTGGGTCCGTAACTTGAGGATTATCCTCATTGCTGCACAAAAGAATTATGTCCTTGATGCACCGCTAGGTGAAAGGCCTGCTGCAGGAGCAGATGCTGATGTTATGAACGCCTGGCAAGCTTGATCTGATGACTACTCGATAGTTCAGTGTGCCATGCTTTACGGCTTAGAATTGGGACTTCAAAGATGTTTTGAACGTCATGGAGCATATGAGATGTTCCAAGAGTTGAAGTTAATATTTCAAGCAAATGCCCGAGTTGAGAGATATGAAGTCTCCAACAAGTTCTATAGCTGCAAGATGGAGGAGAATAGTTCTGTCAGTGAACATATACTCAGAATGTCTGGGTACCATAACCACTTGACTCAGCTGGGAGTTAATCTTCCTGATGATAGTGTCATTGATAGAGTTCTTCAATCACTGCCACCAAGCTATAAAGGCTTCATGATGAACTATAATATGCAAGGGATGGAAAAGACAATTCCCGAGCTCTTCGCGATGCTAAAGGCTGCGGAGGTAGAAATCAAGAAGGAGCATCAAGTGTTGATGGTTAACAAGACCAATAGTTTCAAGAAAAAGGGCAAAGGGAAGAAGGGGAACTTCAAGAAGAATAGCAAGCAAGTTGCTACTCCCGGGAAGAAGCCCAAGTTTGGATATGAGCCTGAAACTGAGTACTTCTACTGCAAAGTGACTGGTCACTAGAAGCGGAACTGCCCCAAGTATTTGGCGGATAAGAAGGATGGCAAAGTGAAAGGTATATTTGATATATATGTTATTGATGTGTACCTTACTAATGCTCGTAGTAGCGCCTGGGTATTTGATACTAGTTCTGTTGCTCATATTTGCAACTCGAAACAGGGCTACGGATTAAACGAAGATTGGCTAAGGACGAGGTGATGATGCGCGTGGGAAATGGTTCCAAAGTCAATCTGATCGCCGTCGGCACGCTACCTCTACATCTACCTTCGAGATTAGTTTTAGACCTGAATAATTGTTATTTGGTGCCAGCGTTGAGCATGGACATTATATCTGGATCTTGTTTGATGCGAGACGGTTATTCATTTAAATCAGAGAATAATGGTTGTTCTATTTATATGAGTAATATCTTTTATGGTCATGCACCCTTGAGGAGTGGTCTATTTTTGTTGAATCTCGATTGTAGTGATACACATATTCATAATATTGAAGCCAAAAGATGCAAAGTTAATAATGATAGTGCAACTTATTTGTGGCACTGCCATTTAGGTCATATTGGTGTAAAGCGCATGAAGAAACTCCATGCTGATGGGCTTTTGGAATCACTTGATTATGAATCATTTGATACTTGCAAAACATGCCTCATGGGCAAGATGACTAAAACTCCGTTCTCCGGAACAATGGAGCGAGCCAATGACTTATTGGAAATAATACATACCGATGTATGCGGTCCGATGAGTGTTGAGGCTCATGGCGGGTATCGTATTTTCTGACCTTCACAGATGATTTGAGCAGATATGGGTATATCTACTTAATGGAACATATGTCTGAAACATTTGAAAAGTTCAAAGAATTTCAGAGTGAAGTGGAAAATCATCGTAACAAGAAAATAAAGTTTCTACGATCTGATCGCGAAGGCGAATATTTGAGTTACGAGTTCAGTCTTCATTTAAAACAATGTGGAATAGTTTCACAAGTCACGCCACCTGGAACACCACAGCGTAATGGTGTGTCCGAACATCTTAACCGTACTTTATTAGATATGGTGCGATCTGTGATGTCTCTTACCGATTTACCACTATCGTTTTGGGGTTATGCATTAGAGACAGCTGCTTTCACATTAAATAGGGCACCATATAAATCCGTTGAGACGACACCATATGAACTGTGGTTTGGCAAGAAACCTAAGCTGTCATTTCTTAAAGTTTGGGGTTGCGATGCTTATGTGAAAAAGCTTCAGCCTAATAAGCTCGAACCCAAATCAGAGAAGTGCGTCTTCATAGGATACCCAAAAGAAACTGTTGGGTACACCTTCTATCATAGATCCGAAGGCAAGATCTTTGTTGCTAAGAATGGATCCTTTCTAGAGAAGGAGTTTCTCTCGAAAGAAGTGAGTGGGAGGAAAGTAGAACTTGATGAGGTAATTGTACCTTCTCTCGAATTGGAGAATAACTCATCACAGAAAACAGTTCCCGTGATGCCTACACCAATTAGTGAGGAAGCTAATGATGATGATCATGAAACTTCAGATCAAGTTACTACCGAACCTCGTAGGTCAACCAGAGTACGTTCCGCACCAGAGTGGTACGGTAATCCTATTCTGGAAGTCATGTTACTAGACCATGATGAACCTACGAACTATGAGGAAGCGATGATGAGCCCAGATTCCGCAAAATGGCTTGAGGCCATGAAATCTGAGATGGGATCCATGTATGAGAACAAAGTGTGGACTTTGGTTGACTTGCCCGATGATCGGCAAGCCATAGAGAATAAATGGATTTCTAAGAAGAAGACTGACGCTGATGGTAATGTTACTGTCTACAAAGCTCGACTTGTTGCAGAAGGTTTTCGACAAGTTCAAGGAGTTGACTACGATGAGTTCTTCTCACCCGTAGCGATGCTTAAGTCTGTCCGAATCATGTTAGCAATTGCCGCATTTTATGATTATGAAATCTGGCAAATGGACGTCAAAACTGCATTTCTTAATGGATTTATTAAAGAAGAGTTGTATATGATGCAACCAGAAGGTTTTGTCGATCCTAAAGATGCTAACAAAGTGTGCAAGCTCCAGCGATCCATTTATGGACTGGTGCAAGCCTCTCGGAGTTGGAATATACGCTTTGATACTATGATCAAAGCATATGGTTTTATACAGACTTTTGGAGAAGCCTGTATTTACAAGAAAGTGAGTGGGAGCTCTGTAGCATTTCTAATATTACTAGGAGAATGCCCGTGCGTTGCCACGGGCCTTTTAAATATTTTCACGATTGCACCTATGAATATCATGCATATCAAATTTTGCATATATAATTGTTTGATTGCACCTATAAATATAATGCCTGTCAAATTTTGCATGCATAGAGAAGATAGCATGCAACAAACTCCAAATAAGAGAAATCCACTTCAACTACAATGTAACTCGAAGATGTATACACAGAGAGTAATGATCCAAATAATTATATGTTACAAACTAAGATCTACTTGATGCACTTATGATATTACCATACTACGTTAGGAAGTTGTCTTTAGCTTCATTCACATGGTACTTAAACAAGTATAATAAAAATATCTTTCTCAACTCATAACCATCATGCAGAAGCAATATATATATAATTAGCATGAAGATTTCACATAAAATATATTTACAAGCAATGGGGCATACAGTAGTTTGGTTGTTTGACATTAATCGAGTTTAATGTATACTTACAGATTTCTCGTGCACATATGCAGTCTACTTTTTTATTTGTAAATCACTAAACATCTTCTTTCTCGACCACTATCTCCGCATCCTTAGTCCATGTATGCAACCTGAGTTAATGAAAGATCCGGCTCGCAATCTCCCCTTCCACCTCCATTTACACACTTTGAATTTCATCAAACACGCAACGCTGCACCTGCGATATACTCCTATTTCACACTGAAATTCTCTCTATCTCTCCTCTCTCTCTCTCTCATTATAATCTCTCTCTATCTCTCTCTGTCTCTATCTTTGTCTCTCCTCTCTCTCTCTCTCATTATAATATGTTCCTCTCCCTGTCCCTCTCCCTCCCTCTCCTCTCTCCCTCTGCCCCCACACTCTGTCTACCACCCTTCATCTCTCTCCAACCCTCGCTCTCTCTAACATAGATTTGTTGTCGCAAGCAAATAACAGTTAGCAGTGGTTGTACTTCAACCAATTAGTATAGAGATGGTTCCTAGTGTACAAATCTGATTAGAAGTATGAAACTTATCAAAACTAAAACAATCTACAAATATGAAACAGTACCATTGGAATGCCAGGAGTTCGAGTCACGTTGTCGTTTCGTCCGGGGCTAGGTCGGTAGAGGCAGTTGCATGGTCTAGAAGATGAAACATGTGGCAGTGCGGCCCAACATGCGAAGATAAGAGAGAACCCACTAAACAAAAATATGAAACACCACCATGATTCGGAATAAATACGGAATCGAGAGAGGGACCAGTAACGTCATGGCCGTCAAAGGTGATGGAGATGCTAACAAGCATTACATGCATACAGAACAAAGATTTATTCACTCTAAATTTTATAGAAATTTGGCTCTGCAAGGAGGATGCTTTTTAGAACCTAGTACCAGCGAACTAAATAACAATGCATTAAATAACACACTGCCTATATCCAAGATTTATCCTTAAGGTAAAAAAGTTTAAATGTTGTAAGCAAATGCTAAAATAAGGAACTATGCCTGTATGCAAAGGCACGTGCCACACAATTGAGCGATGATGATGCTTAATTGATGTTGAATAATAAGTTCCTGATGAGATATGTAAAGTCAAAAAAGAATAACTCTCCTTAAAGGGGACACTAATATTGAATAATATATTTGGCGCACGGCGCTCAGTGGGATGCATATCCAAGCCGCTTGAACCCGTCTGGATATGTGCCTCGCATTGATGGTACATAATTTCCTAGGACTTCTCCAGCATACACATAGTTTTAATTCTCTGTACAAATACGCAAGATGGCTCAGTACAGTATGTTTTTTACACAAGCTCAGTATAGTATGTTCCCTGTACTCCACAGATCGTACGAAATGTCTTGAACCTAAACGAGGGGTAGTTATGAAACCTGTGGAGCACCCCCATGGGGGTGGTGAAGGGAAAGCTCCCTGTAACACCCCCAGTGGTTAGCCACAGTAATCATTTTTGATAATGACATGTCATCATGATCAACAGCGTCTAATCATCTTTTGCATCATATTGCATTTCAACTTCTAGTTCAAACTTCAATTAAATTTCAAGTGGAAAATAAAAGTTGTTCAAATCAGAAACTAAAATGTGTAAACTGTGGCAAATAATTCATAAGTATTATTGGTGAAGAAACCAAAATTTTATAAAATGTTTAAGTGCTCAAAAATAATTAAAACAGTGGCAATATCAATTAAATAAATGCCTTTTATAATTTCTAAAATATGCAAACTAATTAATTGAAGTGTCAAACTTTTTGTGGCAGTGGGATATTCAATAAATATAATTTAGGTGCCAGTTTGGTATTCTATAAAACTAAAACAATATGAAAGAAATTAGAAAATACAAAAGATAAAAGAAAGAAAAGAAAAGAAAAGGGGCACTAAGCACTTACTAGGCCCAGCACACACTGTGCTCATATAGCCTATTGCTACAGTGCACAAGGCCCAGCCCGCGCTGGCCTTTTCCCTAACCTCTCACCGGAGGCAGAGAGGCCATGGCACGCACGCCGTCCACTCGCCGATTGCCTCGCTGTCGAGCATCCCGCGGCCCTCTGGTGGATAAGGAGACCGTCCCCGACGCTGCTGTCGAACCATAGCCTATCCCCTTCCTCCCCCTCGCTCTCCTCCCCGTTCTGGAGAGGCACCCATATGCAACCGTCGCCGCCGCCCCATCGTTGGCCCGCTCCGGAACCACGCCGCCCCGCTCAAAGGCGCCCAGGAGTTGCGCCTCGACGTCCTCTACCTCCACGACGATGCTCACAAGCAGGGACCTCCCCAAGCCGTCGCCATCGTCCATCTTCATCCTCGGGTGCCTCCACTTGCTCGTCGTCGATTCGGACGACTCCGAGCATCCCCGACCACCCTGAGCTCCTGCCCGAACTCAATGTGAGCCCTCCCGGTTCCCCTACACCTCTCCTTATTCCCTATGCACCGTATACGTCGCACTGCTAGAGGCCGAAGCCACCATCCGCCATGGCCTAGGAGCCTCGCGCTCCTGAACTCCCCCTGCCCATCCTCTGCCGAGCCCGGCCGCGGACTACAGCGCGCGCACGCCCACACTCCCCGCTGCTGCTCGCCGCCCCTGCTGCAGTCGCCGGTATCCGCCGCTGTCGCCGTGCCGCCGCTCACCGGCTCCCGTCCGCAGGGCCGCCGTGCCTGGAGCTCCGCTCCCTGGCCCCGCCTGCAGCTCCACGCGCTGCTCCTGCAGCTGCCTGCTGCGCCCGCCTGGGCCGCCCCCTTGCCACTGCCGCCCTGCAGCCGCAGCCTGCCTCGCCCGTCGCCCCGCATCGCTCACCGGTCCAGCCTCACGCCGTGCAGCGCCGCGCCCCGCGCCCAACTCTTGTGCTTGCCGCTGCTTCTCTACTGAATCTATTGCTGCTGCTAATCAGTGTAGTATGGCTAGCTTTACGAATTTTACACTGACTAACCCCCTAGACAACCTCTAAACCGTGGTTAAATAATTGTTGACAAGACAAAAAAAATATGGGTAGGTAGTACACTTGACAAGGCTCAAATGTGTCCATTGGACCAAATCCATTTGATGCGTGGATTAATTCCTACAAAAATTACAAAGTTCTATGTTCTGTTAACAGAAAAACCGGAAAACAGCTTTAATTTCATAGCTACTTTAGAGCCGTTGATAATCAAGCAAATGAACTCTAATATGGATGAAAGTGCTACTATCTTGTAGATCACAGAGATTACTCAAAATTGATATAAGGCACAAATTCATAGGATGTACAGAACAATAGTTGTAGCCTTTTAAAAACAGCTAAGTGATGTTTAGAAAACTGACGAATTCTCAGACTTGGCAGAATTTCAGGGATTTTCCGGGTATTGTTAAATCTTTGAAAAATCATAGAAAAATATCCGTAGCTCGGATGAAAATACTTTGTACATGAAAGTTGCTCAGAAAGACGAGACGAACCCGAATACGCAGTCCGTTCGTCTGTCACGCGTCCCTAGCATAGCGAACCTGCAACCGTCCCCCTCCGGTTTGTTTGTCCGAAAAGGCCAGACTTCGGGAAAGCATTCTTGGATGTTTTCCCCCTTCGCCGGTATCGTGTAGCACCGCGTCAGAACACCCCTAGCTCTGCGTAATGTCATGTCATGCTCTTGTTTGCTTTATATTTATTGTTTCCTCCCCCTCTTCTCTCTCGATAGACCCTGCTACAGACGCATTTTCCCGAGACCGACGCAGCTCAGGAGCCCGACGACACCACTGACGAACTTGCCCTTGCCGCCGAGCAACCAGGCAAGCCCCCCCCCCCCTTGATCATCCCGATATCGCCTATTCTAATTTCTCATGCTTGCATTAGAATTGCTGCTACTACTGCTTTACCTATTCTGATGCATAGCCTGTTTATTGTAACCTGCTGTTGATAATTACCTGCATAACCTAAACTGCTTAGTATAGGTTGGGTAGAGACCTATTAGTGACCCCCACTTGTCCCGACTGCCCCGCTGGATTATCAGAAGACCCGATCAACAGGATTGAAGACAGGCCCAGGCACCGCACATCATCCCCCCCCCCCTTAGTTGTACGACACTACTGGGTTACTATCGAGTGCCGAGGGTGATACCTCGTCAGCACTTCTGATGTTAACCTTGTAGGGTAGATAATTGGTCGTGGTCATCGAGGGTGATTCCTCCTTCTCCACTGCCGATACGACCCTGTCACGCAACACTTCCAGTGTGAACCTCGAGGGTGATTCCTTTGAGTTCACCTTGATGGATACATCAAGTAGGAATCCAACGAGGGTGATACCTCGGATTCCCCTGATGTTATGGACACACGAATACTTGGACTTTACACTGTTACTTGGAAAGGCGGATCGACCCTGAGGGGTACCCGCGTGAGCCTAAGGGGCGAGTGTTGTGGAGACGGGTTGACCTGGATGGTGCCCGAGTGATGAATACGAGGCGCGGCCGGGCATTCTTAGCCCTTGTAGCAAGTCCTCGAGACGGGGCGACGGGGTCACATCTTTCGTGAGTCTCTACTCGTTACCGTAAGCCCTAGTCCACTAACGATTTGGATATTTGATCCGAGCAGGCCTCTGGCCTGATAGCACTAACCATCACGTGGGCATAGTATGGGCGTTCTGCATCGTAGCATCAGCCGAAAGCTCTGCCAGACGTCTAGTTCAGCCTTGCGGCCGGGACAGACCGGCGACCTCCTGGTGCCTGGCTTCACCCTGCTCGCAACGACCCGGAGGGCACAGGGCGATGGCCCAAGACCCCTGAGCGCTTAGGATGTAGACCGGCGGGGACCTCTCTGCTGAGCTATAGGTAGGGCTACGGTTTATCGTTTGGCCGAGGCCGGGCATGACCCAGGAAAGTGTGTCCGGCCGGAGTTAATCGAGCGTGTTGGGTAAGTTGGTGCACCCCTGCAGGGAAGAACACATCTATCGATAGCCGGTCCTACGGTAAAGGACACTCGGAGTTGTATCACGATCGACACAACTAGAACGTGAGATCATACCTGGATATATGGCTCTGGGATTGCTTCTCGCAGGGAGTCAAGAAGGGATCTCAGGACGAGGTTGATGACTATATGGCCCTGGGATTGCTTTCTCGCAGGGAGTCGAGAAAGAATCTCTGGGTGAGGTTGAGACTTAATGATACTGCTACTTTATATTGATCTGTTCTGCTCTCTTCTATTGCTGCAAGACCGATGAAGATGCTAGTCTTCGATAGGACTAGGTTTTCCTCTCTATTCTGGCATTTCTGCAGCCCAGTCCACATATATAGCCACTCTTTGATAATGTTGCATATGTAGTGTAGATCCTTGCTTGCTGAGTACTTCTGAGTACTCACGGTTGCTTTGCTTTCTTTTCCCCCATATCAGTTTGTCGTGTCCAGATCACGGAACCCCTGAGACAGCCGCCCCGCCGACAATTACTACTACCACCTCGAGGGTGTTACTTCTACAAGTTGGCCGACGACCAGGAGTAGGTTCGGAGGGTCCCAGGCAGGAGGCCTGCGCCTTTCGATCGTAGTGTTTTATTTTGCCCCGCCTTTCTAAAGGCCTTTCTGTTTCTCTTTTATATCTGTGCTCAGATATCTGATGCTTCCGCTGACGCTTGTATGCGAGCTTATGTATTCGAGCCCTCGAGGCCCCTGGCTTGTAATATAAAGCTTGCATGACTTTATTTATGTTTTAGAGTTGTGTTGTGATATCTCCCGTGAGTCCTTAGGCTTGATCGTGTGCATTTGCGTGTATGATTAGTGCACGATTGAGCCGGGGGCGTCACAAGTTGGTATCAGAGCCGACTGCCTGTAGGAATCCCCCCTTCCAATTCCTTGGTCGAAGTTGAGTCTAGTGGTCCAAAAACTAATTTAATAACTTGGTTGTATGGCTTACGGGCCCACGTCACCAATTGGGTGGTATTAGTATCTTTTATTCCTCGTCTATACTCTGGGACTCTGACCTCTCTTCTATTTGGGTTAAAATTTTAGTAACTCCAACATTAGGTTCTCGTGATCACATCCACCCGGTTTTCTGAAAATTTTCCCCCTTCCTTCAAGATTGTGGGTCAGATTCTGCTTACAGGATCCTTTTATCGAGGGCACCCTGTGTTATCACTTGCAGATCCCTCGCTCCAACAGTTTTCTCCTACGTTGATGTAGCCTTTGCTATGTCTTGTTGTGTACTTCCCTACCGCATGCCTGCGCGCCGCCTAGATGTCTAGCCTTCCCCTTTCGACTATCATAATGCCGGATTGTAACCAAGGCTATGTGTGGCTTTGAATGTCTGGTGCGAATATGATGAAGTATCTATTGCACTTCCTTCTGTTGTGCATGTTACTTCATGAATCATTCCATACACATGAAGTTTTTCTTGCTAAACTGCCCCTGTTGAATTTGGCAGGATGGCTGACGATCCCCCACCTCCACCTTATATTGCCGCAATGATGCAACAATTTGAATTGAACATTCAGGTTATGACCGGAATATTGGCCCAGTTCCCTACTCAGAATGCTCAGCAACAGAATGCTCCAATAACTCTGCCAGAATTTGTGCGCCTCAATCCATCCGTTTTCCACAACTCCACCAATCCTATGGATGCTGATGATTGGCTTCGTGACATCCTGTTTGAGATGGAGTCAGCTAATGTTGCCCCTGACAGTTACGTCACCTTTGCGACATTCCACTTAAAGGGTCCAGCTGCTCAATGGTGGGAAAGCCACAAGGGTATGTTGCCTGCAGAGATTGTAACCACTTGGCAGAAATTTCAGTCAGCTTTTCGTGCACGGTACATTCCTCAAGGTCTGATGGACCAGAAGAAGCAGGAGTTCCGCAAACTCTCACAGGGCACAATGACTGTGGATGAATATCAGAGGAAATTCCTTGAATTGTCCCGCTATGCTGAAGATGACGTTTGCACTGATGCCCGCAAGCAGGAGAAATTCCATGAAGGACTGCGTACGGATATAAACCTCGCACTTGCTGTCCATGATTGTACAGACTTCGCAACGCTTGTCAGCCAAACTTTTTGAGTTGAGACTGCTCTGACTAAACACCAGGAGTCGCTCAAGCGCACTCATGAAGCTAGCTCATCCTCGAGTCAGCCTGTTCAGAAACGTCGAGTTTGGATCCCACACAATGTTCATCATCGACCTGCTCCAACGCCAAGGCCGTCTTATGTTGCACCTCGTCTGCCTCCGCCGCCGAGACAGCTAACGATCCAGGGTGGACAGCCCAATGCCATGGCTTCTCCTCAGGCTGCACCATGTCCTCCTAATGGTCGTACGAAGGGCCATCGAACCCATCATTCCAGAAGTCATAAGGTCAGGCCGCTTGCTATGGGTCATGGCCAGGTCACTCATGTCAAAATGGGAGAAGCTCGTGAGTCACCTAAAATTGTGATGGGAACTCTACCAGTTAATTCAGTTGCAGCTTCTGTTCTCTTTGATTCCGGGGCATCACATTCCTTTGTGTCCTAGCAATTTGCACAAATACATGGGTTAGCTATGAGGTCATTACCCATTCCATTAGAGATTATCACTCCCCGTTCCAGGTGGCAAACCAAGATGGTAAGTCACAACAATCATATCAGAATTGAAGGGTTGATGTTCTCTGCTTCCCTTATCGCTCTTGGACCTTCCGACATAGACATCATTCTCGGTATGGACTGGTTAACAGCCCATAATGCTTTGATTGATTGTGCTACTAAGACAGTCCAGGTCACTCACCCTTCTGGCTAGATAGTCGAGTACTCAGCCCGAATAGCTCAGGATGCTGAGAGCCAGATATATGTTCTGAATGCATTGAACGCTTCACCTCTTGAAGGCATCGAGAACGTTCCAGTTGTTCGTGATTTTCAAGATGTCTTTCCAGAAGAACTTCCAGGAATACCCCCTGCTAGAGCTGTCGAGTTTGTCATCGACTTGAAGCCTAGCACTACCCCTATTGCGAAGCGACCTTATAAAATGCCTCTGCACCACCTTCTCGAGCTTAAGGAAGAAATCGACAAGTCACTTAAGATAGGTTTCATCCGCCCCAGTTCCTCTGCTTGGGGAGCATCTTCACTCTTCGTTAAGAAGAAGGATGGAACTAACCAATTGGTTCAGGATTATCGGCCCATTAACCAAGCAACAATTCAGAACAAATATCCGCTTCCTCGGATCAATGATTTGTATGATCAACTTGCTGGATCATCGGTATTCTCTAAACTTGATTTGAGGTTGGGTTACCATCAGATCCGTGTTCGCGAAGAGGATATTCCCAAGACTGCATTTGTTACTCGCTATGGCTCCTACGAGTACACTGTCATGTCATTTGGCTTAACAAATGCTCCAGCTACGTTTTCCCGCCTGATGAATTACATTTTCATGGATTACCTCGACAAGTTTGTCGTGGTATACCTAGATGATATTCTGGTTTATTCGAAGAATAAAGAAGAACATGCTGAACACCTCTGTCTGGTACTGGAAAGGCTTCGAGAACACCAGTTGTATGCCAAATACTCCAAATGTGAATTTTGGCTTTCTGAAGTAACTTACCTTGGCCATGTGATTTCCAAGGATGGAATTGCTGTTAACCTGGAACGAGTTCAGGCTATTCTGGACTGGACTCCTCCGAAGAACGTCAAGCAAGTGAGAAGTTTTCTCGGCCTTGCAAGCTATTGCCGTCGATTTGTCGAGAACTTTTCCAAGATTGTTAAGCCTTTGACTGATCTGCTTCACAAGGGCGTTAAGTTTGAATGGACAGACAAATGTCAAGAAAGTTTTCAAACACTCAAGGACAAGCTAACATCTGCCCCGGTACTTGCTCCTCCAGATTCCCGCAAAGACTTTGTGATTTATTGTGACGCATCCCGTGAAGGATTAGGCTGTGTCCTAATGCAAGAGCGTAAAGTGATTGCCTATGGCTCTCGTCAGTTGCGCCCACATGAAGAGAATTATCCGGTACATGATCTAGAACTAGCTGCTGTCATCTATGCACTGCAATTGTGGCGACATTACCTTCTCGGTAATCATTGCGAGATCTACACGGATCATAAAAGTCTGAAGTACTTGTTCACTCAGCCATCTCTAAACCTCCGTCAACAAAGATGGATGGAGGCCATTGCGGACTATGATTTGGGTATTTCCTATACCCCTGGCAAGGCTAACGTGATGGCTGATGCCTTAAGCCGCAAGTCCTATTGCGACAACCTCATGGTTAGGCGAGCTCAACCTCGTCTTTTTTAAGATCTGCGCAAGCTGAATCTGCGTATTGTTCCACAGGGTTCTCTTAATAACCTTGTGATACAACCAGATCTTGAGAAAGCTGTTAAGAATGCGCAAACTAAAGATGCTGAAGTTGATCTGATGAAGAAAAATCTTCACCTTGAAAAGTACAGGGATTTCTCGCTATCTGAAGATGGAACCTTGTATTTCAGAGACCGCATCGTGGTACCTCGCTTCGAGCTTATGACTGACAAAGTCATGAAGGAGGCACATGATACCCCGTTGTCTATTCATCCGGGTAGCACCAAGATGTATCGTGATCTCCGTCAAAGGTACTGGTGGTCTAGAATGAAGCAGGACATTGCTCGTTATGTTGCTGAATGTGATGTTTGCCGTCGCGTTAAAGCAGAACATCAGAAGCCTGCTGGAATTTTGCAACCACTTCCTATTCCTCTATGGAAATGGGATAAGGTTCAGATGGATTTCATTACTGGCCTTCCCAGGTAACAGAAGGGACATGATGCTATTCTTGTCGTCGTCGACCAACTTTCTAAAGTTGCACATTTTCTGCCTGTCAAGGAGACTATCACTGCTAGCCAGTTAGCAGAGTTGTATATCTCCAGAATTGTTTCACTCCATAGCATTCCGAAGGAGATCAGTTCGGACCGTGGCGGCCTTTTCACTTCCAAGTTCTTGGAAAGTTTCCAAGAAGCTATGGGAACTCATATTACCTAGAGTTCAGCTTATCACCCCCAGTCCCAAGGCCAAGTCGAACAAGTAAATCAAGTGCTTGAAGACATGCTTCGGCCTTGTGTTATTTCTTTCGGCAAGAAGTGGGAAGAATCTCTCCCGTACGCCGAGTTCTCTTATAACAACAGCTATCAAGCCAGCTTGAAAATGGCCCCCTTCGAAGTACTATATGGACGTAAGTGTCGAACCCCTCTGAATTGGTCAGAAACTGGGGAACGACCGCTCGTGGGTCCGGATATTATTCAACATGCCGAAGAGCAAGTTCGTATTGTCCGGGAAAATCTCAAGGCGGCTCAGGACCGCCAGAAGAGCAACTACGATCGCAAACGATGGGGTTTGACTTATCAACCTGGTGATCAAGCTTATCTGCGTGTCACTCCTATGAAGGGCACTCACCGTTTTGGAATCAAGGGCAAACTAGCTCCACGCTACATTAGTCCTTTCCGCATTGTTGCAAGACGTGGTCAGGTGGCGTATAAATTGGAGTTGCCGCCGCAATTCTCTCATATCCACGACGTCTTCCATGTGTCGCAACTTCGTCGTTGCTTCAAGGAATCTCTGCACTGCGCAGTGGATCACGAGGTGCTCGAATTGCAAGATGATCTATCTTATAAGGAGCGTCCGATCCGCATTCTCGATGAAGTTGAACGTCAGACCCATCATAAGGTTACCAAGTTCCTCAAAGTGCAGTGGTCAAATCATACAGAGGATGAAGCCACTTGGGAACGCGAGGATAATCTTCGTGCGGAATACCCCAAACTTTTTCCTTCTACCTCTTAATTCTCGGGACGAGAATTCTTATTAGTGGAGGAGACTTGTAACACCCCCAGTGGTTAGCCACAGTAATCATTTTTGATAATGCCATGTCATCATGATCAACAGTGTCTAATCATCTTTTGCATCATATTGCATTTCAACTTCTAGTTCAAACTTCAATTAAATCTAAAGTGGAAAATAAAAGTTGTTCAAATCAGAAACTAAAATGTGCAAACTGTGGCAAATAATTCATAAGTATTATTGGTGAAGAAACCAAAATTTTATGAAATGTTTAAGTGCTCATAAATAATTAAAACAGTGGCAACATCAATTAAATAAATGCCTTTTATAATTTCTAAAATATGCAAACTAATTAATTGAAGTGTCAAAC
Source organism: Thinopyrum elongatum (assembly GCA_011799875.1). Lineage (NCBI taxonomy): Eukaryota > Viridiplantae > Streptophyta > Magnoliopsida > Poales > Poaceae > Thinopyrum > Thinopyrum elongatum. Next base: position 411,556,803 of record CM022297.1, on the reverse strand, counting down.
TTTTTGTGGCAGTGGGATATTCAATAAATATAATTTAGGTGCCAGTTTGGTATTCTATAAAACTAAAACAATATGAAAGAAATTAGAAAATAGAAAAGATAAAAGAAAGAAAAGAAAAGAAAAGGGGCACTAAGCACTTACTAGGCCCAGCACACACTGTGCTCATATAGCCTATTGCTACAGTGCACAAGGCCCAGCCCGCGCTGGCCTTTTCCCTAACCTCTCACCGGAGGCAAAGAGGCCATGGCACGCACGCCGTCCACTCACCGATTGCCTCGCTGTCGAGCATCCCGCGGCCCTCTGGTGGATAAGGAGACCGTCCCCGACGCTGCTGTCGAACCCTAGCCTATCCCCTTCCTCCCCCTCGCTCTCCTCCCAGTTCTGGAGAGGCACCCATATGCAACCGTCGCTGCCGCCTCGTCGTTGGCCCGCTCCGGAACCACGCCGCCCCGCTCAAAGGTGCCCATCAGCTGCGCCTCGACGTCCTCTACCTTCACGACGACGCTCACGAGCAGGGACCTCCCCAAGCCGTCCCCATCGTCCATCTTCATCCTCGGGTGCCACCACTTGCTCGCCGTCGATTCAGCCGACTCCGAGCATCCCCGACCACCCTGATCTCCTGCCCGAACTCAATGTGAGCCCTCCCGGTTCCCCTACACCTCTCCTTATTCCCTGTGCACCGTATACGTCACACTGCTAGAGGCCGAAGCCACCGTCCGCCATGGCCTAGGAGCCTCGCGCTCCTGAACTCCCCCTGCCCATCCTCTGCCTCGCCCGGCCGCGGACTACAGCGCGCGCGCACGCCCACACTCCTCGCAGTTGCTCGTCGCCCCTGCTGCAGTCACCGGCACCCGCCGCTGTCGCCGTGCCGCCGCTCGCCGGCTCCCGTCCGCAGGGCCGCCGTGCCTGGAGCTCCGCTCCCTGGCCCCGCCTATAGCTCTGCGCGCTGCTCCTGCGGCTGCCTGCTACGCCCGCGCGCCGCCGCCTGGCAGCGCCCGCCTGGGCCGCCCCCTTGCCACTGCCGCCCAGCAGCCGCGGCCTGCCTCGCCTGTCGCCCCGCATCGCTCACCGGTCCAGCCTCACGCCGTGCAGCGCCGCGCCCCGCGCCCAACTCTTGTGCTTGCCGCTGCTTCTCTACTGAATCTATTGCTGCTGCTAATCAGTGTAGTATGGCTAGCTTTACGAATTTTACACTGACTAACCCCCTAGACAACCTCTAAACCGTGGTTAAATAATTGTTGACAAGATAAAAAGAAATATGGGTAGGTAGTACACTTGACAAGGCTCAAATGTGTCCATTGGACCAAATCCATTTGATGCGTGGATTAATTCCTACAAAAATCATAAAGTTCTATGTTCTGTTAACAGAAAAACCGGAAAATAGCTTTAATTTCATAGCTACTTTAGAGCCGTTGATAATCAAGCAAATGAACTCTAATATGGATGAAAGTGCTACTATCTTGTAGATCACAGAGATTACTCAAAATTGATATAAGGCACAAATTCATAGGATGTATAGAACAATAGTTGTAGCCTTTTAAAAACAGCTAAGTGATGTTTAGAAAACTGACGAATTCTCAGACTTAGCAGAATTTCAGGGATTTTCCGGGTTTTGTTAAATCTTTGAAAAATCATAGAAAAATATCCATAGCTCGGATGAAAATACTTTGTACATGAAAGTTGCTCAGAAAGACGAGACGAACCTGAATACGCAGTCCGTTTGTTTGTCACGTGTCCCTAGCATAGCGAACCTGCAACCGTCCCCCTCCGGTTCGTCTGTCCGAAAAGGCCTGACTTCGGGAAAGCATTCTCGGATGTTTTCCCCCTTCGCCGGTGTCGTGTAGCACCGCGTCAGAACACCCCTAGCTCTGCGTAATGTCATGTCATGCTCTTGTTTGCTTTATATTTACTGTTTCCTCCCCCTCTTCTCTCTCGGTAGACCCTGCTATAGACGCATTTTCCCGAGATCGACGCAGCTCAGGAGCCCGACGACACCACTGACGAACTTGCCCTTGCCGCCGAGCAACCAGCAAGACCCCCCCCCCCCTTGATCATCCCGATATCGCCTATTCTAATTTCTCATGCTTGCATTAGAATGCTGTGCTACTACTGCTTACTATTCTGAGCATAGCCTGTTTATTTATAACTGCTGTTGATAATTACCTGCATAACCTAAAACTGCTTAGTATAGGCTCGGTAGAGACCTATAGTGACCCCCACTTGTCCCGCATGCCCCGCTGGATTATCAGAAGACCCGATCAACGGGATTGAAGACAGGCCCAGGCACCGCACATCACCCCCCCCCCCCCACCTTAGTGTAGACACTACTGGGTTACTATCGAGTGTCGATGGTGATACCTCGTCAGCACTTCTGATGTTAACCTTGTAGGGTAGATAATTGGTCGTGGTCATCGAGGGTGATTCCTCCTTCTCCACTGCCGATACGACCCTATCACGCAACACTTCCAGTGTGAACCTCGAGGGTGATTCCTCCGAGTTCACCTTTATGGATACATCAAGTAGGAATCCAACGAGGGTGATACCTCGGATTCCCCTGATGTTATAGACACATGGATACTTGGACTTTACACTGTTACTTGGAAAGGCGGGTCGACCCTGAGAGGTACCCGCGTGAGCCTAAGGGCGAGTGTTGTGGAGACGGGTTGACCTGGATGGTACCCGAGTGATGAATACGAGGCGCGGCCGGGCATTCTTAGCCCCTGCAGCAAGTCCTCGAGACGGGGCGACGGGGTCACATCTTTCGTGAGTCTCCGCTCGTTACCGCAAGCCCTAGTCCACTCATGATTTGGATATTTGATCCGAGCAGGCCTCTGGCCTGATAGCACTAACCATCACGTGGGCATAGTATGGGCATTCCGCATCGTAGCATCAGCCGAAAGCTCTGTCAGACGTCTAGTTCAGCCTTGCGGCCGGGACGGACCGGCACCCTCCTGGTGCCTGGCTTCACCCTGCTGGCAACGACCCGGAGGGCACAGGGCGATGGCCCAAGACTCCTGAGCGCTTAGGATGTAGACCGGCGGGGACCTCTCTGCTGAGCTGTAGGTAGGGCTGCGGTGTATCGTTTGGCCGAGGCCGGGCATGACCCAGGAAAGTGTGTCCGGCCGGAGTTAATCGAGCGTGTTGGGTAAGTTGGTGCACCCCTGCAGGGAAGAACACATCTATTGATAGTCGGTCCTATGGTAAAGGACATTCGGAGTTGTATCACGATCGACACAACTAGAACGTGAGATGATACCTGGATATATGGCTCTAGGATTGCTTCTCGCAGGGAGTCGAGAAGGGATCTCAGGACGAGGTTGATGACTGTATGTCTCTGGGATTGCTTTCTCGCAGGGAGTCGAGAAAGAATCTCTGGGTGAGGTTGAGACTTAATGATACTGCTACTTTATATTGATCTGTTCTACTCTCTTCTATTGCTGCAAGACCGATGAAGATGCTAGTCTTTGATAGGACTAGGTTTTCCTCTCTATTCTGGCATTTCTGCAGCCCAGTCCACATATACAGCCACTCTTTGATAATGTTGCATATGTAGTGTAGATCCTTGCTTGCTGAGTACTTCTAAGTACTCATGGTTCGGAGGGTCCCAGGCAGGAGGCCTGCGCCTTTCGATTGTATTGTTTTATTTTGCCCCGCCTTTCTAAAGGCCTTTCTGTTTCTCTTTTATATCTGTGCTCAGATATCTGATGCTTCCGTTGACGCTTGTATGCGAGCTTATGTATTCGAGCCCTCGAGGCTCCTGGCTTGTAATATAAAGCTTGTATGACTTTATTTATGTTTTAGAGTTGTGTTGTGATATCTCCCATGAGTCCTTAGGCTTGATCGTGTGCATTTGCATGTATGATTAGTGCACGATTGAGCCGGGGGCGTCACACTCCCATTGGTAGAAAAAAAACCACAACCCCTTGGGGTGGTCAGGTTCGACACATGGGCCACTGACAAGCACGGCAGAACAGCCCAGTTAGTTCGGCCACTGTTGGGTGCACATGCCAGCTTCGGCTACACCCAAGTCCAATGCCATTTCATTATTTTTTTAAGTAAAACCAAAATACCAGAACACGGCCTAGCAGCATTGATTTTTTTGTATATTATTAGTTTATTACCAGCATTGTCTAGCTCAAGTCTAAATACTTAACTGAACAGCGCATGTATGCATATATAATTGTACAATTTTTTAACAGGCAAGTTATTGAATTTAGCTGCACATAAAAAACTTATCCTACAACAGACCATTTCTACTATGTCTAGTCCCAACATAATAAACAGCTGCCAACACTTGATCCAATTTCAATTATTTTTTATCCCAAAATAATTAACCCCAGTTCTTAATTCTGTATGCAAAGTTAATTCGAGTGCCACACAGATCCATTATTTGGACATAATTTTACATAATTTTGATTCTCATGTTCACGGCCCATCTGATTTACTCAAATGAGCATATCTATAAAGGAAGATTAACATTACAATCAGCATATTCGGTCTGTTGCTATTTTTTTTCTTATCACATATGTGCCATCATGTTATTCTTGACCCAAAATTCTTGTCCAATTTAATGCGACCCACCAGCTGTCAACCGTATTTCTGTAGCGCACGCCAAACGCATATAGCTGCACCACGCAATGCATTTACCGTACAACCTCTCCATCTGTTCTTCGTCCATCCTCTTCTAGTCCCATACCAGTAGCGCCGCCCCGTTGCTTGCTTGTCACTGTCGTGCCAGTGCCCACCACTCACCCGGCGTTTGTTCTGCATCTGGCTGTAGGAGGCCACCCCCACTCACCTGTTCTCCTGGAGCATCGGTGGTTATTCGTCCTCCTCCACACCCCGCCCCCACCCAAGCCCCGGATCTGCCAGTTACCAACATTTTCTCTCTTTGAATCCCCATCGCAGCTCATCCCAATCTTAGCTTGAATGCCCCATGCCCAATCGATATCAATAGTTCTTCAGAATTAACTTCCATGAATCATGTCAATCAGGCTTGTAATAGTCAGTTTTACCTCCAGTGGAATTAATTAAATTTTCTACATACGATTTTTCAGGATTGAGAGTCTGTCAAGGCAGATCTGCCCCGCTAGGTAGCCATGAACAGCCCTGAAAATCCCATCAGTTCCCCCATCAAAGTTGCTATTAGCAATCCTAATATCCAAGCCGGACGTCAAGCAGTTAACCCAGGCTGCCCCACACTCACTTCCTGGATTTCACTACAAAAGTTCGTGCGGTAGCTTCCAGGTTGACAAATATTAATAGACGGTTGGCCAATGAAACTGCTTTCGAAGGCCCGCTTGAACTTAAAGATCACACAGAAAACGAACCTGAAATTCAGTGCATTGTTGATGCAAAGGGTTGATCCAGACACTTCAACAATTGGCATGGACAACAGGAGCTCGTTCACAATAACTGATGAAGATGTATATCTAGCTTTTGGTATACCACAAGGTATAGGAGCTCGTTCACACAGGAGCTTATCCCCGGCAAACCGACCCCGCTCCTAAGCAAGCAATTGCCGTCCAGCCTGCCAAATTATCTACGTCGGTCGGCAGCGGCGAACCACCAAATGCGCGGGACAAGTTCGGTGTGCCACAGACCCCATCAGGCACGAGACTGCACATAGAACTGTAAAAACAAGATTCTGTTTATCAAGATCTGTCTAACACGCATACAACATATGAATCACACAAGATGAATCAAACATGAATCACACAAAATGCCTGCGAAATAATATGGAGAAAGGTTCTACCTCAAGTCATTGTCTCCTTCGAAGAACTCCATCATTAAGCTCTAGCAGCAGCACACCACAGATGAACACACCATCACATATAACCATCCAATGCACGGGATGCTGATATTTTTATATAACCACCCTGGAGAAAGTTGATTCAACTATGACGGCCCAGGCCATTCATTGATTGCAGGCCAGCAGTAGTTGTTCTGTGACCAAATTCTGGGCCATGCATTTACTGGATTCCGAAATTCTGATATGAAAAAGCTAGGGCCTTGAAGATCCAGACCCATCAAAGGGCATCCTATACAAAACTCTCAGTGCTAATTTATCTCTGGAAAAAAATAGTGCTAATTCTTGTATCAGGAAAGGTACTTACCTGAACAAACCTGACTAAGGAGCTTCACCTTTTACTGCCACTGACTTATTCCTGTGAAACTGTTGGATGTACAAGATTTCATGAGAAAGACCCATAATATGCAATTATGCATAAGATATTTCTCTAATTGAATAATTAATTCATTGCTAGCTTATGTAGGCTGTAGCTTTCTTATTTAAGAATATGGGAGAATATAGGGTGCTGCCACACAAAAGGTGCTCCCATGCTCCCACTCTTCATAAAATATATTTAAATATTTGAAAAAAATCCCAAAAAGCATTGTAGTCGCTCCAAGGAAGACAAATCTTGCCATATTGATCAATTCTTTGTTGAACAAAATAGTACAATACCATAGAAAAGGAAAGGTGTTTCACATTGTGCCAACAACTAAGACACATTGCGGAGACCACCCTGTACAAATTAGTTGGCTACTCATTTTAGCATGGCCCAAAATAAAAGGAAAAAATGGAACGATTTAGCAGTATTATAAGTAGGCTAGAGAATTCAGCTTGTTGGGTCGGTAGTTATGAAAAGCAAATGGAATTGTTCAATGACAGAAATACGAGAAATACTGCCAATTAAATCTCTTGGAAACATTGAAAAACATCACTAATTTAACAGACTGAAGAATATACTATATAATAAGCAGTTCTAAAGTAACATTTGCAAAAATCGCTAAGGGATGAACCATAGAACACCTAATCAGTAGATCATCGAGTTTGTCAGAATAACATAAAAGAGTTACTTTTGTTCACATGTGCATATAACGTGGCACAGAGCATAATGATCTAAAAAAATCTGCAGTAAAACAATAGCAGCTTTCACCTGCTTTAAAAATCCAATATGCAGCTAATGTTTCAGCACAAACAGACTAACTCCCCGTGCACCAGCTGCCTCTATAGAAAGATACACACTCCTTGTGTACCAGCCGCCTCTGTAGCAAGAAGTACTTCTAATAAAACAGATCGCAGCATAGGAGGCACATACCTAAAGGAAAAGGTGCATGAGAACATGACAACGGAAGAAAATATGATTCCGTTCCCCTCAGCTCACATTGTCACATGCGTCCATCAAATGTGTGGCAGCCAGCAAGATCACAGTGACAAATACAAATATCACCAATCTGACAATCCATATAGGCCAATGACAAGAATCCAGCTTCTTCCTTTCCGAGCTGCCCTCAGTACACAGTACCATGTTTTCACCATGTGCACAAGCTTTCTCTCGCTGGCCATCCAACACAAGTCATATCTCGTCAGCTCAAACCATCAAGCAAACAATACCAAGAACATGAAGCAGCAAATTGATACCTTACGCTGGAGCACGGGGAGAAGCAGGTCGTATCAGCCATAGGCCTCAGAATCCACGTTTAGTGCATCTATTAGCCATCAAAATTGCATGTGTTTGTGTGTGTTGTTCTGCTGAGATCAATCGATCAAGCTGTGGCTAGCTAGCTTCCACGGAAGCACCCACCTGCCTAGTAGCTTGCTCCTTGTACGTGCGCATCATCTCAGCAGAAACTGATCGCTAGCGACTCCGGCGTACGTGCACATCATCTCGACAGAAACTGATCGGCCGGTTAGCGCGGCTAGCAACTCCGGCGTACATGCTCTGACGGAAAGATACACGTCCGAGCAGAAATTTGACGTGGGCCCAACAACGATGGCCTTAATTTGAGTGGTGATGGAGTGGATTAGGACAGATGCTCGTCGATGTAATCGTCCAGAAGCCTCCCTGTCTCTCGAATGCCGCAGGCAGACGCACTCGGAAACACGGTCATACTGGGCACCGAGGAATGGGACGGCGGCAAGGATCTCTTCCTCATTGACGGCAGGCGGTGGTTGAGGACGGCGATCATGTAGACTTCCGTGGAGCCGGAGAGTGCGGCCAGGAGGGGAGGAAGAAGACGAAGAAGTGGGCCGTCGCCAAGCCTGCCGAGATTTGTTGGCGGATCTTGCAGCGTGGACAGAGGAAATCGGCGGCGGCAAGCAGGAGAAGTCGGGGTGCGAGAAAACCCTAGCGAGCCGAGAGATAGCGCGAGGGGTCCCGAGACAGGCAAGGGCGCTGGTTTTCTCTAATCAATGTTGAGTGGAAAAAAAACCCGGTGAGGGAAACACGGGAGGTGGGGTTCATTAAAAAAATCGGTGGAAAGAGATTGTACGTGCGGGAGGTGGGATCGATCAAAAAAAACGGTGGAGAAGGTGGTCGTGCGAGGGGGAGCGAGCGCACGAACGACATACGAACTCCTCCATTAGGATTAGAGATATGTGGATGACGTATTGTTGATTGGAAATGATATAGAATTTCTGGATAGCATAAAAGGATACTTGAATAAGAATTTTTCAATGAAAGACCTCGGTGAAGCTGCTTATATATTGGGCATCAAGATCTATATGGATAGATCGAGACGCTTAATAGGACTTTCACAAAGCACATACCTTGATAAAGTTTTGAAGAAGTTCAAAATGGATTAGTCAAAGAAAGGGTTCTTGCCTGTGTTGCAAGGTGTGAAGTTGAGTAAGGCTCAATGCCCGACCACTGCATAAGATAGAGAGAAAATGAAAGTTATTACCTATGCCTCAGCCATAGGTTCTATCATGTATGCTATGATGTGTACCAGACCTGATGTGTGCCTTGCTATAAGTTTAGCAGGGAGGTACCAAAGTAATCCAGGAGTGGATCACTGGACAGCGGTCAAGAACAAACTCAAATACCTGAAAAGGACAAAGGATATGTTTCTCGTTTATGGAGGTGACAAAGACCTTGTCGTAAATGGTTATGTCGATGCAAGCTTTGACACTGATCCGGATGACTCTAAGTCACAAACCGGATACGTATTTATATTGAATGGTGGAGCTGTCAGTTGGTGCAGTTCCAAGCAAAGCGTCGTGGCGGGATCTACGTGTGAAGCGGAGTACATTGCTGCTTCGGAAGCGGCAAATGAAGGAATCTGGATGAAGGAGTTCATATCCGATCTAGGTGTAATACCTAGTGCTTCGGGTCCAATGAAAGTCTTTTGTGACAATACTGGAGCAATTGCCTTAGCGAAGGAATCCAGATTTCACAAGAGAACCAAACACATCAAAACACGCTTCAACTCCATCCGCGATCAAGTCAAGGAGGGAGACATAGAGATTTGCAAAATACATACGGATCTGAATGTTGCAGACCCGACTAAGCCTCTTCCACGAGCAAAACATGATCAGCACCAAGACTCCATGGGTGTTAGAATCATTACAATGTAATCTAGATTATTGACTCTAGTGCAAGTGGGAGACTGAAGGAAATATGCCCTAGAGGCACTAATAAAGTTGTTATTTATATTTCCTTATATCATGATAAATGTTTATTATTCATGCTAGAATTGTATTAACTGGAAACTTGATACATGTGTGAATACAAAGACAAAACAAAGTGTCCCTAGTTGCCTCTACTTGACTAGCTCGTTAATCAAAGATGGTTAAGTTTCCTGACCATAGACATGTGTTGTCATTTGATGAACGGGATCACATCATTAGGAGAATGATGTGATGGACGAGACCCATCCGTTAGCTTAGCATAATGATCGTTAAGTTTTATTGCTATTGCTTTCTTCATGACTTATACATATTCCTCTGACTATGAGATTATGCAACTCCCGAATACCGGAGGAACACCTTGTGTGCTATCAAATGTCACAACGTAACTGGGTGATTATAAAGATACTCTGCAGGTGTCTTCGAAGGTGTTTGTTGGGTTGGCATAGATTGAGATTAGGATTTGTCACTCCGTGTACCAGAGAGGTATCTCTGGGCCCTCTCGGTAATGCACATCACTATAAGCCTTGCAAGCAATGTGACTAATGAGTTAGTTACGGGATGATGCATTACGGAATGAGTAAAGAGACTTGCCGATAACGAGATTGAACTAGGTATAATGATACCGACGATCGAATCTCGGGCAAGTAACATACCGATGACAAAGGGAATAACGTATGTTGTCATTACGGTTTGACCGATAAAGATCTTCATAGAATATGTAGGAACCAATATGAGCATCCAGGTTCCGCTGTTGGTTATTTATCGGAGATGTGTCTCGATCATGTCTACATAGTTCTCGAACCCATAGGGTCCGCACGCTTAACGTTCGATGACGATTTGTATTATGAGTTATGTGTTTTGGTGACCGAAGATTGTTCGGAGTCCCGGATGAGTTCACAGACATGACGAGGAGTCTCAAAATGGTCGAGAGGTAAAGATTGATATATTGGAAGGTAGTATTCGGACACCGGAAGGGTTCCGGAGTGTATCGGGTACATACCGGAGTACCGGAGGGGTTACCGGAACCCCCCGGTGGAAGATATGGGCCATAGGAGGGAGGCTAATCAGCCCACAAGGGGCTGGTGCGCCCCCCACAAGGGAGGAGGCCGAATTGGACTAGGGAAGGGGGTGGCGTCCCCCTTTCCTTCTCCCTCTCCCTCTCCTTCCCTCTTTCCACCTCCGGAGAAAGTAAAAGTGGGGGGGGCGAATCCTACTAGGAGTGGAGTCCTAGTAGGACTCCCCCCCATGGCGCGCCCCCCTTGGTGGTCGGCCTCCTCCTCCCCTCCTTTATATACGGGGGCAGGGGGCACCCTAGAACACATCAGATATTCTCTTAGCCGTGTGCGGTGCCCCCCCTCCACAGTTTACTCCTCCTGTCATATTGTCGTAGTGCTTAGGCGAAGCCCTGCGCGGATCACATCACCATCACCGTCACCACGCCGTCGTGCTAACGAAACTCTCCCTCGACACTTTGCTGGATCAAGAGTTCGAGGGACGTCATCGAGCTGAACGTGTGCTGAACTCGGAGGTGCCGTACGTTCGGTGCTTGATCGGTTGGATCGCGAAGACGTTCGACTACATCAACCGCGTTAAGCTAACGCTTCCGCTTTTGGTCTACTAGGGTACATGGACACACTCTCCTCCTCTCGTTGCTATGCATCTCCTAGATAGATCTTGCGTGAGCGTAGGAAAATTTTTGAAATTGCATGCTACGTTCCTCTGCAGTGCCCTATACGCGATTTCCGACCTCGCCGGTGTTCGGCCACCACGCGCGAGCTCGCCGGAGCTACTCCGGCGGCTCCGCTGAGCTGGCGCCACGTGGGGTCCACCCCTGGGCCACTGCTAGTGGGTCCCAGGGGGCCCAGTTGACCCATTGACCTTGGTCAACTGTGCTGACTGGGCAGCACAGTCACTGACCAGTGGGCCCCCTCGTTCAGCTAATTTAATTAAACCTTTTTTGAATAAAACTGATTAGTTAACCCTAATAGTCACTAACACCTGGGGCCCACACCCTAATTACCTATGTTTAGTTAAAATAAATCACTGTTAGAATTACAGTGGCTGACAGGTGGGTCCCACCTGTCAGGTTTGGCTGGTCAGCAGGCCACAGTTGACTACTGACGCAGCAGTGACCTCATGCTGACGTCATAATTCATTTAGATAATTCTGTTAATTTAAATAATTCCAGAAAATGTTTAAATCTTTGAAAATTCGTAGAAAATAAACCGTAGCTCGGATCGAAAAACTTTCTACATGAAAGTTGATCGGAACGACGAGACGAATCTGATCGTAGCGTCTGTTTCCATGCCAGAACCCTCTACGTAGGTGAACCCGCAACTTTCCTTCCGTTTCCGGTAGATGAATAGTGCATATACACCGGTTAATAAATCCCACTTTAATCCTAAAATAACTAAAATGACTTAAACATATTTTTAGGCAACCCTGCACTGCATCCTAGGCATAGCATGCTCTGTGTTGCATATGTTTGCTGTGTATTTATCTGTTTCCTCCCCCTCTTCTCTCTCGTTAGACCCCGACAACGACATAGTCCCCGAGGCCGACGCAGCTACGGAGGTCGACTACGCCCCTGACGACCAGACTCTTGCCGCAGAGCTTCCAGGCAAGCAGCCCCCGCCCTTTTGAGCATTCCGATATCACCTATTCTCTTCTCTCTTATGCTTGCATTAGAAATTGTTGCTGTTACTATTATCCTATATCTGCTGCATAGCCTGTTTATTGTAACCTGATGTTGTTACCTACCGGCTTATCCTAAACTGTTTAGTATAGGCTGGGTAGAGACCCATCAGAGACCCCCACCTTGTCCCGACTGCCCCATTGGATTATCAGAAGACCCGATCAACGGGATCGAAGACCAGGCCCCGGCACCACACATCACTTCCCCCTTAGTTGCATGACACTGCTGGGTTATTATCGAGTGCCGAGAGTGATACCTCATGAGCACTTCTGATGTTAACCTTGTAGGTTAGTTCATCGGTAATGGTCATCGAGGGTGATTCCTCCTTCTCCATTCCCGGTAACGACACTGTCGTGCAACTCCTCAAGAGTGGACCTCGAGGGTGATTCCTCCTTCATTCACCTTGACGATAACATCAGGTGGAATTCCATCGAGGGTGATTCCTCAGGGTTCCCCTTGGTGTTAGACACACGGATACTATGGTTACTATGACTGTACACTGAACCATGTTACTAAAGACGGGTCGGCCCTGAGGGGTACCCGCGCGAGCTTAATTGCGAGAGATGTGGAGTCGATTTGACCTGGAGGGTGCCCGAGAGATGAATACGAGGCGTGGCCGGGCATTCTTAGACCTTGCCGCAAGTCCTCGAGACGGGGCGACGGGGTCACATCGATCGCGAGTCTCTGCTCGTTACCGCGCGCTCCTAATCCACTAACGGTTTGGATATTTGATTCGAGGGGCCTCTGGCCTGATAGCACTAACCATCACGCGGGCATAGTATGGCCGTTCTGCGTTGTATACATCATCCGAAGCTTAATTGATGTCAGCGAGGAGCGGCACACGCTGGGTTGGACTGGGAACGCAACCGCACTTGTATTAAGGGGTTGCTAGGTCTGCTCACCGGCGGTGCACGTAACGCACAAGAGTCCCCGGGGCGAAGGCCCAAGATCCCTGGGCGCATAGGTTAGTCCGATGTGCTGACCTCTCTGTTAAGTATTCGGTCGGGTTGCGGCGTATCGTTTGGCCGAGGCCGGGCATGACCCAGTAAAGTGTGTCCGGCCGGAGTTAAGTGAGCGTGGTAACTCTATCGATAGCCTGTCCTATGGTAACGGACACTCAGAGTTGTATCCCGATCGGTACAACTAGAACCTGTCACTTGAGATGATAACTGGATAGTATGGCTCTGGGATTGCTTTCTCGCAGGGAGTCGAGGAAGAATCTCTGGGCGAGGTTGATTACACTACTACTACTTTACATTATGCTAATTTGCACTCTTCTAATGCTGCAAGACCGCTGAAGATGCTTGAAGATGCTAGTATTGGATAGGACTAGGCCTTCCTCTCTATTCTGGCATTTCTGCAGCCCAGTCCACATATACAGCCTCCTTTGATAATGTTGCATATGTAGTGTAGATCCTTGTTTGCTGAGTACTTCAGATGAGTACTCACGTTTGCTTTGCTTTCTTTTTCTCCCCATATCCCTTTTGTTGCATCCAGATGATGGAGCCCCTGAGACCGTTGTTCCCGCCGACGGCTACTACTACTACCCTCCTGGCGAGTACTACTACGAGGAGCCGTCCGACGACCAGGAGTCGGTTCGGAGGGTCCCAGGCAGGAGGCCTGCGCCTTTCGATCATAGCTTTTGTTTTGCCCCGCCTTCATAAAGGCCTATCTCTGTTTTATCTTTTATATCTGTACTCAGATATCTGATGCTTCCGCTGACGCTTGTATGCGAGCTCATGTATTCGAGCCCTCGAGGCCCCTGGCTTGTAATATAAAGCTTGTATGACTTTATTTATGTTTTAGAGTTGTGTTGTGATATCTTCAAGTGAGTCCTTAGGCTTGATCGTGTGCATTTGTGTGTATGGTTAGTGCACGATTAAGCCGGGGTCGTCACACTTATCACTTCCACCTTTGGGAATTGCTACGATGATTCCTTGCACTTGGGGATTATCAAGCTCTTTTCTGGCGCCGTTGCCGGGGAGCAATAGCGTGGGGTTAATATTTTTCGTGTATGCTTGTTTGCTTTCTTCACTAAGTAGATTTTGTTTTCCCTTTTTGTTTTCTTTAGTTGTGGGTGAAACAAACAAAAAAAAATATATGCAAATTACAAAAAAAAAATACTTGCCTCTTATGCGCAAAAAGTTTTTCAAAAAGAGAAGTGATTGGAAGGTTGTGCATTGGAGAAGTGAGGGTCGACCTTGAACACTTGTGTTCATGCTCATGGAAACAATGTAGAATTTTTCATGGAAGTTTCTCAAAAATAATTATCCCCTTGTATATATCCATTGTATTATAAAAATAATGTGCCTATATTTGCCTTTAGGATGATTAGATTGCTTGTTTGGTATGTGTGGTGCAAAAACAGAAACTTTTGCTGTAGTGCGTGAATTTACAGTTTTTACTGGAACATGCAAAAATCCTAAAAAAATTAAACAGTCCTTCAATGCAAAAATTTATTTTTTCCTAATTTATAATAATTTTTGGAGGTACATAAATGTACTAAATATTCAGGTTGCTACAGACTGTCCTGTTTTTGACAGATTCTGTTTTCTACATGCTGTTTACTTATTTTGATGAATCTATGGGTAGTATCGGGGCTATGAACCATGGTGAAGTTGGAATACAGTAGATATAATGCTAATATGAAATTAAATGAGTTTACAACAGTACCTAAAAGTAGTGATTTGCTTTATTATACTAACGGATCTCACAAGGTTTTTTGTTAAGTTTTGTGTGGATGAAGTGTCCGAAGATCGAGGAGTTATCGATATGAGAAGAATAAGGAGAGGCAAGAGTTCAAGCTTGGGGATGCCCAAGGCACCCCAAGTAAATATTCCAAGGATACTCAAGCATCTAAGATTGGGGATGCCCCGGTTGGCATCCCATCTTTCTTCCTCAACAATTATCGGTATACCTCGGTTTTTGTTTTGTTCACATGATATGCGTCTTTTGTGTTTTTCTTTTCCTTTATGCACCATGCTAGTATGAGATAGTCCTTCATTGATTTATAGAATGCTTCATGTGCTTCACTTAAATATTTTTAGTATGGCTTTATATAATGCTCTTTGTGCTTCACTTAAATCTTTTGAGTATGGCTTTATAGAATGCTCTTTGTGCTTCACTTAAATCTTTTGAGTATGACTTTATAGAATGCTTCGTGTGCTTCACTTATATATTTTGAGCTTGGATCTTGGTCAACCTATATTAATTGTAGAATGCTCTATGAACTTCACTTATATCTTTTAGAGTATGAATAAAATTATCATCGGAATTGGGCTTGGAAGAGTATCATTAAAATATCATGCCTAGCTAAAAAGGCATTAAAGAAAAGCGCTTCTTGGGAGACAACCCAATATTTACCCCTACTGTTTTTATGTGTTCTCATAATTTTTCTACTGTATAAATCATGTTTTATAGCTTTTTTTTCAATAAAGTGCCAACTAAGCCTTTGGGATAGTGTGGATGATAGTTGACTTGATTCTGTGCAAAAACAGAAACTTTTGCGTCCAGTACAGAAATTCCTATATTTTACTGGAACGTGGAAAAATTCTGAAATTTTTACAGTTCATTTACATACAAATTTTCTATGTTGTCCTAATGTTTCAGAATTTTTGAGTAACAGAAGTATGAGCTTAGTTTAGATCTTTACAGACTATTCTGTTTTTGACACATTCTGTTTTCGATGCATAGTTTGCTTGTTTCCTAGTTTCTATGGCTTATATTGCTCAATATAAATTGTAGAAATGATAGGGTACAGTAGGTATCATGTGATAAATTTTTCGAATCTTGTCTTGACAGTACCAAAGTGAATGATTTGTTTTATCATACTAACCCATCTCACGAAGTTCCGTTAAGTTTTGTGTGATTGAAGTTTTCAAGTTTTGGGTGAGATATCGATACGAGGAGAATAAGGAGTGGAAAGACCCTAAGCTTGGGGATGCCCAAGGCACCCCAAGTTAATATTAAAGGAAGACTCAAGCGCCTAAGCTTGGGGATGCCCCGGAAGGCATCCCCTCTTTCGTCTTCAATACCATCGGTATACCTTACTCGGAGCTATATTTTTATTCGTCACATGATATGTGTTTTGCTTGGAGCGTATTTTCATTTTACTTGCTGTTTGAATAAAATCATTGGATCTGAAATCTTGAATGAGAGAGAGTCCTCCCATGGCTATTTAACTATTTGACTACTCATTGATCTTCACTTATATCTTTCTGGAGTAGTTTTGTCATTTACTCTCATGCTTCACTTATATCCTATGAGTAAATGGTTGAATGAATTGAATATCATAAATCTAAAATTATATATGCTTCATATGCTTATCCCATGGGGAGTAATGAATTCACATATAAGAAGTATAGGTGGTAAAATTTATTGAAAGTTAGCAAACTCCACATTGGTCACTTGAACAATTCATGAAAGAATATTGAAGGAAGAGAGATTTCACATATAAATATACTATCTTGGACATCTTCTATGATTGTGAGCCCCATTAATTATTTTCAAACTTGAGAAAATTAGTTGAAGTTGGACAAGGAAGACAACGTAATGAGTTATGTTTGGGTATATTTGCATAGAAGTTATATTGTTATGGATCCTCTAACATGTGTTGCTTGCATAGGATCTTTTGCTAGCCAAAATTTTGTACTAAGTAGAGATACTACTTGTGCATCCAAAACCCTTAAACCCCGTTTCATGCCATGAGTGTCCACCATATCTACCTATGGATTGAATAAGATTCTTCAAGTAAGTTGTCATCGTTGCAAAAAGCAATAAAAATTGCTCCTAAATATGTATGATATTTTATTGTAAGGGAAAATAAGCGTTGTACGAACTTGTGATGGTAAAGGAATAAAAGCGATGGACTACATAATAAAGGTTGCTATCACAAAGGGCAATACAACGTGACGTTCCTTTGCATTAAGGGTTTGCACATCCAAAATTAAAAAGCGCATGACAACCTCTGCTTCCCTCTGCGAAGGGCCTATCTTTTACTTTCATGCATTTACTTTTATGCAAGAGTCAATAGTATTCCTTCTTATTTAAACCTCAATTATTCTTTAGTTGGCAAGCATCATGCGGTGGGGAAAGATCCAAGCATATATGGTCATTCAAATATATTTGGTCATGAATTATTATTTTTGACAATTATCTATATGATAAATAAGTTGGGAGGTGAAACATTAAGCCCCTATCTTCCTCTGTGTTTGACGGATGCTATTTGTTCTAAAAATATGCTTTGAGTGTTAGCAATCATGGAAGACTATATGATAGTTGAGTATGTGGAATTTTCTAAATCAAAGCTCTTACATAGACCCTTCCTGAAAATAAGATGAATTGCAATTGTTTGGTGACTGAAAGCCTAGTTTGTTAGTTTTCAAGAAACTTTATGGTCTATACTTTAACATGTGAATAGCTTGTTACTTGATCATGAGAAGTTTTATGAGATGAGCTACTGTTTATGATAAAGAATAATGCTAGAAAAAGTGTTTGGAACTATCCTTGATCAAATTTATGCACTATGCTAGCATTCACACTTCATAAATTATTTCTTTTATCATTTACCTACTCAAGGACGAGCAGGAATTAAGCTTGGGGATGCTGATACGAATCTGACGTATCTATAATTTATGAAGTACTCATGCCATGTTTACAACAATTTTATATGGTTTTGGTATGATTTGATTAGAACTAACCCAGACTGATGCGGTTTCAGCAGAACTACCGTGGTGTCGTTTTTTGTGCAGAAATAAAAGTTCTCGGAATAGGCTGAAAATTTATGGTGATTTTTTATGGACCAAAAGAGAACCCTGAAGCACAAGAGTTGGACCAGAAGACTCGCGAGGCGACGACAAGGGAGGGGGGAGCGCCCTCCCCCCCGGGAGGGTGCTCCTACCTTGTCGCTGCCTCGTGGACCCCCTTGACGTGAGACCGACGCCAAAAAATCCTATAAATACCAAAACCCCCAAAAAGAAGCCTAGATCGGGAGTTCCGCCGCCGTAATCCTCTGTAGCCACGAAAAACCAATCTAGGCCCTCTCTGGCACCCTGCCGGAGGGGGCCATCATCACCGGAGGCCATGGAGGAGGATCCCGGAGGGGGCCATCATCACCATGGAGGCCAAGGACCAGAGGGAGAACCTCTCCCCATCTAGGGGGGAGGCCATGGAGGAGGAAGCACAAGGGGGAGACTCTCTCCCCCTCTCTCTCGGTGGCGCCGGAGTGCCACCGGGGGAACCATCGCCGCGGTGATCGTCTTCATCAACATCACCATCCTCATCTCTTTTACGCGGTCCACTCTCCCGCACCCCGTTGTAATTCCCTACTTGAACATGGTGCTTTATGCCACATATTATGATCCAATGATGTGTTGCCATCCTATGATGTTTTGAGTAGATTTCCTTTGTCTTTTGGGTTGATTGATGATCTAGATTGGTTTGAGTTGTATGTTTTATTTTGGTGCTGTACTATGGTTGCCGCGCACACGTGAAGGATTCCCGCTGTAGGGTGTTGCAATACGTTCATGATTCGCTTATAGTGGGTTGCTAGAGTGACAGAAGCTTAAACCCGAGTAAGGGGGTTGTTGCGTATGGGATAAAGGGGACTTGATGTTTTAATGCTATGGTTGGGTTTTACCTTAATGATCTTTAGTAGTTGAGGATGCTTGCTAGAGTTCCAGTCATAAGTGCATATGATCCAAGAAGAGAAAGTATGTTAGCTTATGCCTCTCCCTCATATAAAATTGCAATGACGACTAACGATCTTGTTAACAATTGCCTAGGATGATTCCGCACGCCGACCCATCATTATTACACACTCGCTATTTATAATATATAGTAATATATTCTATCTTCATGTTAACAACACCTACTTTTATATTTTAGTTCTTCGATATCATGCAAAGTTATCCTCTTCATACCCACAACGTAGTTTAATTCTTGTTGCTAGATGGCAGCAAACGTTCGGTGTACATAGAGTCATATCAGTGGCAGATAGGACTTGAGAGAATATTGATCTTACCTTTAGCTCCTTGTGGGTTCGACACTCCATACTTATCACTTCCACCTTTGGGAATTGCTACGATGATTCCTTGCACTTGGGGATTATCAGGCATCACGGGAACGGTTTTTTGTGATGTGCTACTTTCCAATTCGAGAGAAGGTACAATTACCTCATCAAGTTCTACTTTCCTCCCACTCACTTCTTTCGAGAGAAAGTCCTTCTCTAGAAAGGACCCATTGCAACAAAGATCTTGCCTTTGGATCTATGGTAGAAGGTGTACCCAATAGGTTCCTTAGGGTATCCTATGAAGATGCACTTCCCCGATTTGGGTTCGAGCTTATCAAGCTGAAGCCTTTTGACATAAGTGTCGCATCCCCAAACTTTAAGAAATGACAACTTAGGTTTCTTGCCAAACCATAGTTCATATGGTGTCGTCTCAATGGATTTCTACGGCGCCCTATTTAACGTGAATGTGGCTGTCTCTAATGCATAACCCCAAAACGATAGTGGTAAATCGGTAAGAGACATCATAGAACGCACCATATCTAATAAAGTACAGTTACGACATTCGGACACACCATTACGCTGTGGTGTTCCAGGTGGCGTGAGTTGTGAAACAATTCCACATTGTTTTAAATGAAGGCCAAACTCGTAACTCAAATATTCACCTCCGCGATCAGATCATAGAAACTTTATTTTCTTGTTACGATGATTCTTCACTTCACTCTGAAATTCTTTGAACTTTTGAAATGTTTCAGACTTGTGTTTCATTAAGTAGATATACCCATACCTACTCAAATCATCTGTGAAGGTTAGAAAATAACGATACCCGCCGCGTGCATCAACACTCATCGGACCGCATACATCGGTATGTATTATTTTCAATAAGTCATTAGCTCGCTCCATTGTTCCGGAGAACGGAGTTTTAGTCATCTTGCCCATGAGGCATGGTTCGCAAGTATCAAATGATTCACAATCAAGTGGCTCCAAAAGTCCATCTGCATGGAATTTCTTCATGCGCTTTACACCAATATGACCTAAACGGCACTGCCACAAGTATGTTGCACTATCATTATCAACTTTGCATCTTTTAGCATCAATATTATTAATATGTGTATCACTACGATCGAGATTCAACAAGAATAGACCATTCATCAAGGGTGCATGACCATAAAAGATATTACTCATATAAATAGAACAACCATTATTCCCTGACTTAAATGAATAACCGTCTCGCAATAAACAAGATCCAGATATAATGTTCATGTTCAACGCTGGCTCCAAATAAGAATTATTGAGGTCTAAAACTAATCCCGAAGGTAGATGTAGAGGTAGCGTGCCGACGGTGATCACATCGACCTTGGAACCATTCCCGACGCGCATCGTCACCTCGTCCTTAGCCAATCTTCGTTTATTCCGCAGCTCCTGTTTCGAGTTAGAAATATGAGCAACCGAACCAGTATCAAATACCGAGGTGCTACTACTAGCATTAGTAAGGTACACATCAATAACATGTATATCAAATATACCTTTGTTCACTTTGCCATCCTTCTTATCCGCCAAGTATTTGGGGCAGTTCCGCTTCCAGTGACCATTCCCTTTGCAGTAGAAGCACTCAGTTTCAGGCTTGGGTCCAACTTTGGGCTTCTTCACGGGAGCGGCAACTTGCTTGCCATTCTTCTTGAAGTTCCCTTTCTTTCCCTTGCCCTTTTTCTTGAAACTAGTGGTCTTGTTAACCATCAACACTTGATGATCCTTCTTGATTTCTACCTCCACGGCCTTAAGCATTGCGAAGAGCTCAGGAATCGTTTTATTCATCCCTTGCATATTATAGTTTATCATGAAGCCTTTGTAGCTTGGTGGCAGCGATTGAACAACTCTGTCAATAACACTACCAACTGGAAGATCAACTCCCAACTAAGTCAAGTGGTTATGATACCCAGACATTTTGAGTATGTGTTCACTGACAGAATTGTTCTCCTCCATCTTGCAGCTATAGAACTTGTTGGAGACTTCATATCACTCAACCCGAGCATTTGCTTGAAATATTAACTTCAACTCTTGGAACATCTCATATGCTCCATGACGTTCAAAACGTCTTTGAAGTCCCAGTTCTAAGCCGTAAATCATGGCACACTGAACTATTGAGTAGTCATCAGATTGAGCCTGCCAGACGTTCATAACATCTGCAGTAGCTCCTACAGCAGGCCTGTCACCTAGCGGTGCATCAAGGACATAATTCAATTGTGCAGCAATGAGGATAATCCTCAAGTTACGGACCCAGTCCGTGTAGTTGCTACCATCATCTTTCAACTTAGCTTTCTCTACGAACGCATTAAAATTCAGGGGAACGGTAGCTCGGGCCATTGATCTACAACATAGATATGCAAAACTATTAAGACTAAGTTCATGATAAATTAAGTTCAATTAATCAAATTACTAATGAAATCCCACTTAAATAAACATTCCTCAAGTTATCTAAGTGATACATGATCCAAATCAACTAACCCATGTCCGATCATCACGTGAGATGGGGTAGTCATCAATGGTGAACATCTCTATGTTGATCATATCTACTATATGACTCATGTTCGACTTTTCGGTCTCTAGTGTTCCGAGACCATGCCTGTACATTTTAGGCTCGTCAAGTTTAACCCAAGTATTCTGCATGTGCAAAACTATCTTACACCGGTTGTATGTGAACATAGAGTTTATCACACCCGATCATCACGAGGTGATTCAAAACGGGGAACTTTGGCAACGGTGCATACTCGGGGAGAACACTTTTATCTTGAAATTTATTGAAGGGATCATCTTATAATGCTACCGCCGTTCTAAGCAAAATAAGATGCCTAAAGGATAAACATCGCATGCAATCAAAATATGTGACATGATATGGCCATCATCATCTTGTGCTTTTGATCTCCATCTCCAAAGCATCGTCCTGATCTCCATCGTCACCGGCTCAACACCTTGATCTCCATCGTTGCGTCGGGGTCGTCTCGCCAACTATTGCTTCTACAACTATTGCTAACGCATAGCTATAAAGTAAAGCAATTACATGGCGTTTGCATTTCATACAATAATTAAGAGACAACCCTAAGGCTCCTGCTAGTTGTCGATATTACAAAACATGATCATCTCATACAACAACGTATATCACATCACTTCTTGACCATATCACATCACAACATGCCCTGCAAAAACAAGTTAGACGTCCTCTACTTTGTTGTTGCAAGTTTTACGTGGCTGCTACGGGCTTCTAGAAAGAACCGTTCTTAACTACGCAAAAACCACAACGGTGATTTATCAAGTTTGCTATTTTAACCTTCTTCAAGGACCGGCCATAGTCAAATTTGATTCAACTAAAGTAGGAGAAACAGACATCCGCCAGCCACCTTTATGCAAAACAAGTTGCATGTCAGTCGGTGGAACCGGTCTCATGTGCGTGGACATGTAAGGTTGGTCCGGGCCGCTTCATCCCATAATACCGCCGAATCAAAATAAGACGTTGGTGGTAAGCAGTATGACTATCACCGCCCACAACTCTTTGTGTTCTACTCATGCATATCATCTATGCATAGACCTGGCTCATGATGCCACTATTGGGAAACGTTGCATGTAAAACAAAAAAAATTCTACGCACACGCAAGATCTATCCATGGAGATGGATAGCAATGAGAGGGGAGAGTGTGTCTACGTACCCTCGTAGACCGTAAGTGGTAGCGTTTAGTAACACGGTTGATGTAGTCGAACTTCTTCGCGATCCAACTGATCGAGCACCGAACGTACGTCACCTCCGCGTTCAGCACACGTTCAGCTCAGTGACGTCCTCGCCTTCTTGATCCAGCAAGATGGGCAAAGTAGTAGATGAGTTCTGGCAGCACGACAGCATGGTGACGGTGGTGGTAATGCTATCTCCACAGGGCTTCGCACAAGCACTCCAAAAATATGACCGAGGGACGAAACAGTGGAGAGGGGCACCGCACACGGTTAAGTGATTGTCGTCGGCTATGTGTGGCGCCCCCTCCCACACATATATAGGTGGGGGAGAAAGGAGGCAGCCAGGAGGCGCCCCAAGTGGGGCTGAATCCCACTTGGGCTCCTGCCCCAAGCCGCCCCCCCCCCCTCCCTTCCTTGTATGTGCGCGGGAGGAAGGCAAGCGGAGGTGGCGCCCCCCTTTCCTTTCTTTCACGAGGAGAGAAAGGCAGGAGGGGCCAACCCTCCCCCTTTCCTTCCCCTAGGGCCGGCGGCCAGGGAGAGGGGCGCACCAGCCCCTTGTAGGCTGGTGTGTTCCCCCCTTTGGCCCATTAAGCCCATATAGCCTCCCCGGGCTTCCCGGAACCCCTTCCGGCGATCTGATGACTACCGGTACCTCCCGAAACTCTTCCGGTGTCCAAATTGAAGGAAATATGCCCTAGAGGCAATAATAAAGTTGTTATTTATATTTCCTTATATCATGATAAATGTTTATTATTCATGCTAGAATTGTATTAACCGGAAACTTGATACATGTGTGGATACATAGACAAAACACTGAGTCCCTAGTAAAGCCTCTACTAGACTAGCTCGTTAATCAAAGATGGTTAAGTTTCCTAACCATAGACATGTGTTGTCATTTGATAAATGGGATCACATCATTAGGAGAATGATGTGATGGACATGACCCATCCGTTAGCTTAGCATATTGATCGTTCATTTTTATTGCTATAGCTTTCTTCATGTCATATACATATTCCTTTGACTATGAGATTATGCAACTCCCGGATACCGGAGGAATACCTTGTGTGCTATCAAACGTCACAACATAACTGGGTGATTATAAAGATGCTCTATAGGTATCTCCGAAGGTGTTTGTTGGGTTGGCATAGATCGAGATTAGGATTTGTCACTCCGAGTATGGGAGAGGTATCTCTGGGCCCTCTCGGTAATGCACATCATAAGAAGCCTTGCAAGCAATGTGACTAATAAGTTAGTTGCGGGATGATGTATTACGGAACGAGTAAAGAGACTTGCCGGTAACGAGATTGAACTAGGTATGAAGATACCGACGATCGAATCTCGGGCAAGTAACATACCGATGACAAAGGGAATAACGTATGTTGTCATTACGGTACGAACGATAAAGATCTTCGTAGAAAATGTGGGAACCAATATGAGCATCCAGGTTCCGCTGTTGGTTATTGACCGGAGGGGTGTCTCGGTCATGTCTACATAGTTCTCGAACCCGTAGGGTCCGCACGCTTAACGTTCGATGATGATTTTATATTATATGAGTTATGTGATTTGGTGACCGAATGTTGTTCGGAGTCCCGGATGAGATCACGGACATGACAAGGAGTCTCGAAATGGTCGATAGGTAAAGATTCATATATAGGACGATGATATTCGGGCACCGGAAGTGTTCCGGGGGTACCGGGTACATATCGGGTCACCGGAAGGGGTTCCGGGCACCCCCCGGCAAAGATATGGGCCTAATGGGCCAAGAGGGGAAACGCAGCAGCCAGCAGGGGCTGCTGTGCCCCCTATATGGGCTGCACCTGAGGGAAAGGAAAGGGGGGAAAGAGAAGGAAGGGGAGGTATTCGGCCTCCCCCTTCCTTCCCTCTTCCCTCCTCTTTCCTTCCCCCTCCGGTAGATATGGAAGGGGGGAGGCCGACTTGGAGGAGGCGCCCAAGTAGGATCCCTCCTACTTGGGGCGCCCCTTTCTGCTCCCCTCCCTCTCCCACTTATATATATGTGGGGGGCACCGCTAGAACACATAACATTGATTCCTAGCCGTGTGCGGTGCCCCCCTCCACAGTTTGCGCCTCCGGTCATATCTTCGTAGTGCTTAGGCGAAGCTCTGCGCGGATCACTTCATTATCACCGTGACCACGCTGTCGTGCTGACGGAACTCTCCATCGACACTTTCCTGGATCAAGAGTTTGAGGGACGTCATCGAGCTGAACGTGTGCAGAACTCGAAGGTGCCGTACGTTTGATGCTTGATTGGTCGGAACGAGAAGAAGTTCGACTACATCAACCGCGTTGTCAAACGCTTCCGCTTTCGGTCTACGAGGGTACGTGGACACACTCTCCCCCTCTTGTTGCTATGCATCTCCTAGATAGATCTTGCGTGAGCGTAGGAATTTTTTTGAAATTGCATGCTACGTTTCCCAACAGTAGCATCCGAGCCAGGTCTATGCGTAGATGATATGCATGAGTAGAACACAAAGAGTTGTGGGCAGTGATAGTCATACTGCTTACCACCAACGTCTTATTTTGATTCGGCAGTATTGTTGGATGAAGCGGCCCGGACCAACCTTACATGACCACGTTCATGAGACCGGTTCCACCGACAAACATGCAACTAGTTTTGCATAAAGGTGGCTGGCGGGTGTCTGTTTCTCCAACTTTAGTTGAATCGAATTTGACTATGGCCGGTCCTTGTTGAAGGTTAAAACAGCAAACCTGACGAAACACCGTTGTGGTTTTGATGCGTAGGTAAGAACGGTTCTTGCTAGAAGCCCATAGCAGCCACGTAAAACTTACAACAACAAAGTAGAGGACGTCTAACTTGTTTTTGCAGGGCATGTTGTGATGTGATATGGTCAAGACATGATGTGATATACGTTGTTGTATGAGATGATCATGTTTTGTAAAAGTTATCGGCAACTGGAAAGAGCCTTATGGTTGTCGCTTTATTGTATGAAATGCAAATGCCATGTAATTGCTTTACTTTATAACTATGCGTTAGCGATAGTTGTAGAAGAAATAGTTGGCGAGACGACCACGACGCTACGATGGAGATCAAGGTGTCAAGCCGGTGATGATGGAGATCATGACCGTGCTTTGGAGATGGAGTTCAAAGGCACAAGATGATGATGGCCATATCATGTCACATATTTTGATTGCATGTGATGTTTATCTTGTATGCATCTTATTTTGCTTAGTACGGCGGTAGCATTATAAGATGATCCCTTACTAAAATTTCAAGGTATAAGTGTTCTCCCTGAGTATGCACCGTTGCGACAGTTCGTCGTGCTGAGACACCACATGATGATCGGGTGTGATAGGCTCTACGTTCACATACAACGGGTGCAAGACAGTTTTGCACATGCGGAATACTCGGGTTAAACTTGACGAGTCTAGCATGTACAGACATGGCCTCGGAACACTAGAGACCGAAAGGTCGAACGTGAATCATATAGTAGATATGATCAACATAGAGATGTTCACCATTGAAAACTACTCCATCTCACGTGATGATCGGACATGGTTTAGTTGATTTGGATCACGTGATCATTTAGATGACTCAAGGGATGTCTATCTAAGTGGGAGTTCTTAAGTAATATGATTAATTGAACTTAATTTATCAGGAACTTAGTCCTGGTAGTTTTTGCATATCTATGTTGTAGATCAATGGCCCGTGCTACCATTCCCTTGAATTTTAATGCGTTCCTAAAGAAAGCTAAGTTGAAAGATGATGGCAGCAACTACACGGACTGGGTCCGTAAGTTGAGGATTATCCTCATTGCTGCACAGAAGAATTATGTCCTTGATGCACCGCTAGGTGAAAGGCCTACTGCAGGAGCAGATGCGGATGTTATGAACATCTGGCAAGCTCGATCTGATGACTACTCGATAGTTCAGTGTGCCATGCTTTACGGCTTAGAATCGGGACTTCAAAGACGTTTTGAACGTCATGGACCATATGAGATGTTCCAGGAGTTGAAGTTAATATTTCAAGCAAATGCCCGAGTTGAGAGATATGAAGTCTCCAACAAGTTCTATAGCTGCAAGATGGAGGAGAATAGCTCTGTCAGTGAACACATACTCAAAATGTCTGGGTATCATAATCACTTGACTCAGCTGGGAGTTAATCTTCCAGATGATAGTGTTATTGACAGAGTTCTCCAATCACTGCCACCAAGCTATAAAGGCTTCGTGATGAACTATAATCTGCAAGGGATGGAGAAGACTATTCCCGAGCTCTTCGCAATGCTCGAAGCTGCGGAGGTAGAAATCAAGAAGGAGCATCAAGTGTTGATGGTTAACAAGACCACTAGTTTCAAGAAAAAGGGCAAAGGAAAGAAGGGGAACTTCAAGAAGAATGGAAAGCAAGTTGCCACTCCCGGGAAGAAGCCCAAGTCTGTACCTAAGCCTGAAATTGAGTGCTTCTACTGCAAAGGGATTGGTCACTGGAAGCGGAACTGCCCCAAGTATTTGGCGGATAAGAAGGATGGCAAAGTGAACAAAGGTATATTTGATATACATGTTATTGATGTGTACCTTACTAATGCTCATAGTAGTGCCTGGGTATTTGATACCAGTTCGGTTGCTCATATTTGTAACTCGAAACAGGGGCTACGGATTAAACGAAGATTGGCTAAGGACGAGGTGACGATGCGCGTCGGGAATGGTTCCAAGGTCGATGTGATCGCCGTCGGCACGCTACCTCTACATCTACCTTCGGGATTAGTTTTAGACCTGAATAATTGTAATTTGGTGCCAGGGTTGAGCATGAACATTATATCTGGATCTTGTTTAATGCGAGAAAGTTATTCATTTAAATCAGAGAATAATGGTTGATCAATTTATATGAGTAATATCTTTTATGGTCATGCACCCTTGAAGGGTGGTCTATTTTTGTTGAATCTCGATCGTGGTGATACACATATTCATAATATTGATGCCAAAAGATGCAAAGTTGATAATGATAGTGCAACATATTTGTGGCACTGCCGTTTAGGTCATATTGGTGTAAAGCACATGAAGAAACTCCATGCGGATGTACTTTTGGAATCACTTGATTATGAATCATTTAAAGCTTGCGAACCATGCCTCATGGGCAAGATGACTAAAACTCCGTTCTCCGGAACAATGGAGCGAGCCACTGACTTATTGGAAATAATACATACCGATGTATGCGGTCCGATGAGTGTTGAGGCTCGCGGCGGGTATCGTTATTTTCTGACCTTCACAGATGATTTGAGTAGATATGGGTATATCTACTTGATGAAACACAAGTCTGAAACATTTCAAAAGTTCAAAGAATTTCAGAGTGAAGTGGAGAATCATCGTAACAAGAAAATAAAGTTTCTACGATCTGATCGCGGAGGCGAATATTTGAGTTACGAGTTTGGCCTTCAATTAAAACAATGTGGAATAGTTTCACAACTCACGCCACCTGGAACACCACAGCGTAATGGTGTGTCCGAACATCGTAACCGTACTTTATTGGATATGGTGCGATCTATGATGTCTCTTACCGATTTACCACTATCGTTTTGGGGTTATGCATTAGAGATAGTTGCATTCACGTTAAATAGGGCACCATCTAAATCCATTGAGACGACACCGTATGAACTGTGGTTTGGCAAAAAACCTAAGCTGTCGTTTCTTAAAGTTTGGGGTTGCGATGCTTATGTGAAAAAACTTCAGCCTGATAAGCTCGAACCCAAATCGGAGAAGTGCGTCTTCATAGGATACCCAAAAGAAACTGTTGGGTACACCTTCTATCACAGATCTGAAGGCAAGATCTTTGTTGCTAAGAATGGATCCTTTCTAGAGAAGGAGTTTCTCTCGAAAGAAGTGAGTGGGAGGAAAGTAGAACTTGATAAGGTAATTGTACCTTCTCTCAATTTGGAAAGTAGCTCATCAGAGAAATCTATTCCCGTGATGCCTACACCAACTAGAGAGGAAGCTAATGATGATGATCATGAAGCTTCAGATCAAGTTACTACCAAACCTCGTAGGTCAACCGGAGCACGTTCCGCACCAGAGTGGTACGGTAATCCTGTTCTGGAAGTCATGTTACTAGACCATGACGAACCTACGAACTATGAAGAGGCGATGATGAGCCCAGATTCCGATAAATGGCTTGAGGCCATGAAATCTGAGATAGGATCCATGTATGAGAACAAAGTATAGACTTTGGTTGACTTGCCCGATGATCGGCGAGCCATAGAAAATAAATGGATCTTCAAGAAGAAGACTGACGCTGATGGTAATGTTACTATCTACAAAGCTCGACTTGTCGCGAAAGGTTTTCGACAAGTTCAAGGAGTTGACTACGATGAGACTTTCTCACCCGTAGCGATGCTTAAGTCTGTCCGAATCATGTTAGCAATTGCCGCATTTTATGATTATAAAATCTGGCAAATGGACGTCAAAACTGCATTCCTTAATGGATTTCTTAAAGAAGAGTTGTATATGATGCAACTAGAAGGTTTTGTCGATCCTAAAGGTGCTAACAAAGTGTGCAAGCTCCAGCGATCCATTTATGGACTGGTGCAAGCTTCTCGGAGTTGGAATATACACTTTGATGAGGTGATCAAAGCATATGGTTTTATACAGACTTTTGGAGAAGCCTGTATTTACAAGAAAGTGAGTGGGACCTCTGTAGCATTTCTAATATTATATGTGGATGACATATTGATTATTGGAAATGATATTGAATTTCTGGATAGCATAAAAGGATACTTGAATAAAAAAATTTCAATGAAAGACCTCGGTGAAGCTGCTTATATAGTGGACATCAAGATCTATAGAGATAGATCAAGACGCTTAATTGGACTTTCACAAAGCACATACCTTGATAAAGTTTTGAAGAAGTTCAAAATGGATCAGTCAAAGAAAGGGTTCTTGCCTGTGTTACAAGGTGTGAAGTTGAGTCAGACTCAATGCCTGACCACTGCAGAAGAAAGAAAATGAAACTCATTCCCTATGGCTCAGCCATAGGTTCTATCACGTATGCTATGCTGTGTACCAGACCTGATGTGTGCCTTGCTATAAGTCTAGCAGGGAGGTACCAAAGTAATCCAGGAGTGGATCACTGGACAGCGGTCAAGAACATCCTGAAGTACCTGAAAAGGACTAAGGATATGTTTCTCGTTTATGGAGGTGACAAAGAGCTTGTCGTAAATGGTTACGTCGATGCTAGCTTTGACACTCATCCGGATGACTCTAAGTCACAAACCGGATACGTATTTATATTGAATGGTGGAGCTGTCAGTTGGTGCGGTACCAAGCAAAGCATCGTGGCGGGAACTACGTGTGAAGTGGAGTACATAGCTGCTTCGGAAGCAGCGAATGAAGGAGTCTGGATGAAGGAGTTCATATCCGATCTAGGTGTAATACCTAGTGCATCGGGTCCAATGAAAATCTTTTGTGACAATACTGGAGCAATTGCCTTGGCGAAGGAATCCAGATTTCACAAAAGAACCAAACACATCAAGAGACGCTTCAACTCCATCCGTGATCAAGTCAAGGAGGGAGACATAGAGATTTGCAAAATACATACGGATCTGAATGTGGCAGACCCGACTAAGCCTCTTCCACGAGCAAAACATGATCAGCACCAAGACTCCACGGGTGTTAGAATCATTACAATGTAATCTAGATTATTGACTCTAGTGCAAGTGGGAGACTGAAGGAAATATGCCCTAGAGGCAATAATAAAGTTGTTATTTATATTTCCTTATATCATGATAAATGTTTGTTATTCATGCTAGAATTGTATTAACCGGAAACTTGATACATGTGTGGATACATAGACAAAACACTGAGTCCCTAGTAAAGCCTCTACTAGACTAGCTCGTTAATCAAAGATGGTTAAGTTTCCTAACCATAGACATGTGTTGTCATTTGATAAACGGGATCACATCATTAGGAGAATGATGTGATGGACATGACCCATCCGTTAGCTTAGCATATTGATCATTCAGTTTTATTGCTATAGCTTTCTTCATGTCATATACATATTCCTTTGGCTATGAGATTATGCAACTCCCGGATACCGGAGGAATACCTTGTGTGCTATCAAACGTCACAATATAACTAGGTGATTATAAAGTTGCTCTACAGGTCTCCGAAGGTGTTTGTTGGGTTGGCATAGATCGAGATTAGGATTTGTCACTCCGAGTATCGGAGAGGTATCTCTGGGCCCTCTCGGTAATGCACATCATAAGAAGCCTTGCAAGCAATGTGACTAATAAGTTAGTTGCAGGATGATGTATTACGGAATGAGTAACGAGACTTGCCGGTAATGAGATTGAACTAGGTATGAAGATACCGACGATCGAATCTCGGGCAAGTAACATACCGATGACAAAGGGAATAACGTATGTTGTCATTACGGTACGACCGATAAAGATCTTCATAGAAAATGTGGGAACCAATATGAGCATCCAGGTTCCGCTGTTGGTTATTGACTGGAGAAGTGTCTCGGTCATGTCTACATAGTTCTCGAACCCGTAGGGTCCGCACGCTTAACGTTCGATGACGATTTTATATTATATGAGTTATGTGATTTGGTGACCGAATGTTGTTCGGAGTCCCGGATGAGATCACAGACATGACGAGGAGTCTCGAAATGGTCGAGAGGTAAAGATTCATATATAGGACGATGATATTTGGACAACGGAAGTGTTCCGGGGGTACCGGGTACATATCGGGTCACCGGAAGGGGTTCCGAGCACCCCCCGGCAAAGATATGGGCCTAATGGGCCAAGAGGGGAAACGCAGCAGCAAGCAGGGGCTGCTGCGCCCCCCATATGGGCCGCACCTGAGGGAAAGGAAAGAGGGGGAAAGAGAAGGAAGGGGAGGGATTCGGCCTTCCCCTTCCTTCCCTCCTCCCTCCTCTTTCCTTCCCCCTCCAGTAGATATGGAAGGGGGGAGGCCGAATTGGAGGAGGCGCCCAAGTAGGATCCCTCCTACTTGGGGCGCCCCTTGTGTTGGGGAACGTAGTATTTAAAAAAAAATCCTACGATCACGCTGTTGGGGAACGTAGTAGTAAATCAAAAAATTTCCTATGCATCACCAAGATCAATCTATGGAGAGACTAGCAACGAGAGAGAGAGGAGTGCATCTTCATACCCTTGAAGATCGCGATGCGGAACGTTGCAAGAACGCGGTTGGAGGAGTCGTACACGCAGCGATTCTGATCGCGGTCGATTCCGATCTAAGCACCGAACAACGGTGCCTCCGCGTTCAACACACGTGCAGCCCGGTGACGTCTCCCGTGCCTTGATCCAGCAAGGAGGAGGGAGAGGTTGGGGAAGACAGCTCCAGCAGCACGACGGCGTGGTGGTGGAACTTGCAGTTCTCCGGCAGGGCTTCGCCAAGCACAAACGGAGGAGGAGGAGGTATTGGAGAGGGGAAGGGCTGCGCCAGGGGAGAGGTTGTGGCCTCCCTCCCACCCCTCCACTATTTATAGGCTGGGGGGGAGAGGGGGCCGGCCCCCTAGATCCCATCTAGGGTTGGGGGCGGCGGCCAAGGGGGGGAGGAGTGCCTCCCAAGTCAAGTGGAGGCCCTCCCCCTTTAGGGTTTCCCCTCTCCCATGCGCATGGGCCTTAGGGGTGCTGGTTCCCTTAGCCCATTAAGGCTAGGGCACCCCCTTATAGCCCATGCTGCTGTATTGGACGTGGTGGAACACTTTCTGGACTGCCAGACCCCTCCGGAATCCTCCGGAACCTTTCGAAAGCTTCCCGGTACAATACCGAAAAAACCCGAACTTTTTCCGAAACCCCAATAACAACTTCCCATATATAAATCTTTACCTCCGGACCATTCCGGAACTCCTCGTGACGTCCGGGATCTCATCCGGGACTCCGAACAACATTCGGTATTCACATACTATTTCCCATAACAACCCTAGAGTCACCGAACCTTAAGTGTGTAGACCCTACGGGTTCGGGAACCATGCAGACATGACCGAGACATCTCTCCGGCCAATAACCAACAGCGGGATCTGGATACCCATGTTGGCTCCCACATGTTCCATGATGATTTTATCGGATGAACCACGATGTCGAGGATTCAATCAATCCCGTATACAATTCCCTTTGTCTACCGGTATGATACTTGCCCGAGATTCGATCGTCGGTATCCCTATACCTTGTTCAATCTCGTTACCGGCAAGTCTCTTTACTCGTTCTGTAACGCATGATCCTGTGGCTAACTCTTTAGTCACATTGAGCTCATTATGATGATGCATTACCGAGTGGGCCCAGATATACCTCTCCGTCATACGGAGTGACAAATCCCAGTCTCGATTCGTGCCAACCCAACAGACACTTTCGGAGATACCTGTAGTGCACCTTTATGGTCACCCAGTTACGTTGTGACGTTTGATACACCCAAAGCATTCCTACGGTATCCAGGAGTTGCACAATCTCATGGTCTAAGGAAATGATACTTGACATTAGAAAAGCTTTAGCAGACGAACTACACGATCTAGTGCTATGCTTAGGATTGGGTCTTGTCCATCACATCATTCTCCTAATGATGTGATCCCGTTATCAACGACATCCAATATCCATGGTCAGGAAACCGTAACCATCCATTGATCAACGAGCTAGTCAACTAGAGGCTCACTAGGGACATGTTGTGGTCTATGTATTCACACATGCATTACGATTTCCGGATAACACAATTATAGCATGAACAATAGACAATTATCATGAACAAGGAAATATAATAATAACCACTTTATTATTGCCTCTAGGGCATATTTCCAACAGTCTCCCACTTGCACTAGAGTCAATAATCTAGTTACATTGTGATGAATCGAACACCCATAGAGTTCTGGTGTTGATCATGTTTTGCTCGTGGAAGAGGTTTAGTCAACGGATCTGCGACATTCAGATCCGTATGCACTTTACAAATATCTATGTCTCCATCTTGAACATGTTCACGAATGGAGTTGAAGCGACGCTTGATATGCCTGGTCTTCTTGTGAAACATGGGCTCCTTGGCAAGGGCAATAGCTCCAGTGTTGTCACAGAAGAGAGTCATTGGGCCCGACGCATTAGGAATAACTCCTAGGTCGGTGATGAACTCCTTCATCCAGACTGCTTCCTGTGCTGCCTCCGAGGCTGCTATGTATTCCGCTTCACATGTAGATCCCGCCACGACGCTTTGCTTGCAACTGCACCAGCTGACTGCCCCACCATTCAAAATATACACGTATCCGGTTTGTGACTTAGAGTCATCCAGATCTGTGTCGAAGCTAGCGTCGACGTAACCCTTTACGACGAGCTCTTCGTCGCCTCCATAAACGAGAAACATATCCTTAGTCCTTTTCAGGTACTTCAGGATGTTCTTGACCGCTGTCCAGTGTTCCATGCCGGGATTACTTTGGTACCTTCCTACCAAACTTACGGCGAGGTTCACATCAGGTCTGGTACACAGCATGGCATACATAATAGACCCTATGGCTGAGGCATAGGGGATGACGCTCATCTTTTCTCTATCTTCTGCCGAGGTCGGGCATTGAGCCGTGCTCAATCTCACACCTTGTAATACAGGCAAGAACCCCTTCTTGGACTGATCCATATTGAACTTCTTCAATATCTTGTCAAGGTATGTGCTTTGCGAAAGACCAATGAGGCGTCTCGATCTATCTCTATAGATCTTGATGCCTAATATGTAAGCAGCTTCTCCAAGGTCCTTCATTGAAAAACACTTGTTCAAGTAGGCCTTTATGCTTTCCAAGAATTCTATATCATTTCCCATTAATAGTATGTCATCTACATATAATATGAGAAATGCTACAGAGCTCCCACTCACTTTATTGTAAACACAGGCTTCTCCATAAGTCTGTGTAAACCCAAACGCTTTGATCATCTCATCAAAGCGAATGTTCCAACTCCGAGATGCTTGCACCAGCCCATAGATTGAGCGCTGGAGCTTGCATACCTTGTCAGCATTATTAGGATCGACAAAACCTTCCGGCTGCATCATATACAACTCTTCCTTAAGGAAACCATTAAGGAATGCCGTTTTGACATCCATTTGCCATATCTCATAATCATAGTATGCGGCAATTGCTAACATGATTCTGACGGACTTCAGCTTCGCTACGGGTGAGAAGGTCTCATCGTAGTCAACCCCTTGAACTTGTCGATAACCCTTAGCGACAAGTCGAGCCTTATAGATGGTCACATTACCATCCGCGTCTGTCTTCTTCTTAAAGATCCATTTGTTCTCTATGGCTTGCCGATCATCGGGCAAGTCTGTCAAAGTCCATACTTCGTTTTCATACATGGATCCTATCTCGGATTTCATGGCTTCTAGCCATTTGTTGGAATCCGGGCCCGCCATCGCTTCTTCATAGTTCGAAGGTTCACCGTTGTCTAACAACATGACTTCCAAGACAGGGTTGCCGTACCACTCTGGTGTGGAACGTGTCCTCGTGGACCTACGAAGTTCAGTAGCAACTTGATCCGAAGTTTCATGATCATCATCATTAACTTCCTCTCTAGTCGGTGCAGGCACCACAGAAACATCTTCCTGAGCTGCGCTACTCTCCGGTTCAAGAGGGGGTACCTCATCAAGTTCTACTTTCCTCCCACTTACTTCTTTCGAGAGAAACTCTTTCTCCAGAAAGGATCTATTCTTGGCAACAAAGATCTTGCCTTCGGATCTAAGGTAGAAGGTATACCCAATAGTTTCTTTAGGGTATCCTATGAAGACGCATTTTTCCGATTTGGGTTCGAGCTTTTCAGGTTGAAGTTTCTTGACATAAGCATCGCATCCCCAAACTTTCAGAAACGACAACTTAGGTTTCTTCCCAAACCATAATTCATACGGTGTCGTCTCAACGGATTTCGACGGAGCCCTATTTAAAGTGAATGCGGCAGTCTCTAAAGCATAACCCCAAAATGATAGCGGTAGATCGGTAAGAGACATCATATATCGCACCATATCCAATAGAGTGCGATTACGACGTTCGGACACACCATTACGCTGAGGTGTTCTAGGCGGCGTGAGTTGTGAAACAATTCCACATTTCCTTAAGTGCGTGCCAAACTCGTGACTCAAATATTCCCCTCCACGATCTGATTGTAAGAACTTTATTTTCTTGTCACGTTGATTCTCTACCTCACTCTGAAATTCCTTGAACTTTTCGAAGGTCTCAGACTTGTGTTTCATTAAGTAAACATACCCATATCTACTTAAGTCATCAGTGAGGGTGAGAACATAACGATAACCACCGCGAGCCTCAACGCTCATTGGACCGCACACATCAGTATGTATAATTTCCAATAAGTTGGTTGCTCGCTCCATTGTCCCGGAGAACGGAGTCTTGGTCATTTTGCCCATGAGGCATGGTTCGCACGTGTCAAATGATTCATAATCAAGAGACTCCAAAAGTCCATCTTCATGGAGTTTCTTCATGCGTTTGACACCAATGTGACCAAGGCGGCAGTGCCACAAGTATGTGGGACTATCATTATCAACCTTACATATTTTGGCATTCACACTATGAATATGTGTAACATCACGTTCGAGATTCAATAAGAATAAACCATTGACCAGCGGGGCATGACCATAAAACATATCTCTCATATAAATAGAACAACCATTATTCTCGGATTTAAATGAGTAGCCATCTCGCATCAAACGAGATCCTGATACAATGTTCATGCTCAAAGCTGGTACTAAATAACAATTATTGAGGTTTAAAACTAATCCCGAAGGTAGATGTAGAGGTAGCGTGCCGACGGCGATCACATCGACCTTGGAACTATTCCCGACGCGCATCGTCACCTCGTCCTTCGCCAGTCTCCGCTTATTCCACAGCTCCTGTTTTGAGTTACAAATATGAGCAACCGCACCGGTATCAAATACCCAGGAGCTACTACGAGTGCTGGTAAGGTACACATCAATAACATGTATATCACATATACCTTTGGTATTGCCGGCCTTCTTATCCGCTAAGTACTTGGGGCAGTTCCGCTTCCAGTGACCGTTTCCCTTGCAATAAAAGCATTCAGTCTCAGGC
Source organism: Thinopyrum elongatum (assembly GCA_011799875.1). Taxonomy (NCBI): domain Eukaryota; kingdom Viridiplantae; phylum Streptophyta; class Magnoliopsida; order Poales; family Poaceae; genus Thinopyrum; species Thinopyrum elongatum. The sequence goes on along the minus strand of CM022297.1, from coordinate 411,519,920 downwards.
TTGGGTCCATTCTTTGGCTTCTTCCCGGTAGCTTGCTTACCGGGCGCGGCAACTCCCTTGCCGTCCTTCTTGAAGTTCTTTTTACCCTTGCCTTTCTTGAACTTAGTGGTTTTATTCACCATCAACACTTGATGTTCCTTTTTGATCTCCACCTCCGCTGATTTCAGCATTGAATATATCTCAGGAATGGTTTTCTCCATCCCCTGCATATTGAAGTTCATCACAAAGCTCTTGTAGCTAGGTGGAAGCGACTGAAGGATTCTGTCAACGACCGCGTCATCCGGGAGATTAACTCCCAGCTAAGACAAGCGGTTGTGCAACCCAGACATCTTGAGTATATGCTCACTGACAGAACTATTCTCCTCCATCTTACAACTGTAGAACTTGTCGGAGACTTCATATCTCTCGACCCGGGCATGAGCTTGGAAAACCATTTTCAGCTCTTGGAACATCTCATATGCTCCGTGTTGCTCAAAACGCTTTTGGAGCCCCAGTTCTAAGCTGTAAAGCATGCCGCACTGAACCAGGGAGTAATCATCACTACGTGACTGCCAGGCGTTCATAACGTCTTGAGTTGCTGGGAAAACAGGTGCGTCACCTAGCAGTGCTTCAAGGACATAAGCTTTCTTGGCAGCTATGAGGATGATCCTCAGGTTACGGACCCAGTCCGTGTAGTTGCTACCATCGTCTTTCAGCTTGGTTTTCTCTAGGAACGCGTTGAAGTTGAGGGCAACATTAGCGTGGGCCATTTGATCTACAAGACAAATTGTAAAGATTTTAGACTAAGTTCATGATAATTAAGTTCATCTAATCAAATTATTCAATGAACTCTCACTCAGATAGACATCCCTCTAGTCATCTAAGTGATACATGATCCGAATCGACTAGGCCGTGTCCGATCATCACGTGAGACGGACTAGTCATCAACGGTGAACATCTCCATGTTGATCGTATCTTCTATACGACTCATGTTCGACCTTTCGGTCTTCCGTGTTCCGAGGCCATGTCTGTACATGCTAGGCTCGTCAAGTCAACCTAAGTGTTTTTGCATGTGTAAATCTGGCTTACACCCGTTGTATTCGAACGTTAGAATCTATCACACCCGATCATCACGTGGTGCTTCGAAACAACGAACCTTCGCAACGGTGCACAGTTAGGGGGAACACTTTCTTGAAATTTTAGCGAGGGATCATCTTATTTATGCTACCGTCGTTCTAAGCAAATAAGATGTAAACAGATGATAAACATCACATGCAATCAAATAGTGACATGATATGGCCAATATCATTTTGCTCCTTTTGATCTCCATCTTCGGGGCACCATGATCATCATCGTCACCGGCATGACACCATGATCTCCATCATCATGATCTCCATCATCGTGTCTTCATGAAGTTGCCTCGCCAACTATTACTTCTACTACTATGGCTAACGGTTAGCAATAAAGTAAAGTAATTACATGGCGTTTTTCATTGACACGTAGGTCATACAATAAATTAAGACAACTCCTATGGCTCCTGCCGGTTGTCATACTCATCGACATGCAAGTCGTGATTCCTATTACAAGAACATGATCAATCTCATACATCACATATATCATTCATCACATCCTTTTGGCCATATCACATCACACGGCACATGCTGCAAGAACAAGTTAGACGTCCTCTAATTGTTGTTGCAAAAAAATTTACGTGGCTGTTATAGGTTTCTAGCAAGAACGTTTCTTACCTACGCCACAACCACAACGTGATATGCCAATTTCTATTTACCCTTCATAAGGACCCTTTTCATCGAATCCGATCCGACTAAAGTGGGAGAGACAGACACCCGCTAGCCACCTTATGCAACTAGTGCATGTCAGTCGGTGGAACCTGTCTCACGTAAGCGTACGTGTAAGGTCGGTCCAGGCCGCTTCATCCCACGATGCCGCCGAACCAAGATAAGACTAGTAACGGCAAGAAAATTGACAAAATCGACGCCCACAACAACTTGTGTTCTACTCGTGCAAGAAACTACGCATAGACCTAGCTCATGACGCCACTGTTGGGGAACGTAGTAGTAAATCAAAAAAATTCCTACGCATCACCAAGATCAATCTATGGAGAGACTAGCAACGAGAGAGAGAGGAGTGCATCTTCATACCCTTGAAGATCGCGATGCGGAAGCGTTGCAAGAACGCAGTTGGAGGAGTCGTACACGCAGCGATTCAGATCACGGTCGATTCCGATCTAAGCACCGAACAACGGTGCCTCCGCGTTCAACACACGTGCAGCCCGGTGACGTCTCCCGCGCCTTGATCCAGCAAGGAGGAGAGAGAGGTTGGGGAAGACAGCTCCAGCAGCACGACGGCGTGGTGGTGGAACTTGCAGTTCTCCGGCAGGGCTTCGCCAAGCACAAACGGAGGAGGAGGAGGTATTGGAGAGGGGAAGGGCTGCGCCAGGGGAGAGGTTGTGGCCTCCCTCCCACCCCTCCACTATTTATAGGCTGGGGAGGAGAGGGGGCCGGCCCCCTAGATCCCATCTAGGGTTGGGTGCGGCGGCCAAGGGGGGGAGGAGTGCCTCCCAAGTCAAGTGGAGGCCCTCCCCTTTAGGGTTTACCCTCTCCCATGCGCATGGGCCTTAGGGGGGCTGGTTCCCCTAGCCCATTAAGGCTAGGGCGCCCCCTTATATCCCATGCTGCTGTATTGGACGTGGTGGAACACTTTCCGGACTTCCAGACCCCTCCGGAATCCTCCGGAACCTTTCGAAAGCTTCCCGGTACAATACCGAAAAAACCCGAACTTTTTCCGGAACCCCAATAACAACTTCCCATATATAAATCTTTACCTCCGGACCATTCCGGAACTCCTCGTGACGTCCGGGATCTCATCCGGGACTCCGAACAACATTCGGTATTCACATACTATTTCCCATAACAACCCTAGAGTCACCGAACCTTAAGTGTGTAGACCCTACGGGTTCGGGAACCATGCAGACATGACCGAGACATCTCTCCGGCCAATAACCAACAGTGGGATCTGGATACCCATGTTGGCTCCCACATGTTCCACGATGATTTTATCGGATGAACCACGATGTCGAGGATTCAATCAATCCCGTATACAATTCCCTTTGTCTACCGGTATGATACTTGCCCGAGATTCGATCGTCGGTATCCCTATACCTTGTTCAATCTCGTTACCGGCAAGTCTCTTTACTCGTTCCGTAACGCATGATCCCGTGGCTAACTCTTTAGTCACATTGAGCTCATTATGATGATGCATTATCGAGTGGGCCCAGAGATACCTCTCCGTCATACGGAGTGACAAATCCCAGTCTCGATTCGTGCCAACCCAACAGACACTTTCGGAGATACCTGTAGTGCACCTTTATGGTCACCCAGTTACGTTGTGACGTTTGATACACCCAAAGCATTCCTACGGTATCCGGGAGTTGCACAATCTCATGGTCTAAGGAAATGATACTTGACATTAGAAAAGCTTTAGCAGACGAACTACACGATCTAGTGCTATGCTTAGGATTGGGTCTTGTCCATCACATCATTCTCCTAATGATGTGATCCCGTTATCAACGACATCCAATATCCATGGTCAGGAAACCGTAACCATCCATTGATCAACGAGCTAGTCAACTAGAGGCTCACTAGGGACATGTTGTGGTCTATGTATTCACACATGCATTACGATTTCCGGATAACACAATTATAGCATGAACAATAGACAATTATCATGAACAAGGAAATATAATAATAACCACTTTATTATTGCCTCTAGGGCATATTTCCAACACACGCAAGATCTATCTAGGAGAAGCATAGCAACGAGTGGGGAGAGTGTGTCCACGTACCCTCGTAGACCGAAAACGGAAGCGTTTAGTAACGCGGTTGATGTAGTCAAACGTCTTCGCGATCCAACCTATCCAAGTACCGAACATACGGCACCTCCGCGTTCAGCACACGTTTAGCTTGATGACGTCCCTCGAGCTCTTGATCCAGTTGAGGACGAGGGAGAGTTCAGTCAGCACGACGGCGTGGTGACGGTGATGATGAAGTTACCGGCGCAGGGCTTCGCCTAAGCATTACGACGATATGACCGAGGTGTGTAACTGTGGAGGGGGGCACCGCACACGGCTAAGACAAATCTTGGTGTCTATGGGGTGCCCCCTGGCCACGTATATAAAGGAGGGGAGGGAAGAGGTGGCCGGTGTCGTGGTTCTAAGTCTGATAGTAGAATAGGGGGTAGGTATGAGGAGGCAAGATCCTAGCTATGATGAGGTTGTGCACGCAAGATTTACGAGTTCAGGCCCTTCTCGGAGGAAGTAACAGCCCTACGTCTCGGTGCCCGGAGGCTCGGTCGACTGAATTATGCGTGAGGTTATAGGGGGTGCGAACCCTTGTGCCTGAGGAGGGGGGTGGCTTATATAGAGTTCGCCAGACCCTCCAGCCCTCAGTTACACAGGATTTAAGGTACATAAAGATGGGACGTTACTGGTAACGCCAGCAATAAAGGCATATAAATGATCATTAAGACTCCGGAGTGAACGCCTGACCGTTGCCGTTCTGAGTGACTTTAGATCTTCTGTCTTCCGAGTGATTTCTGATGTGGTCGAGTGAGTACACTCCGGTCGAATGGAATTGGGTTTTCCGAGTGGAATGCTTCTGGTCGAGTGAATGGTATTGTACTTTGAATATCCCTGACTTTAAGGTAATGTCCTTGGGAAGGGTGTCTAGGTCAGGCCTATTACCCTACCCCAGGTACATGGCATCGTCATTAGCCCCCGAATGGTTCAGGGTTCGAGTGACAAAAGGAGTTGAAGATGGTTCCGACCCAGTTTTCACGCTTCGGGAGCGTTTTGCTTAGATTAATGAACCACGAAACGACTTCGACTTCATTTTTAGTCGCCTTGATCCATTCCTAAATTGTCGAGTGAATTTTGTTGATAAGCTTCAATTGTGGACATGGTATGAGATCTTTGGCGCGATTGACTGCACTGTCGTTCCTTGATCTCACGGGATTCGAAATTTGGAGAAGCGCGCGAGACGGAGAGGCCCGCAGTAAACGGAACAGATTTGGCAGGGACGCCTCGATCCTCGTGCCACCTTTCTCGCCACGTACCGAGTGCGCAACTGCTGTGGGATTCGATGGGATTGCTTGGGCCCACAAGTCAGTCACTCGGTAACAAGTCCATATAAGGCGTCTGGGCTGGTGCGTTTGGCACTGTGCTCTTTATCCCCGCCTTCTTCCTCTGTTTCTCCACCGCATTCGCCACCACCTTCGACACCGCCGCCCCGTCCAAGCGCAGCCTGCTGCGATGGGAAAGGAGAAAACGACGGCCCTGGAGCGAGCGAAGAAGGTGACGGCGGCAGCGAAGGGTAAGAAGACGAGTCGGGGCGGGTCGTCATCTAGGTCCGGCCTGCCGCCTGGCTGGATCCAGGGCGACTGGATAAGATCCACGATCCGGAAGGAAGACATGGAGGATCTGGTCGAAGGGGGCTTGATTGCCCACCAGTCCTGGCGATTGCCGGGGAACGAGACCGAGCCGCAGCCGCAAGAGGGTGAGTGCGTCCTCCTCGCGACTCATGTCGACCGTGGTTTCTCCTTGCCTCCACACCCCTTTTTCCGGGCTTTCTTGAATTTCTTTGGAGCTCAACTTCATCACTTTTCCCCCAACACCATCACCTATCTTGCTGCATATGTTTCCCTGTGTGAGAATTTCTTGGGCTGTCGACCGCACTGGGGTCTTTTCAAACATATATTCACATGCCGCTCTCAAGCCGTAAAAAAGTCTAATCCGAGTGATGAGAGAACACATGTGATCCAGATGTGCGGGGGTCTGGGAATTCAGATGAGGGGTAGGAGCACTTTTCCGGCTATGATGCTCCCCGATTCAGTTAGAGGGTGGCAGTCAACCTGGTTCTATTGCAAAGACCAGCCGACTCCTGGTCAGTCGACTGGGCTTCCTCCCTTTTCCATGGATCGAGTCCAGCCGCCCTCTACTTTGAAAGTGAACCCAGAGGAGCGAGCAGAAGTGAATATGCTAGTTGACCAAGTAGTCCAGTTAGTCCGCGATGGGGTGACTGGTATGGACTTGCTTGAAATATTTCTCAGTCGACACATCCAACCACTCCAGGCTCGTGATCATCCCATGTGGATGTACTCGGGTATTGATGACACCACCCAGATCCACCCGGAGGAGGTCACCGGGGAGGTAGTGGAGCGGTGGCTGCAAGGCATCACTGGTAACAAAGATAACCCCAGGGGGTCCAAGAGGGTCCCACCATTCGACAAGACCAACGAACCGGATAAGGTACAATCTTTAGTGCCGAATGTCCTTTGCTTTGATTTCCTATTTAGGCTTCAATCCGATTGATATTTGTATGATTCTTTGCTCTGCAGATATATACTGAGATGTACTCGATGCCCAACGGGGAGCAGATCCAGGAAGGAGAGGAGAGCGGAGGCGACAGCGGCGATTGGAACTCTGATGACGAGATTGATGAAGAGCACGAAGACTCGAGCAGTGGTGAGGAGGTCGATTCTCCACCTCGCGTGGAAAAGCGTTCCAAACAGAAGAACGACCCAGCAAGTATCCGGGGTAAAGTGGCGGCACCGACTGGACAAACTTTGAAGCGCACTGGGACATCTTCTCCGGTGCTGACTGAGAAAGCTCCGAAGCAGCTCAAGACTGCACCGTCAAAGCCACGGAAGGCCTTGCCCAAGATCAAGGTTGATGTTCCCGTCGCCTCTGCGTAAGTGTTTCATTTTCACCCTTTGCTCCAAGAATCTTATATCAGTCGTCGACCCATTCTCTTGCTTGACCGAGTGAACCTTGAAATTTGCAGTGCTGCTACCTCTGGGACTTCTGCTTATAAAGATGATGACGACGAGGAGATGGAGGACGCGGTCACATCCAATGCGGGTATGACTCCTGTAATCTTGTTTTTTCTTCGCTAACCACTTCTACAGTCGACTGAACTCTTGTGGTCGATTCTTTTGCAACTCCGCAAAATGTTATTGAACTTCCAGATGACGACGAAGATGTGCCACAGCAGCTCGTGGGAAAGAGGAGCAGGACCTTGGGCAAAAAGGCACCAGCTAGCAAGACGCCTCAGTCGACGCCGGCGGCAGAACCAGCTACCCAGCAGCCTGGGGACCTCAACCGTGCTTCTGTTACTTTTGCGATTCCCTTGTCGAGTAGTCATCCTTTAGCGTCGACTGCACAGGCCCCTACTTCATCTGTGCATCTTCATGCCTCAAGCTCTCAAGTTGCTGTAGCTGATCCACCGTCTCCACTTTTCACCGCCCATCACGTCCCAGAAGACCAAGTGAGTGCTGCCAAGGAAGCCATACGCCAGGCAGGCATTATGATGGATCAGATGAAAGTGGTGCGCGAGGCCAGTCAAGCTGCCTATGATGCCAGCTCAGCACTCCAGGCCAATGTTCAGGTTAACTTACTTCCGACTGCACTCCATCTTGACGCTTGTTCTGTTAGGATATGATATTTAGAAACTGCTGCTTTATTATCTGCAAGACATCCGTGGATGAGCGTTTTGGAACCTTAATTGCTCACTCATTGTCAGTCTGTACACCCACTGGGTGTTTTAATTTCTGTTGAGTAGTTTTTCCACTTGAGTCGACTAGGTTGTGTCGATTGAATCTCTGAACCAGTGGGGGCACGCTGAGTGCACCCACTGGGTGTAGTCCCCGAGACCGCCGTCGAATGTTTGATTCGGCGGGGGTCTTTGAAAAGAACTTTTCCACTCGGTCTGAGCAGATCATGTCGAGTGGAACCTGGACCAGTGGGGGCACGCTGAGTGCACCCACTGGGTGTAGTCCCCGAGACCGTAGTCGACTGCGGGCAGTCGGCTATGGTCTGAGTTTTTTTTTTGACTGGACGGACCAAGTCAATTGAAAAGTCGAACCAGTGGGGGCACGCTGAGTGCACCCACTGGGTGTAGTCCCCGAGACTATTGTTGAATGTTTGATTTGGCAGTAGTCTTAGAACTCTTTGAACTTGTTACTTTATTGCTCGGAAGCAACCAATCTTTGTGTCTGCCGACTGACTATCTTCTGAACACAGAAATCTTGTGATCTTGGAGCCTGGTTCGCTGACTTGGAGCAGAAGCAGATCCAGCTCAATCTTGATCTGGAGTTGGCTCAGAATAACTTGCAGAAGGCTAAGGATGACGTTGCTGGTAAGGAAAGCTTGTCGACTGGTTCTCTTGCCATCTTTTCTCCTCCTTTTTCTGATTCGAATGTTATTCTTTCTAGAAACAATGAGACGGGCTTTGGAGAAGAAGGACCTTGACCTTGCGGCTGCGAAGAAAACAGTAGAAGAAAAAACGGCACCCGCTGACCAAAAGCTGGCCTCAGTCGGAAAGTTGGAGGAAGAGAATACCAAGCTGAAGACTGCTCTCGATGACGCCAACAAAGAGGTAACTCGACTGAAGAAGGATAAAGGGACCCTGACTGACAAAGTGGAAGACATCACCCGCAAGAGGAACGAGCTAGAGAATTATCTGGGGGGACTCGCCAAGAAGTTATTCCTCATGCTTGAAGGTATTTTCCCTGTCCGATTGATTTGCTTTCGTTGACTCGTCATATAACTGTCGACTCATTATTTCTCTGTGAGTGCAGAATTCTGTCAAAACCTCGAGGAAGAGACTGGACGAGTCGAGACAAGCTTGGACCCCATCAACTCCCTTGTTAAAGATGAAGCTGCCATGAACGTGCTCCGACTGGAGTCTCGCCTTGCCAGCGCCATGAATTACCTTGCTCAACTGAAGGTTGCGGTGTCGCGGATCGACACGGCGCTCTGGCCAAGGGAAACGCTCCAAAATGATCTCGAGTCTTTGATGACTCGACTCAATGAGATTCCTGGTCGAGTGCAGGAATGGAAGAAGTCCTCTGCTTGATGCGGTGCCGACGTAGCTCTGTCCCTGGTTTGTGTTCATTGCAAGGAAGCCAAAGAAGAGAAGCTAGCAGCAATCAAGGTTGCCAATACCAAGAAACTTGACTGCCAGTCCTTCATGGAGACTTTTATCTGTGCTGCTACTCGAATTGCAGATGGAATCGACCTAGATGAGTTCGTCGAACCTGCCAGCCCTCTTGCGGAGTGAACAAAAAATTTACGATCTGATTACATTTGCCTCGGTATGCCGAGTGGTTTTGTAACCGTTAAACTCCTTCGGGCCGGATGCCTGAGTACTTTAATCTACGGTCTGGAACCTCATGGGGATTTGTCCAAACTTAGTTTTCCCTTAAATATGCTTGTTTTTATTTCCGAGTGGAACTTGTACCTTCACTCGGAACAGACTCTTGTTGTTGTGATGCAATTCTGAGGAGAGGATCGCGGACGACCTGCACCTCGTCATTCTTGCAGATCAGGATGGAGCACACATTGTACTTGTGGCGTAGCTCTGAAGAGAAGGTCGCAGTCGACCTGCACTTCATTGTCCTGACGGATCAGGATGGAGCGTGTTTTAAACTTAGGCGAGTACAGGACTGCAGCTAAGCCCCCGAGTGAGAGGGTTGCTCTTCACTCGGTGGGATTTTTTAAACTTAGGCGAGTACAGGACTGCAGCTAAGCCCCCGAGTGAGTGGGTTGCTCTTCACTCGGTGGGATTTTTCAAACTTAGGCAAGTACAAGACTACAGCTAAGCCCCCGAGTGAGAGGGTTGCTCCATCATCGGTAGATTTCTAAACTTAGGCGAGTACAGGACTGCAGCTAAGCCCGAGTGAGAGGGTTTGCTCATCACCGGTAGATTTTTTAAACTTAGGCGAGTACAGGACTGCAACTAAGCCCCGAGTGGAGGGTTTCTCATCACTCGGTAGGATTTTTTAAACTTAGGCGAGTACAGGATGCAGCTAAGCCCCCGAGTGAGAGGGTTGCTCATCACTCGGTAGGATTTTTTAAACTTAGGCGAGTACAGGACTGCAGCTAAGCCCCCGAGTGAGAGGGTTGCTCTTCACTCGGTGGGATTTTTCAAACTTAGGCAAGTACAGGACTGCAGCTAAGCCCCCGAGTGAGAGGGTTGCTCATCACTCGGTAGGATTTTTTAAACTTAGGCGAGTACAGGACTGCAGCTAAGCCCCCGAGTGAGAGGGTTGCTCATCACTCGGTAGGATTTTTTAAACTTAGGCGAGTACAGGACTGCAGCTAAGCCCCCGAGTGAGAGGGTTGCTCATCACTCGGTAGGATTTTTTAAAATTAGGCGAGTACAGGACTGCAGCTAAGCCCCCGAGTGAGAGGGTTGCTCTTCACTCGGTGGGATTTTTCAAACTTAGGCAAGTACAGGACTGCAGCTAAGCCCCCGAGTGAGAGGGTTGCTCATCACTCGGTAGGATTTTTTAAACTTAGGCGAGTACGGGACTGCAGCTAAGCCCCCGGGTGAGAGGGTTGCTCATCACTCGATAGGATTTTTAAACTTAGGCGAATCGGATTCGTGGCTAAGCCACCCACTGGGGGATTTTGGACACATGTATTACTAACAACAATCATTTAGGAGACTGTAAAACCATGTCTTTGATAAACGAACCGAAAGGTACTCCTTATTACATCAGTCTGAACACTTAAGTATAAAAACGGCGGAGTAACTCCGCATTCCAAGCGCGTGGCTCGTCTTTATTCTGCTCCACATTGTAGAGGTGATACGCTCCGTTGTGGAGCACTTTGGTGACGATGAAGGGACCTTCCCAAGTGGGGGCAAGTTTGTGAGGCCGTTGCTGGTCCACTCGGAGCACAAGGTCCCCTTCCTGAAATGCTCGACCCTTCACATTTCTGGCATATAATCGACGAAGGTCTTGCTAATAAATGGTCGATCGGATCAAGGCCATCTCTCTTTCTTCTTCCAGAAGATCAACAGCGTCTTCTCGAGCCCGTTCTGCTTCGGCTTCTGAAAAAAGTTCTACTCGGGGTGCATTGTGAAGCAAGTCACTCGGTAGCATAGCCTCAGCCCCATAGACCATGAAGAAGGGGGTTCGACCGGTCGACCGATTTGGTGTTGTTCTTAATCCCCAAAGGGCTGATGATAGCTCATCTACCCAAGCGCCGGCTGCATGCTTGAGGTCACGCATCAATCGAGGTTTCAGCCCTTTGAGAATCAAACCGTTCACTCTTTCTGCTTGTCCATTCAACTGAGGGTGGGCGACTGAAGCATAGTCGACACGAGTACCTTGGGAAGCGCAGAAAGCTCGGAATTCATCTGAATCAAAGTTTGACCCATTATCCGTGATGATGCTGTGCGGAACTCCATATCTAAATGTTAACCCTCTGATGAAGCTGACAGCAGTACTTGCTTCCAGGTTTTTGATAGGTTTAGCTTCAATCCATTTAGTGAACTTGTCGACTGCTACAAGCACATGGGTGAAGCCACTCCTGCCAGTCCTTAGAGGTCCGACCATATCTAATCCCCAAACAGCAAATGGCCAGACGAGTGGAATAGTCTTCAAGGCTGAAGCAGGTTTGTGGGACATATTGGAGTAGAACTGACAGCCCTCGCACTTGTCAACTATTTCCTTTGCCATCTCATTTGCCCATGGCCAGTAAAACCCTGCTCGGTATACTTTGGCCACGATGGTCCGAGAGGATGCATGGTGACCACAGGTCCCTGAGTGGATATCATTGAGGATCATTCGGCCTTCTTCTGGAGTGATGCATTTCTGAACGGCCCCAGTAACACTCTCTCTGTAGAGCCGTCCACCCATTACCGTGAAGGCTTTGGATCGACGGACAATCTGACGAGCCTCTTCTTCATCCTCTGGAAGCTCTTTCCTGAGAATATATGCAATATATGGCACTGTCCAATCGGGAATGATGACTAAAACCTCCATGATCAAGTCGACCACAGCTGGGACTTCAACTTCAGTCGGATCAGTGGAGCTCTTAGGCTGTGGGGGCTCTTCAGTGAAGGGATCTCCTTGAACTGATGGTGCGTGAATATGCTCCAAAAACACATTGCTGGGAATAGGCTCCCGCTTGGAACCTATTTTCGCCAAGTCATCAGCTGCTTGATTCTTCAGTCGGGGTATATGGTGGAGCTCTAGCCCTTCAAACTTCTTTTCTAACTTTCTCACCGCATTGCAATAACCAGTCATAGCTGGGCTCCTGACGTCCCACTCCTTCATCACTTGATTAACCACTAAATCTGAGTCGCCGTAAACCATTAGGCGACGGACGCCGAGTGAAATGGACATACGCAACCCGTACAGGAGTGCCTCATATTCAGCTTCATTGTTGGAGGAATCAAAGTGAATCTGGAGAACATATCTGAGGTTGTCGCCTCGTGGAGATACCAGGACTACTCCAGCGCCTGAACCATTCAACATCTTGGACCCGTCGAAGAACATAGTCCAATGTTCCGACTGTATCTGGGTCGGTAGCTGCTATTCAACCCACTCGACGAGGAAATCCACTATTGCTTGAGATTTGATCGCTTTCTTTGCCTCAAACTTGATATCCAGTGGAAGGAGTTCAATCGCCCACTTTGCCACTCGACCAGTTGCATCTCTGTTGTTCAAAATTTCTGACAATGGAGCGTCGCTGAAGACTGTAATTGAATGATCTGAGAAGTAATGTGCAACCTTCTTTGTGGTCAAGTAAATTCCATATACAAGCTTCTGATAATGTGGATATCTCTGCTTGGATGGGGTTAAGACTTCAGAAATATAGTACACTGTGCGTTGAACATTGTAGGTTTTACCTTCTTCTTCCCGCTCGACCGTGAGTACTGTACTGACAACCTATCCAGTGGCTGCTATATAAAGCAGTAAAGGCTCTTTGCTGATTGGAGCAGCAAGCACCGGCTGGGTGGAAAGCAGGGCTTTGAGCTCTGCAAACGCTGCGTCAGCTTTAGGAGTCCACTCGAACTTATCAGATTTCTTCATCAGTCGGTAAAGAGGCAATGCCTTTTCACCGAGACGAGAGATGAATCGATTCAAAGCGGCCAAACAACCAGTAAGCTTCTGAACGTCGTGTACACGCATAGGGCGTTTCATTCGGAGGATTGCACCAACTTTCTTTGGGTTTGCATCGATCCCACGTTCGGAAACGAGGAAACCGAGTAACTTTCCACCTGGAACTCCAAATGTACACTTCGACGGATTAAGCTTGATATCATATCTTCTCAAATTGGCAAAGGTTTCAGCAAGGTCAGTCAGCAGGTCGGAACTTTTATGCGACTTAACCACAATGTCATCCATGTATGCTTCCACATTCCGACTGATTTGAGTTAGCAGGCACTTCTGTATCATGCGCATGAATGTGGCACCCGCATTCTTGAGATCAAAGGGCATGGTGACGTAGCAAAAGCACCCGAATGGGGTGATAAAAGCTGTTTTTATTTCATCAGGTCCATACAGTCGGATCTGATGGTACCCGGAATATGCATCCAGGAAGGACAATCGCTCACATCCCACAGTCGATTCGACTATCTGATCGATGCGGGGGAGAGGAAAATGATCTTTCGGGCAGGCCCGATTGATATGCTTGAAATCAATGCACATACGAAGTGAATCGTCCTTCTTGGGAACCATGACAACATTGGCGAGCCACTCGGAGTGGTAAACTTCGCGGATGAACTCAGCCGCCAGAAGCCGAGCCACCTCTTCGCCGATTGCCTTTCCCTTCTCCACAGCGGACCGACGGAGATGCTCTTTCACAGGTTTTGCCTTTGGATCGACTCGCAAACGGTGCTCAGCCAGTCCCCTGGGTACACTCGGCATGTCAGACGGCTTCCATGCGAAGATGTCCCAGTTCTCACGGAGGAACTGGACGAGCGCCTCTTCCTATTTGCTATCGAGTGTTGCTGAGATATGAGTCGGAGCAGCACTGGGATCGGTCGGGTGAATGTGAACAGGCTTTGTTTCACCGGACGACTGAAATGCAGACTCTGAAGCAGGCTTCTTAGCACGCAACAAATCACTCGGATCTGCTGTCTTCTTATATTCTTCCATTTCTACTGCTGTCATCTGTTCATCGGCTATCTTAGAGCCCTTCTGGAGGCACTCTTCTGCTTGTTGCCGATTACCAGTGACTGTGATCACGCCCCTGGGGCCAGGCATCTTCAGCTTGAGGTACACGTAACACGGTCGAGCCATGAAACGGGCATATGCAGTTCTGCCCAGAATAGCATGATAGGCACTGTGAAAATCCATAACTTCAAATGTCAACTTCTCCTTACGGTAATTCTTTGAATCACTGAAAACCACGTCAAGAGCGATCTGGCCGAGTGAATCAGCTTTCTTTCCTGGAATGACACCGTGGAATCACATGTTACTCTCACTGAGCTTGGACATCGGAATGCCCATCCCATGGAGGGTCTCAGCATACAAAATGTTCAAGCCGCTGCCACCATCCATCAGGACTTTGGTCAGTCGGGTGCCCCCGACGACTGGGTCGACCACCAACGCTTGCCTCCCGGGGGTGGCAACATGCGGTGGGTGGTTAGATTGGTCGAATGTAATGGGAGTCTTTGACCATTTCAAATATGTCGTCGTTGCCGGAGCAACCATGTTTACTTCTCTGTTGATGACTTTCAGTCGACTTTTGCTTTCAATGTCAGCAAAAATCACCAAAGTGGAATTGACGTTAGGAAAACCGTCATCATCTTCTTCCTTGTCCTCATCCTTGTCAGACTCTTTTTCCTTCTCATTGGGCTGTTTCTCTCGGAACTGCTGGATTAGGAGCCGACATTGTCGAGTGGTATGTTTGGGATAAATCAGATTACCCTCTTCATCCTTCTTGGTGTGAATGTGACATGGCAAATCCAACACATCATTCCCTGCTTGATCTTTCACCTTCTTGGGGATCCAGGGCCCTTTGGGCTTCCCCTTGAATTTTCCTTGAGTTACAACTGCAGCTTCACCAGGACCTGCTGGCTGGGCTTTGCGTTTCTACTTCCGACCTCCTCCGGTGTCTTGGGCGACTGGCTTGCCCTTTCCACTGCGGAGTCGATCCTCTTCTTCACCATTAGCGTACCGAGTGGCTATTTCCATCATTCGGGTCAGAGACATATCTCCTGTCCGATCGAATTTCAGGTTAAGCTCTCGATACCGAACGCCCTCCTTGAAGGCGCAAACTGCTTGGTGATGGGATACATTTTCTACTGTGTGATGTAAAGTGGTCCATCTTTGGATGTAATCCCTCAGAGTTTCATTCGGTTTCTGTACACAATGTTGCAATTCTGTCAACCCTGCAGGTCGTTTGCATGTGTCGTCGAATGTCCGGACAAACACTCGAGCTAACTCTTCCCAGCTGAATATACTGCCTGGAGCCAACTGATTCAGCCATGCTCTAGCCGATCCTTCCAACATGAGAGGAAGATGTTTCATAGCTACCTCATCATTTCCACCACCGATCTGAACAGCTACCCGGTAATCTTCCAGCCATGTTTCAGGCTTCGACTCACCGGTGAACTTACTAACCCCAGTCGCCAACCTGAAGTTGGGGGGATCTCAGTAGCTCTGTTGGCCCTGCTAAAACACTCGGGGCCTGAAACATGTACTCTGCTTCCACTCGGGTGATCTCTGTCTCGCCCTTCTCTGTGTGCTCGGTTCCTGTCGACCAAACCTTGCACCAAAATTGACCTCGCATCAAACCTTGGCTCTCTTGGGTCGGCTGGCACCCTCCGCTCTTCGCTGTTAGGGCGCCTGTCATCATAACGCCGGGGCACATATGATCCGCCTCTCAGAGGGGGCGTAGGCACTCGACGGTGGTCACCACGGCCGAGCCGATGATCGTACTGCTCGTGGTTTCGACCCAAGTACTGTTCTTGGCGATGCCCACGTCCGTCATGCCGCGGAGGCGATCTTGGGCTGTGAGCCGATTGAACTGTGTCGGCCACCACAGATCTGCTATGGATTCTGTTACGTGACTGAGATACTGCAGTATTTTGCTCTCCTGCTGCCCGGAGCAGAGCCCGGATCTGCATCAAACCTCGTCCAGCCTCCGACTAGGATGGTTGGATGGACTCTGCTATACGAGATGCGGCCATAAGATTCTGAATAGGAGTGCGGTATACCTGAGGTTGAGGCGGGAACAATTGCCGCTGTCGACTGGACTCAGGAATCTGCTGCCGAGCACGTTCGTCGAGTGCATGCTGAAGGTTCTCCAGTCGAGTGCGTTCAGCCAAAGTGGCCAAGCGCGCTGCCTCCAAGGCCCGAGCCTCAGAGGTCTCTCCGACGATGGGCGTGTGGAGTGCCTCCTCGTTGCGGCGGTGGAGTTCCTCCCTCCGCTGCGAAGAGAGGGTTTCGGGGTGATATTCCTCGTGAACATGCGACGGATCGCCACCGCCATCGCCGCCACCGTTGCGACGCATGCCAGGTGGGCCACACGGTGTGTCGACCATCAGGACCTCCACTGCAGGGTCGCTGCTGTCGCACTCGGACAGGGTCTCGACGGAGCCAGTCGACAGATCGAATAGGCCGTAGAGAGATTCATCGGGCTCGATCGCCGCGACTTGAGGGGTGGCCGACTGACGCGCCACCGCATGCTTCACCCACCGCTGAAGCCGCGACCGACCGGATCACTTGCGACGACGAATGGCGGGGAACAAAGTTACTGCGGGAGCCGACCAATACTGGGTCGACAGCTGCCGCAGGAGGACGCCGCGGGCACACGCGCGAAAGTGCGTCGCCCCGCGAATGGGGAGTGTCTCGACGTCAAGGGGGGCCTCCTGGAGCCAGGCGGAGTCGTTGGCGATGAAAGCGAGCGTGCCAAGACGGATCTCGCGGTCCTCAGCCGAACCTCCACCAGAAACCATGATGCTGGGAATCGGAAAAAATCGCAACCTCACCGAAAAGTTGCTAAGACACCACCACAAGGTGGGCGCCAACTGTCGTGGTTCTAAGTCTGACAGTAGAATAGGGGTAGGTATGAGGAGGCAAGATCCTAGCTACGATGAGGTTGTGCACGCAAGATTTACGAGTTCAGGCCCTTCTCGGAGGAAGTAACAGCCCTACGTCTCGGTGCCCGGAGGCTCGGGCGACTGAATTATGCGTGAGGTTACAGGGGGTGCGAACCCTTGTGCCTGAGGAGGGGGGAGGCTTATATAGAGTTCGCCAGACCCTCCAGCCCTCAGTTACACAGGATTTAAGGTACATAAAGATGGGATGTTACTGGTAACGTCAGCAATAAATGCATATAAATGATCATTAAGACTCCGGAGTGAACGCCAGACCGTTGCCGTTCTGAGTGACTTTAGATCTTCTGTCTTCCGAGTGATTTCTGATGTGGTCGAGTGAGTACACTCCGGTCGAATGGAATTGGGTTTTCCGAGTGGAATGCTTCTGGTCGAGTGAATGGTATTGTACTTTGAATATCCCTGACTTTAAGGTAATGTCCTTGGGAAGGGTGTCTAGGTCAGGCCTATTACCCTACCCCAGGTACATGTCATCGTCAGCCGGCCCAAAGGAGGCGCGCCAGGTGTGGGGAATCCTACTAGGACTTCCCAGTCCAAGTAGGATTCCCCAGTCCAAGTAGGATTCCCCTCCTCTTTCCTATTCCTAGTAGGAGAAGGAGGGAAGGAGGAAGAGGGGAGAAGAAAGGAGGGGGGCGCCGCCCCCTCCCAGTCCAATTCGGACCAGCCCATGGCGGGGGGCGTGCGGCCACCACTTGAGGCCCTTCTCTCCTTTCCCGTATGGACCATTAAGGCCCACTACTTCCCCGGCGAATTCTCGTAACTCTCCGGTACTCCGAAAAATACCCGAATCACTCGGAACCTTTCCGATGTCCGAATATAGCCTTCCAATATATCGATCTTTACCTCTCGACCATTTCGAGACTCCTTGTCATGTCCGTGATCTCATCCGGGACTCCGAACTATCTTCGGTCATCAAATCACATAACTCATAATACAAATCGTCATCGAACGTTAAGCGTGCGGACCCTACGGGTTCGAGAACTATGTAGACATGACTGAGACATATCTCCGATCAATAACCAATAGCAGAACCTGGATGCTCATATTGGCTCCTACATATTCTACGAAGATCTTTATCGGTCAAACCGCATAACAACATATGTTGTTCCCTTTGTCATCGGTATGTTACTTGCCCGAGATTCGATCGTCGGTATCCTCATACCTAGTTCAATCTCGTTACCGGCAAGTCTCGTTACTCGTTCCGTAGTGCATCATCCTGTAACTAACTTATTAGTCACATTGCTTGCAAGGCTTCATATGATGTGCATTACCGAGAGGGCCCAGAGATACCTCTCCGATACTCGGAGTGACAAATCCTAATCTCGATCTATGCCAACCCAACAAACACTTTCGGAGACACCTGTAGAGCATATTTATAATCATCCAGTTACGTTGTGACGTTTGATAGCACACAAGGTGTTCCTCCGGTATTCGGGAGTTGCATAATCTCATAGTCAGAGGAACATGTATAAGTCATGAAGAAAGCTATAGCAATAAACTTAACGATCATTATGCTAAGCTAACGGATGGGTCTTGTCCATCACATCATTCTTCTAATGATGTGATCCCATTCATCAAATGACAACACATGTCTATGGTTAGGAAACTTAACCATCTTTGATTAACGAGCTAGTCTAGTAGAGGCTTACTAGGGACTCGGTGTTTTGTCTATGTATTCACACATGTATTAAGTTTCCGGTTAATACAATTCTAGCATGAATAATAAACATTTATCATGATATAAGGAAATATAAATAACAACTTTATTATTGCCTCTAGGGCATATTTCCTTCAGTCTCCCACTTGCACTAGAGTCAATAATCTAGTTCACATCGCCATGTGATTTAACACCAATAGTTCACATCTTTATGTGAATAACACCCATAGTTCACATCGCCATGTGACCAACACCCAAAGGGTTTACTATAGTCAATAATCTAGTTCACATCGCTATGTGATTAGCACCCAAAGAGTACTAAGGTGTGATCATGTTTTGCTTGTGAGAGAGGTTTAGTCAACGGGTCTGCCATATTTAGATCCGTATGTATTTTGCAAATTTCTATGTCTACAATGCTCTGCGTGGAGCTACTTTAGCTAATTGCTCCCACTTTCAATATGTATCCAGATTGAGACTCAGAGTCATCCGGATCAGTGTCAAAGCTTGCATTAACGTAACCCTTTACGACGAATTCTTTGTCACCTCCATAACCGAGAAACATTTCCTTAGTCCTCTTAGGTAACTAAGGATAATTTTGACCGCTGTCTAGTGATCTAATCCTAGATCACTATTGGTACCTCCCTGCCAAACTTATGGCAAGGTACACAATAGGTTTGGTACACAGCATGGCATACTTTATAGAACCTATGACTGAGGCATAGGGAATGACTTTCATTCTCTCTCTATCTTCTGCAGTGGTCATGCTTTGAGTCTTACTCAACTTCACACCTTGCAACACAGGCAAGAACCCTTTCTTTGACTGATCCATTTTGAACTTCTTCAAAATATTGTCAAGGTATGCGCTTTGTGAAAGTCCTATTAAGTGTCTCGATCTATCCCTATAGATCTTGATGCTCAATACTTAAGCAGCTTTACTGAGGTCTTTTTATTGAAAAATTCTTATTCAAGTATCCTTTTATGCTATCCAGAAATTCTATATCATTTCCAATCAGCAATATGTCATCCACATATAATATCAGAAATGCTACAGAGCTCCCACTCACTTTCTTGTAAATACAGGCTTCACCGTAAGTCTGTCTAAAACCATATGCTTTGATCACTTCATCAAAGCGTATATTCCAACTCCGAGATGCTTGCACCAGTCCATAGATGGATCGATGGAGCTTGCACATTTTGTTAGCACCTTTAGGATTGACAAAACCTTCTGGTTGCATCATATACAACTTCTTCTTTAAAAATTTCATTAAGGGATGTAGTTTTTGACATCCATTTGCCAGATTTCATAAAATGTGGCAATTGCTAACATGATTCGGACAGACTTAAGCATCGCTACGAGTGAGAAAATCTCATTGTAGTCAACACCTTGAACTTGTCGAAAACCTTTTGTGACAAGTCGAGCTTTGTAGATAGTAACACTACCACCAGCGTCCGTCTTCCTTTTGAAGATCCATTTATTCTCTATGGCTTGCCGATCATCGGGCAAGTTAACCAAAGTCCACACTTTGTTCTCATACATGGATCCCATCTCAGATTTCATGGCCTTAAGCCATTTTGCGGAATCTGGGCTCATCATCGCTTCCTCATAGTTCGTAGGTTCGTCATGGTCTAGTAACATGACTTCCAGAACAGGATTACCGTACCACACTAGTGCGAAACGTACTCTGGTTGACCTACGAGGTTCGGTAGTTACTTGATCCGAAGTTTCATGATCATCATCATTAACTTCCTCACTAATTGGTGTAGGCATCACTGGAACTGATTTCTGTGATGAACTACTTTCCAATTTGGGAGAAGGTACAATTACCTCATCAAGTTTTACTTTCCTCCCACTCACTTCTTTCGAGAGAAACTCCTTCTCTAGAAAGAATCCATTTTTAGCAACAAATATCTTGCCTTCGGATCTGTGATAGAGGGTGTACCCAACAGTTTCCTTTGGGTATCCTATGAAGACGCATTTCTCCGATTTGGGTTCGAGCTTATCAGGTTGAAACTTTTTCACATAAGCATTGCAACCCCAAACTTTAAGAAACGACAGCTTAGGTTTCTTGCCAAACCACAGTTCATATGGTGTCGTCTCAACGGATTTAGATGGTGCCCTATTTAACGTGAATGCAGCTGTCTCTAATGCATAACCCCAAAACGATAGTGGTAAATTGGTAAGAGACATCATAGATCGCACCATATCTAATAAAGTACGGTTACGATGTTCGGACACACCATTACGTTGTGGTGTTCCAGGTGGCGTGAATTGTGAAACTATTCCACATTGTTTCAAATGAAGACCAAACTCATAACTCAAATATTCACCTCCACGATCAGATCGTGGAAATTTTATTTTCTTGTTACGATGATTTTCCACTTCACTCTGAATTTCTTTTGAACTTTTCAAATGTTTCAGACTTATGTTTCATCAAGTAGATATACCCATATCTGCTCAAATCATCTGTGAAGGTCAGAAAATAACGATACCCGCCATGAGCCTCAACACTCATCGGACCGCATACCTCGATATGTATTATTTCCAATAAGTCATTAGCTCGCTCCATTGTCCCGGAGAACGGAGTCTTAGTCATCTTGCCCATGAGGCATGGTTCGCAAGCATCAAATGATTCATAATCAAGTGATTCCAAAAGTCCATCCGAATGGAGTTTCTTCATGCGCTTTACACCAATATGACCTAAATGCCAGTCCCACAAAATATGTTGCATTATCATTATCAACTTTGCATCTTTTGGCATCAATATTATGAATATGTGTATCACTACGATCGAGATTCAATAAACCATTTATATTGAGTGTATGACCATTGAAGATTTTATTCATTTAAACAGAACAATGATTATTTTCTGAATTAAATGAATAACCGTATCGCAATAAACATGATCTAATCATATTCATGCTCAACGCAAATACCAAATAACATTTATTTAGGTCCAACACTAATCTCGAAGGTAGAGGGAGTGTGCGATGGTGATCTTATCAACCTTGGAATCACTTCCAACACACATCGTCACCTCGTCATTAACTAGTCTCTGTTCATTTTGCAACTCCTGTTTCGAGTTACTAATGTTAGCAACTGAACCAGTATCAAATACCCAGGGGCTACTATGAACACTAGTAAAATACACATCAATAACATGTATATCAAATATACCTTTGTTCACTTTGCCATCCTTCTTATCCGCCAAATACTTGGGGCAGTTCCGCTTCCAGTGAGCAGTCCCTTTGCAGTAGAAGCACTCAGTTTTAGGCTTAGGTCCAGACTTGGGCTTCTTCCCGGGAGTAGCAACTTGCTTGCTATTCTTCTTGAAGTTCCCCTTCTTCCCTTTGCCCTTTTTCTTGAAACTAGTGGTCTTGTTAACCATCAACACTTGATGCTCTTTCTTGATTTCTACCTTCATTGATTTCAGCATCACGAAGAGCTCGGGAATCATTTTTGTCATCCCTTGCATATTATAGTTCATCACGAAGTTCCAGTAACTTGGTGATAGTGACTAGAGAATTCTTTCAATTACTATCTTATCCGGAAGATTAACTCCCACTTGATTCAAGCAACTGTAGTACTCAGACATTCTGAGCACATGCTCACTGGTTGAGCTATTCACCTCCATCTTGTAGGCGAAGTACTTGTCAGAGGTCTCATACCTCTCGACACGGGCATGAGTCTGAAATACCGATTTCAGCTCTTGGAACATCTCATATGCTCCATGTCGTTCAAAACATTTTTGAAGTCCCGGTTCTAAGCCGTAAAGCATGGTGCACTAAACTATCAAGTAATCATCATACCGAGCTTGTCAAACGTTCATAACGTCTGCATCTGCTCCTGCAATAGTTCTGTCACCTAGCGGTGCATCAAGGACATAATTCTTCTGTGCAGCAATGAGGATAATCCTCAGATCACGGAACCAGTTCGCATCATTGCTACTATCATCTTTCAACTTAGTTTTCTCCAGGAACATATCAAAATAAAACAGGGGAGCTATACGTGAGCTATTGATCTACAACATAATTTGCAAATACTACCAGGACTAAGTTCATGATAAATTAAAGTTCAATTAATCATATTACTTAAGAACTCCCACTTAGATAGACATCCCTCTAGTCATCTAAATGATCACGTGATCCATATCAACTAAACCATGTCCGATCATCACGTGAGATGGAGTAGTTTTCAATGGTGAACATCTCTATGTTGATCATATCTACTATATGATTCATGTTCGACCTTTCGGTCTCAGTGTTCCGAGGCCATATCTGCATATGCTAGGCTCGTCAAGTTTAACCCGAGTATTCCGCATGTGCAAAACTGTCTTGCACCCGTTGTATGTGAACGTAGAGCCTATCACACCCGATCATCATGTGGTGTCTCAGCACGAAGAACTTTCGCAACGGTGCATACTCAGGGAGAACACTTATACCTTGAAATTTTAGTGAGGGATCATCTTATAATGTTACCGCCGTACTAAGCAAAATAAGATGTATAAAAGATAAACATCACATGCAATCAAAATAAGTGATATGATATGATATGGCCATCATCATCTTGTGCCTTTGATCTCCATCTCCAAAGCACCGTCATGATCACCATTGTCACCGGCGCGACACCTTGATCTCCATCGTAGCATCGTTGTCGTCTCGCCAACTATTGCTTCTACGACTATCGCTACCGCTTAGTGATAAAGTAAAAACAATTACATGCCGATTGCATTGCATACAATAAAGCGACAACCATATGGCTCCTGCCAGTTGCCGATAACTCTGTTACAAAATATGATCATCTCATACAATAAAATATAGCATCATGTCTTGACCATATCACATCACAACATGCCCTGCAAAAACAAGTTAGACGTCCTCTACTTTGTTGTTACAAGTTTTACGTGGCTGCTACGGGCTGAGCAAGAACCGTTCTTACCTACGCATCAAAACCACAACAATTTTTCGTCAAGTGTGCTATTTTAACCTTCAACAAGGACCGGGCGTAGTCACACTTGATTCAACTAAAGTTGGAGAAACTGACACCCACTAGCCACCTGTGTGCGAAGCACGTCGGTAGAACCAGTCTCGCGTAAGCGTATGCGTAATGTCGGTCTGAGCCGCTCCATCCAACAATACCACCGAATCAAAGTATGACATGCTGGTAAGCAGTATCACTATTATCGCCCACAACTCTTTGTGTTCTACTCGTGCATATAACATCTACGCATAGACCTGGCTCGGATGCCACTGTTGGGGAACGTAGTATTTCAAAAAAATTCCTACGATCACGCAAGATCTATCTAGGAGAAGCATAGCAACGAGTGGGGAGAGTGTGTCCACGTACCCTCGTAGACCGAAAACGGAAGCGTTTAGTAACGCGGTTGATGTAGTCGAACGTCTTCGTGATCCAACCGATCCAAGTACCGAACGTACGGCACCTCCACGTTCAGCACACGTTCAGCTCGATGACGTCCCTCGAGCTCATGATCCAGTTGAGGACGAGGGAGAGTTCAATCAGCATGACGGCGTGGTGACGGTGATGATGAAGTTACCGGCGCAGGGCTTCGCCTAAGCACTACGACGATATGACCGAGGTGTGTAACTGTGGAGGGGGGCACCGCACACGGCTAAGACAAATCTTGGTGTCTATGGGGTGCCCCCTGGCCACGTATATAAAGGAGGGGAGGGAAGAGGTGGCCGGCCCAAAGGGGGCGCGCCAGGTGTGGGGAATCCTACTAGGACTCCCCAATCCAAGTAGGATTCCCCTCCTTTTTCCTATTCCTAGTAGGAGAAGGAGGGAAGGAGGAAGAGGGGAGAAGGAAGGAGGGGGGCGCCGCCCCCTCTCAGTCCAATTCAGACCAGCCCATGGGGGGGGCGCGGCCACCCCTTGAGGCCCTTCTCTCCTTTCCCGTATGGCCCATTAAGGCGCACTACTTCCCCGGCGAATTCCCGTAACTCTCCGGTACTCCGAAAAATACTCGAATCACTCGGAACCTTTCCGATGTCCGAATATAGCCTTCCAATATATCGATCTTTACCTATCGACCATTTCGAGACTCCTTGTCATGTCCGTGATCTCATCCGGGACTCCGAACTATCTTCGGTCATCAAATCACATAACTCATAATACAAATCGTCATCGAACGTTAAGCGTGCGGACCCTACGGGTTCGAGAACAATGTAGACATGACCGAGACATATCTCCGATCAATAACCAATAGCGGAACCTGGATGCTCATATTGGCTCCTGCATATTCTACGAAGATCTTTATCGGTCAAACCGCATAACAACATACGTTGTTCCCTTTGTCATCGGTATGTTACTTGCCCGAGATTCGATCGTCGGTATCCTCATACCTAGTTCAATCTCGTTACCGGCAAGTCTCTTTACTCGTTCCGTAGTGCATCATCCCGTAACTAACTTATTAGTCACATTGCTTGCAAGGCTTCATATGATGTGCATTACCGAGAGGGCCCAGAGATACCTCTCCGATACTCGGAGTGACAAATCCTAATCTCGATCTATGCCAACCCAACAAACACCTTCGGAGACACCTGTAGAGCATCTTTATAATCACCCAGTTACGTTGTGACGTTTGATAGCACACAAGGTGTTCCTCCGGTATTCGGGAGTTGCATAATCTCATAGTCAGAGGAACATGTATAAGTCATGAAGAAAGCTATAGCAATAAACTTAACGATCATTATGCTAAGCTAACGGATGGGTCTTGTCCATCACATTATTCTCCTAATGATGTGATCCCATTCATCAAATGACAACACATGTCTATGGTTAGGAAACTTAACCATCTTTGATTAACGAGCTAGTCTAGTAGAGGCTTACTAGGGACTCGGTGTTTTGTCTATGTATTCACACATGTATTAAGTTTCCGGTTAATACAATTCTAGCATGAATAATAAATATTTATCATGATATAAGGAAATATAAATAACAACTTTATTATTGCCTCTAGGGCATATTTCCTTCACCTTGCTGCTCCCCTCCCTCTCCCACCTATATATATGTAGGGGGGGCACCGCTAGAACACACAACATTGATTCCTAGCCGTGTGCGGCGCCCCCCTCCACAGTTTACGCCATATCTTCGTAGTGCTTAGACGAAGCCCTGCGAGGATCACTTCACCATCACCGTCACCACGCCGTCGTGCTGACGGAACTCTCCCTCGACACTTTGCTGGATCAAGAGTTCGAGGGATGTCAACGAGCTGAACGTGTGCAGAACTCGGAGGTGCCGTACGTTCGGTGCTTGATCGGTCGGAACGAGAAGAAGTTCGACTACATCAACCGCATTGTCAAACGCTTCCGCTTTCGGTCTACGAGGGTACGTGGACACACTCTCCCCCTCTCATTTCTATGCATCTCCTAGATAGATCTTGCGTGAGCGTAGGAATTTTTTTGAAATTGCATGCTATGTTTCCCAACACAAATAGTATCATCCTATATATCAATCTTTACCTCCGGACCATTCCGGAGCTCCTCTTCATGTCCGTGATCTCATCCGGGACTCCGAACACCATTCGATCACCAAATCATATAAATCATATAACACTATATCGTCAATGAACGTTAAGCGTCCGGACCCTATGGGTTCGAGAACTATGTAGACATGACTGAGACACCTTTCCTGTCAATAACCAATAGCGGAAGCTGAATGCCCATATTGGTTCCTACATATTCTACGAAGATCTTTATCGGTCGAACCTTATGACAACGTACGTAATTCCCTTTGTCTGTCGGTATGTTACTTGCCCAAGATTCGATCGTCTGTATATTCATACCTAGTTCAATCTCGTTACCGGCAAGTCTCTTTACTCGTTCCGTAATACATCATCTCGTAACTAACTCCTTAGTCACTTTGCTTGCAAGCTTCTTGTGATATGTATTGCCGAGAGGCCCCAGAGATACCTCTCTGATACACGAAGTGACAAATCCTAATCTCGATCCATGCCAACTCAACTGACACCTTCGGAGATACCTGTAGAGCATCTTTATGATCACCCAGTTACGTTGTGACGTTTGATAGCACACAAGGCATTCCTCCGGTATCCGGGAGTTGCATGATCTCATAGTCGAAGGAATATGTATTTGACATTAAGAAAGCAATAGCAATAAACTGAACGATCATATGCTAAGCTAACGGATGGGTCTTGTCCATCACATCATTCTCCTAATGATGTGATCCCGTTATCAAGTGACAACACATGTCTATGGTTAGGAAACCTTAACCATCTTTGATCAACGGGCTAGTCTAGTAGAGGCTTACTAGGGACACGGTATTTGTTTATGTATTCACACATGTATTTAATTTTCCCATCAATACAATTCTAGCATGAATAATAAACCTTTATCATGAATAAGAAAATATAAAATAACAACTTTATTATTGCCTCTAGGGCATATTTCCTTCACGTCGCGCTCCTTGCCGGCGGCCGCCACCCGTTGCCGGTACCGCCAGCAGGCGAAGCGGATCTCGCGGGCGGAGCGGTAGGACTCGAGTAGCACCTCCTGCTCCGCCAGGTCCGCGTCCGGCACGACCGCCCTGCCGGTGGCGACCTGCTCCTCTGCCTGCATATGCTCATGCAGGAGCTTGTGGTTGTAGTTGGCGTCGGTCTGCGCCTCCCGAAACTGCTCCTCCCGCTCCTCCCGCACCATGTCCATATAATGGGCACGGGCCCTGCCGATGGTCATGGTGCAATGCACCCGAGGGTGGAGCGGAGGAGGAGGATGGCGCTGGCTCGTCGGAGGAGGCATCCTCCATTTGCACGTCCTCTGGCTACCTGCCAGTCGGCAGCAATGGCGGCCATGGCCTTCTTCTGCTCCGACGTAAGCCCGTCCCAGAGAGCTTTGGCCGCGGAGGGATCCATGGCGGGTAGTGGTGTGAAGAGGAATGGCTGTGGCTATGGCCGGGGCAGCGGTTTATATAGCACCGGTGGGCGGCAGAGGGACAGATGGGTGGCATCGGAGAAGACGCCTCGGCAACTGCATGCCATCGGTGCGGGTGGCAAAGGGACGGACGGGTGGCGCCGGAGGAGACGCCTTGGCAACCGCGTGCCATCAATGCGGTCGGCGAACGAACGGACGAGCAGCTGTTGTGTCGTTTGAACGCACGATAGTTGCCTGCACCGGGAAGCGGCGCGGGCGACGCTCTCTCGGCCGGCGCGCCGCTTCAATGCCGACGCCAGTGAGCGATCGTGCCCGCTCTGTCTGGGCATGAATGCGGGTGCTGACGCTTTGGAGCGGCGCTGACCAAAAACGCGCGGGAATGAGGACGGGTTTTTGGTGGTCCATGGTGATCAGAAACGGGCCTGGGATCGATCCGGACTCCCGCAAACCTCCCCCACTTTTGTCTTCAGTTTGCGAAAGAAATCGCGTCCGAATCGCGCCGCCGACCGATACAAGTCCGCGTTGAATGGCTTCCACGATCTAGACCGTTGCGTGAGGTTTGCAGGTCGGCGTTGAAAATGCCCTAAGTACCATCATATGTTACCCTCCCAAAAGTCACGAAGTTCCCCAGAACGATCATCCAACGCATGGAGTAAAACTTACCTAATTTAACCAAGGGTTTGAGGAGCAACACTGTCCCGAGTTAGAATAGATATTATTTGACTTAACTAGATATTATTTGACCTAATCCTATCCTGACGCAACGCTCTCGAGATAGGCCGTGTGGCAGCATCAGCTGCATCCTTTGACCCCGAATGTACGACACGTTTACCACTCCTTGTCACTGGCCGGCCAGTAAACCGGTGGCGAGTGGTAATCACCAGGGACAGCTAATCTCCGAAGCTTGCCAGCAAGATACAACATACAAGTCCTCCGTCCGCGTGGACGGCCGGCGAAAAGGCTGTGGTCGAAGCGCCTGCGCGTGGACGCGTGTCACTTGGATCAGATTGGATGGTCGACGTAAACGGCCGACGTGGAAACGCCGCCGCCAGAGTGCCGAACGTCGCCGCCGCGGCCCGGCCTAGGAAAGAAATACTATACGGCGTCACGTCCGCTGCTCCTGTCATCTAGCGCGGGTTCGTTGCTTCCGGAGGAAGGTGGCGGCTGCAGGGCTGCTGGTGCTGGATGTCGGCGTTAACGTGTGACAAGCTGGTAAGTGTAGATAGTGTCACTGCGCACGTAGTGAAAGTGACGGCCGGATGGCGATCAACGAGCGTTGAAGGAGGCGACGGGAGGCATCTGCGCGGGTGTCGACGCCGACGTGCCGCTAATCGGGAATATCGGGAAGGAATGGTGCGAGTTGCGAGCGTGTGTGACATGGTGGCGTCCCGTGGACCGTTCTAGTGTTCCATGTATATATATGTTACCTGGTACTCCCTCCATTCCACAATGTAGTGTCTATAGATTTTTCTGAAAGTAAAATTTTGCCAACTTTGACTAAATGTATAAAGAAAATTGTCTACATCTACAATACCAAACATGTACATTCTGAAAATATAACTCATGATGTATCCAATGATGTGTATTTGGTATTCTAGATGTGCCCATTTTTCTCTGTGAATATGGTCAAAGCTTGTTGTAGCGACCCGACCCGAATGGATCGAATCTCTGTGTTCAAGTGTCATCCCTGGATCGGTAATGCTGACACACACAGTACTCGAAGGATTTATAACAGAGTGCAATCACACACTTATTACATCGAATGTCTCAAAAGAGAACTGATTACAATAAATATGGCTTAATGCCATCTAAATAAGATAACAGCGGAAGGCTTGGAAGACAAAGTGAGTCCATCAACTCCAACGGCATAGCTGAGTGCACGACAACGACCTAGCACACCTTACTCCTCGTCTGAAAAGTCTGCAACATGATACGTTGCAGCCCGAAACGGGTCAGCACATGGAATATGCTGGCAATATAACACAGTAGAGCAATGAACAGAATAATTGCTAATACTACATGCATATTTGGCTGGTGGAAAGCTCTAGTGTTATACTGTTTTGCGAAAAGCCAATTTTTCCCTACAACAAAGGAATATATTTTATTTAACTATCATGGTGGTTGTTGAACATTGAGAAGGTAAATCCCCCTCTCAATCCCAATTAAAAGTAATCATTAATCCCAACAAATTAATTTAGAGTGATGGGATTCAATATGATGATCCAAGAACCAGATACTCAAGATGTCCATAACCGGGGACACGGCTAATCATGATTAGTTTGTACACTCTGCAGAGGTTTGTGCACTTTTCCCCACAAGACTCGATCTCCTCCGTTGGATTTATCGCACTACATGGTGTTTGAGAAACGGATGACCGAGACACAGTCTTTCAGAAACATTTACTCTTTACTCTGGGTAGACAGTTACACCTACTTTCCCCTACATCTGCTAGCCTACCACTGAAAGAGGTCATGTAACATACTCAACTATGCTAGAGCCCATAATAGCTTGTGGCTGCACACGGAAGTTTCTAGCATGAATAATCTTATGATCCCTTTGAGCCTGGGTGGCGAACCATAGGAGGATCACACGGTATATCCCCGGGATCTCCTAGGACAACACTGGTATATCCCCAGGTGCCCAAACAAGCAATCCACCCAGATGTGTATTAAAGTTGCCACCTTAAGTTGAACCATTAATTAAAATCTCACATCTGTCATGGATACACTCAAAACCCAATCCACGTCTACGAGCATAGCATGGCAACATAAGCATAGCGTGGAAGTAACTCCTCAGGGTTTTATAATAAAAAGGGCAATAGGTTCTACCTCATCATCTACTTCCCAGTACCCACAAGTTAATCACATCCTAATCATGCAATGTTTGAGGGTCGAAACTAATGCATAAAAACTGGGTAACGAGGAAGTATGATCAATGTGTTACTTGCCTTGCTGACGATCTGCAAATCCTAGGGACTCGTAGTAGCACGCTTCGCACTCCGGGAATTCTATCGCAACAAACAATAGCATACATAAGCAATCAAGCGAAGATGCACGGGTAAAATCCAAATGAGAAGACCTAACCAGAAAGTTCAACTGAAGAACTCCGGTTTGCAAAAAGAATCAAATCAAACGGAGCAACGAAACTCAAACTGCGAAAGAAACAAGCTTCGATTACTAATCTGGACTAAAGTCAAATTTTACAGTAGCAAAAACTTGTTTAAGTTGGTTAAACAGAAAGAGGGCTTCGAGACGAAGATCTAGGCGCTTGAATCGCCTGATTCCGACAAACGAGCGAAAAGTTATACTAAAACGAAAATCGGATCAGAAATCGCGATCGAAAATAATCGCGGAAAATCCGAGAAAAAGAAAACTAACGAACAGGCTAACGAACGAACGTTCGCTGTCTTCGGTTAAACGGTGAAAACCGTTCGTTAAAACGAACGTACGGACGAACGTCCGCTAAATAACTAAACCGACGGAAAACCGATCTAAAAAGAATAAACCGGTATTTAAAAAAAAACCGAACCTAGATCTAGGGTTTAAACAAAACCGATCGGTTTTCTCGCGAAAACCGAGGCGGCGGCGGCTACCTCCGGCGGGGCTCCGGCGGGCAGCGGCGGCGGCGAGGCGACGGGGCGGAGGCGCGGCGCGGCGACGCGATGCGGCGGCGGCGGCGTCCGCATCAGTCTTCGTGTGTCTTGCGCTTCGAGGGTCCAGCTGCTCTTGCGATGGCAGTCGCAGCGGCGAGGAGTTCCAGTCTGGCTTCTGATCGGCTTGGGCCCCTCCTCCATTTGTTTGTGGTTCTTGCTTCTATTTTCATTTTTTTATTTGTCTTGCTTTTCTAGTGGTCGAGTTTCGGATTCTGCGCGGCGCGGAATCTCCTCCGGCGGAGTCGCTCCGTCACTGGACGGGAAGTCGGCGTCGGGGCGTCTGGGCCGGCTTGCTTCGTGCCCATTTCGGTCCCGGCGGAGTTTTTTTTGTTTTTTTTAATAATTCCGCTCAGAAAAACAATAACAGAAATACTAACGGACTTCCAAAATTCCCGAAATAAATTTTCCCCGTCCTCTAAATCCCCGACAAGGTTAAAACCTTTAATTTGTTACTCTAATGCAATTTTTGAAAGATGCATATTTTTTCCTAAATCCAAATAAATTGCAATAAATCCAACTAAATATTTATTTGATTTTCTATTTTTTTCCTCCAATATTCCATTTATTTTGGAGAGAGTCTATTATCTCCTCCATATATTTTTTAATAATGAAATATTTTCGGAGATAAAAATAGTTAAACCAAATTGATCCCTGTTTCAATATTTGAGAAAATTCAAATATGAAAACGGTGAATCCCACTCTCGCCGTGGGTCCTTGAGTTGCTTGAAATTTCGAGGATCGCAACACGAAGTGCATAAAATATGATAGCAGTGGATGTCTATGTATAAACATTCCATATTAAAAATTTGGTATGTTACAAACCTACCCCCCTTAATATGAATCTCTCCCTGGATGCGGGTTGGCTAGAAACCAGTTGTGGGTGGGTCCTTCCGTAGGTCCTTCTTCGCGCTCACCAGGTAGCTTCCTCTCGGCATGATGACTCCACTGACTTTGGCAAAACTTGATAACTTTGTTTGCGTGACCTCGGCTGGCAACTCGAGACTGACGGGTTCTCTCCGTAGGTTAATCACTATCCAATTGAATTGCTTCTAGGGGCACTGTATCTCTTAGCGAAATATAGCCATCATCCGGCTGCACTTCTTCAACTGGAACGTGAAACACATCATGAACTTCTGACCGCCTCCGGGCATTCCCACTTTTAGGCAACTTCCACTCCATAACGTTGCAATAACTCGGTGTATGGTCCTACAAACCTCTTGGCTAACTTTTCTTTAACTCCAAACCGTTTCACTCCCTTTAAGGGTGATACCTCATCATTGGCTGTCTCCGACTTCATAGGTTACCTCCTTGCGTTTTGGGTCGGCATAACCTCGTCTGTCTGTACTGGGCTACTTTCAGTCTAATCTCGAAATCAGCTTAACCTTCTCCTTCTATTCGTATTCCTTTCAAATCCGGTCGCAAACACTGACGTCTCCCAAACTTTCAGCCCACATCAACGGTGTTCTGCCCTCCTCCATACAAAGCCTCGAAAGGTGCCATCTTCAAACTGGCTTTGGGTAGCTTGTTGTCGTATGAGAACTCGCGGAGGCCAGATTGATCATCCCCACTAGTCCTATCTAGCGCACAAAGCTCTTAACCATGTCCTCCGAATCTGGTACTCTCTTCCCTCGGTCTCCTCGATTCTGTCCATCTGTCTGCGGATGAAAGTTGTACTAAACTCTAGCCTGGTTCCCAATGTCTGGTGTAGTTGGCGCCAAAACTTTGAAGTAAACTGGGTTCCTCTATCTGATACGATGGTCCTCGGAACTCCGTGCAGACATACGATCCTGGTCATATATATCTTGGCCAACTTCGCACTCGTATATGTGGTTTTCACTGGAATAAAGTGAGCTACTTTGGTCAACCGATCCACTACTACCCAGATAGAATCGTATCCTGATCGGGTCCTGGGTAATCCGGTGATGAAATCCATGCCAAGCTTATCCCACTTCCATTCGGGTATTGGCATAGGCTGTAGCAATCCTGCGGGCTTCTGATGCTCTGCCTTCACTCTCTGACATACATCACATACGGCTACATACTCAGCAATATCCCTCTTCATACCCGTCCACCAGAAATGCTCTTTTAAGTCCCAATACATCTTGGTGTTTCCGGGGTGTATCGAGTATGGCGAGTCATGAGCCTCCTGTAGTATCAACTTCCTGATCTCGGCATTATTGGGTACATACACACGATCCTCAAACCATAAGGTGTCACGCTCATCTTCACGAAAACCTTTGGCTTTTCCTTTGCGCATTCTATCCTTTATCTCGGCAATTTCTTTGTCCTCTTTCTGAGCTTCTCGAATCCTTCCCAATAATGTTGACTGAACTTCCATAACTGCAACAAAACCTCTAGGGACTATCCCCAAACGAAACTCCCTGAGATCTTCGGATAACCCCTTTGGTAAACCTCCGCTTTTGAGGGTATTGACATAACTTTTCTGGCTCAAAGCGTCTGCTACGACATTGGCTTTTCCTGGATGATAATGCAACTTCATATCATAATCCTATATAAGTTCCAACCATCTCCTCTGCCTGAGGTTCAGCTCCTTCTGAGTGAAAATATACTTCAAGCTCTTGTGATCCGTGTACACATCACAACGATTCCCAATAAGAAAATGTCTCCAAGTCTTAAGTGCATGAACTACAGCTGCTAACTCCAAGTCATGCGTGGCATAATTCAACTCATGCGGCCGAAGCTGACGTGAGGCATATGAAACAACTCTTCCTTCCTGCATAAGTACTCCTCCCAGTCCTAAGCGAGAAGCGTCGCAATACACTTGGAAATCCTTGCGTATATCTGGCAGAATCAGAACTGGGGCTGTAACCAAACGTTTCTTCAGTTCCTGAAAACTTGCCTCACATTCATCTGTCCATTTGAACTTAGTGTCCTTCTTCAGTAACTCCGTCATAGGCTTCGCAATCTTAGAAAAATTCTCGATAAATCTCCGATAATATCCTGCAAGTCCAAGAAAACTGCGGATCTCCCCTACTGAGGTGGGTGCCAACCACTTAGTGACAGACTGAACCTTAGTGGGGTCTACTGCTATACCTTCGCCCGATATAACATGTCCAAGAAATCCAACTTCCTTCAACCAAAACTCACATTTGCTGAACTTGGCATACAACTGATGTTCCCTGAGCTTCTCGAGAACTAAACGCAGATGCTCCTTGTGCTCCTCTTCATTCTTTGAGTATACCAAGATATCATCAATGAACACCACGACAAACTTATCCAAGAACTCCATGAACACCTTGTTCATCATACTCATGAAATAGGCAGGGGCATTAGTCAATCCAAATGACATAACTGTGTACTCATATAGCCCATACCGGGTGGTGAAGGCTGTCTTAGGTATATCCTGTTCTCGGATCTTCAGCTGGTGATACCCTGATCTCAGATCGATCTTGGAGAACACTTTAGCTCCTTGTAACTGATCAAACAAATCATTAATCATTGGCAGTGGGTACTTGTTCTTAATCGTCACTTCATTCAATGCGCGATAATCAACAACCATTCTCAAAGATCCATCCTTCTTCTCAACTAAGAGCACTGGGGCTCCCCACGGTGATGAACTTCGTCGAATGTAACCTTTCTCCAATAATTCCTTGATCTGCTTCTTAATCTCCTCCAGATCATTTGCGGGCATCCGGTATGGTCTCTTTGATATTGGTCCGGTGCCTGGCAACAACTCTATCAAGAATTCAATGTCTCGATCCGGCGGCATGCGTGGTAACTCCTCTGGAAATACATCCGGGAAATCTTTCACAATAGGCACCTCCTCTTGAACAACTCCCGTGAGAGAATTTACTTGGCTCCTTCTAGGCACATGCCTAGATACATACTTGATCCTTTTTCCCTCCGGGGTGGTAAGCGAAATCGACTTACTCGCACAATCGATGCTTCCTCCATACATCGATAGCCAATCCATGCCTAGTATCACATCCAATCCTTGTGACTTCAAAACTATCAGGTCTGAGGGGAAAACATGACTTCCAATGATCAATGGCATCTGAAAACATCCTTGTCTTGCCATATACTCCGCACCGGGTGATCTTACTAACATGGGTGTCCTAAGTACCTTAGTGGGCAACTTATACTTATCCACGAATCCCCTTGATATGTATGAATGCGATGCACCAGTATCGAAAAGAACAATTGCAATAAAAGACTTAACCAAAAACTTACCGATAACTGCATCAGTGATTGGCTCCTCAACCTCCTCCACGTTCACGTGGTTCACTTGTCCTGGTTGAATGGATTGGGCTTCTTTCCAGCGCTTCCATACCATTGCCGTTCTTCAATTCTGGAAATTCGTTGGCATAATGTCCAGTCTTCCCGCACTTGAAACAGTAACGTGGCTTTGATCCTTCTTGGCAGTGTGGTGGGTTAGAGCGGTTCTGATTACTGACTGCTCCAAGTCCATTTCCATTCTTGTGGGCCATTATGGTTGTGTGAACTTCCTCCATGTGTGGTTTGACCCCATGGTTATGAACAAGCCCTCCCGAGTTCGGGGTGAACCGGGGCTTCTGCTGGCTCCTGAGTGAACTTCCCTTGTCCATACTTCCTCTGTCGGCTATCAATCTGCTTGCTTCCTTCAATCATAAGAGCTTGTCTACCAACTCCTGGTAGTTGTTGAATGTTGCCACCATCAACTGCACACTCAGCCATCATTCAAACCCTTCCATAAACTTCTCCTGCTTGCGGCATCAGGGCAAACATCATCCGGGGCATAGCGAGCTAATTTACTGAACTCATCCACGTACTGCCCCACGGTACGGTTTCCCTGGCGTAAGTTGCGAAACTCACCGCTTCTTCATGCTCAAGCTCCTGCTGAGACATGTGCAGTGCGGAAGCTTGCTGAAACTGATCCCAAGTGACATTGGCTGTAGGGAATGTGGCTGTGTAAATTTTCCCACCATGAGGGTGCGGGTCCATCCAATTGATGTGCGGCAAAACGCACCTTCTCAGCGTCTTGCATCCTGCGGTGGTCAACTCCCTTCCATCCTGCGTCGCCAGTCATCCGCAACTATTGGCTCGGTGCTACTGGAAAACACCGGGCCTGGCAACCTCAGAAAACGGGCTAAGTTGTCAACTGGGGTGGTGGGCGGTGGGTTGTTGTTGTTGCCTTGGTTCTGAACTAGTAGCTGCATCAGGGTATTCTGCTGTTGAATCAAAGAGTGAGCTCCGGTGGGAAAACAAATCCGGTGTCGCGTCTCGGAGGCATCTGAGGGTTTAGAGGGAAGAGATTAGAATAGAGTAAGGTCAGTGAGAAAGCACTACCCATATGCACATGGAGCAAACACATTCATAACACACCACTCAATCAAGCAAGAGCATACAATCGATCTAACTACCGTTACAAAAGTGCTCGGAATATTACTATTTACATGGGGAAAATACTAATGATAATATGGTGGTCATCTAGAAATTTGATCGGGGAAGACTCCATGATATCCGCTCCAGCTTCGTCTTCATAATCATCATCACTTCTGTCGGGGTCGGAGTTGGTTGTCGTCGATGATGATGTAGTCTTCAGATCGATTTCCTCAGGTTCGTCGTCTTCTTCTTTGGGCGCGGGGTCTCCCATGAATACTCCTAGCTTCCTTGTCAGGTCGTATTCTTTTCCATAGTATTGCGATTTCCTCCTCGTATCCGTCGCTGTGTAGAATGAGTTCCTCTTCTAGTCCATGTTCCTGGTCATCACCTTCTTCAAATCTATCATGCTTGCACACATCTGGTTCTCCTGTCGACGAATGTGTGGTTAACTCTGGATGAAACGCTGCAATGGCTGTCCCTCCGGGTGCTGATCATCTCCCATTGCTCATCTCGGCGCCACATAACTGGTAGATGTGTCCTTAAGATCCTTGTGATACACTTCACCGTGCGTCCCATGGCGATGTGGGCTGCATGCTCTTTCCTAGAACTCCAGGTTGGTGCATCAAAGAGAAAACTCTATGGGCTCCGTAACTGGCGTGAATGTCCTTCCTGGAATTTGAACTCGAATCATCCAACGCTCTTCTGGTACGTGGCGGTGTAGGTCCCGGTGAAGCTTGGTATTCCGATGTTCAGGTACCTAGTGACTTCCTTCAAGTGTCGTCCAAAAGGTGTGTCTCATCCGGTTGTGTAAACTTGTTCCTTGAGTCTGATCCTAGAGAATAGAAGATGGAGAGAAGTCAGAAATGAGTAGAGAGAGTGTCCTATGGCTTTCTAGTGGTCGTGTCCTACAGTCAGCGTGTGCTCTGATACCACTCTGTAGGACCCGACCCGAATGGATCGAATCTCGTGTTTCAAGTGTCATCCCTGGATCGGTAATGCTGACACACACAGTACTCGAAGGATTTATAACAGAGTGCAATCACACACTTATTACATCGAATGTCTCAAAAGAGAACTGATTACAATAAATATGGCTTAATGCCATCTAAATAAGATAACAGCGGAAGGCTTGGAAGACAAAGTGAGTCATCAACTCCAACGGCATAGCTGAGTGCACGACAACGACCTAGCACACACTTACTCCTCGTCTGAAAAGTCTGCAACATGATACGTTGCAGCCGAAACGGGGTCAGCACATAGGAATATGCTGGCAATATAACACAGTAGAGCCATGAACAGAAAATTGCTAATACTACATGCATATTTGGTGGTGGAAAGCTCTAGTGGTTATACTGTTTTGCGAAAAAGCCAATTTTTCCCTTCAACAAAGGAATATATTTTATTTAACTATCATGGGTGTTGTTGAACATTGAGAAGGTAAATCCCCCTCTCAATCCCAATTAAAAGTAATCATTAATCCCAACAAATTATTTAGAGTGATGGGATTCAATATGATGATCCAAGAACCAGATACTCAAGATGTCCATAAACGGGGGGACACGGCTAATCATGATTAGTTTGTACACTCTGCAGAGGTTTGTGACTTTTCCCCACAAGACTCGATCTCCTCCGTGGATTTCTCGCACTACATGGTGTTTGAGAAACGGATATGCACGAGGACACAGTCTTCAGAAACATTACTCTTTACTCTGGGTAGACAGTTACCCCTACTTTCCCCTACATCTGCTAGCCTACCACTGAAAGAGGTCATGTAACATACTCAAAATATGCTAGAGCCCATAATAAGCTTGTGGTGCACACGGAAGTTTCTAGCATGAATAATTTATGATCCCTTTGAGCCTGGGTGGCGAACCATAGGAGGATCACACGGTATATCCCCGGGATCTCCTAGGACAAACACTGGTATATCCCCAGGTGCCCAAACAAGCAATCCACCCAGATGTGTATTAAAGTTGCCACCTTAAGTTAACCATTAATTAAAATCTCACATCTGTCATGGATACACTCAAAACCCAATCCACGTCTACGAGCATAGCAAGGCAACATAAGCATAGCGTGGAAGTAACTCCCCAGGGTTTTATAAAAAAGGGCAATAGGTTCTACCTCATCATCTACTTCCCAGTACCCAAGTTAATCACATCCTAATCATGCAATGTTTGAGGGTCGAAACTAATGCATAAAACTGGGGTAACGAGGAAGTATTATCAATGTGTTACTTGCCTTGCTGACGATCTGCAAATCCTAGGGACTCGTATAGTGCACGCTTCGCACTCCGGGAATTCTATCGCAACAAACAATAGCATACATAAGCAATCAAGCGAAGATGCACGGGTAAAATCCAAATGAGAAGACCTAACCAGAAAGTTCAACTGAAGAACTCCGGTTTGCAAAAAGAATCAAATCAACGGAGCAACGAAACTCAAAATGCAGAGAAAGAAACAAGCTTCGATTACTAATCTGGACTAAAGTCAAATTTTACAGTAGCAAAAACTTGTTAAGTTGGTTAACAGAAAGAGGGCTTCGAGACGAAGACTAGGCGCTTGAATCGCCTGATGTCCGACAAACGAGCGAAAAGTTATACTAAAACGAAAATCGGATCAGAAAATCGCGATCGAAAATAATCGCGGAAAATCCGAGAAAAAGAAAACTAACGAACAGGCTAACGAACGAACGTTCGCTGTCTTCGTTAAACGGTGTGTGAAAACCGTTCGTTAAAAAGAACGTACGGACGAAACGTCCGCTAAATAACTAAACCGACGGAAAACCGATCTAAAAAGAATAAACCGGTATTTAAAAAAAACCGAACCTAGATCTAGGGTTTAAACAAAAACGATCGGTTTTCTCGAGGAACAAAGAGCGAGGAGGGGCGGCAATCCGGCGGGGCGGCTCCGGCGGGACAGAGGCGCGGCAGAAGGCGACAGGGCGGAGGAGAGGAGCGCGAAGCGATGCGGCGAGCGCGGCGTACGCAGCGGCCGGCAGCGGCGGCTCGGCGCGGCGAGGGCAAGGCGGCGCGGGTGAGGGAGGCGGGGGCGAGGGCAGGGCGGCGGCGAGTGGCTTGGGGCTCATGTGGGGCAGCCGGGGGGGGGGGGGGGCGGGGTGGAGGCGGCTATTTAAGGATTGGGGGGAGGGGCGGCTTGGGGAGGGGGGGCGACGGGGGGAGGAGGCGGCGGCGGCGGACTCTCCGGAGGAGTCCGTCTCCGCACGGACGGGAAGCGGCGGGCTGGGCCGGCTGGGCTTCGGCCCAGTTCGGTCCGGCGGAGTTTTTTTTTTTTTTTTTTAAATAATTCCGCGCAGAAAAACAAATAAAAGAAATACTAAACGGACTCCAAAATTCCCGAAATAAATTTTCCCCGTCCTCTAAAAATCTCCCGGACAAGGTAAACATTTATTTGGGACTCTAATGCAATTTTAAAAAATGCATATTTTTCTAAATCCAAATAAAATTGCAATAAAATCCAAATAAAATATTTATTTGATTTTAATATTTTTCCTCCAATATTCCATTTATTTTGGAGAAGTCATATTATCTCCTCTCATATATTTTTAATATGAAATATTTTCGGAGAGAAAAATAGTTAAACCAAATTGATCCATGTTTCAATATTTGAGAAAATTCAAATATGAAAACGGTGAAATCCCCAACTCTCTCCGTGGGTCCTTGAGTTGCTTAGAATTTTCGAGGATCGCAAAACGAAATGCAATAAAATATGATATGCAGTGAATGATCTATGTATAACATTCCATATTAAAAATTTGGGATGTTACACTTGTAACATTTGACTTTAAAAAAAATTATAAGCATTACATTATAGAACGGAGGGAGTATATGATTAGTGGGGCTAGTGGCCGTGTAATTAGCTAGTGTGCCCATGGACCATATGATCCATTCGATTCGAGCCACTTGCGTGTTTGATGGTCCCTGTTTTCTTTCAACTCCTGGAACCATATACTCTTTTCAACTATAGTTAGGGAGCGTTCGGCATCCCTCCGCTGCTCTGCAACTCCGGTTCGGAGCGGAGTGGCGTGCAGTTACGATTTAGGAAGGGGTTAGAACCTCGCTCCGTGCGTTGCCGAACAGGGCTTTAGACTCACCACGTACCGTACATGGTTGAGTGGCATCTGGGCGTCGATGTCCACTCTCCACTGTCTACTGCCTGTACTGGTTTACGTTAAGGATGATTCATCCGGAACTCCGATTCATCCATGTCTTACGAAGCGACACACCGAACGAAACCTTATCAGCATTGGATACTTGGGAGTGCATATGCAATTCTCACCGAATCCTTCGTAAGCATTCCTTGGCTCCTTGCTCATGGCACACACAATGCCAACTGGCGTGCACACATACACTAGCCCCATTATTTCAAATCCCAATACGAATATCTGAGCCATGTTGCACTAAAAAAATGTCGCCTCATCATTTCCAGATCAAGAGATTTAGGTAGGTAGCTAGCGGCACTGGAACGAGCCAGGGTATACGGCGCACACAGCCTTGAATCACAGACCGGTGACCATGTCCACCTCAATTCCAAGCATGCAACCACACCCGATTACCCAATAAACTCCTAGTCGATAATCCATGACCATTTCGTAAAAAATACATGAGCAGTTGAGCACAGCCACAGTTGACCACGCA
Organism: Thinopyrum elongatum; assembly: GCA_011799875.1. NCBI lineage: Eukaryota > Viridiplantae > Streptophyta > Magnoliopsida > Poales > Poaceae > Thinopyrum > Thinopyrum elongatum. The sequence goes on along the minus strand of CM022297.1, from coordinate 411,478,812 downwards.
ACACATACCAAATCCAACCAAAACGCTCTTTGCTGCATTTTGCGTCTTCCTGATTATCAGCTGTTGGTGCTAATATGTCTTCTCCGCTTTCATTAGATAAGGATAAATGACAGAAGAGCTATGAATCCTTCGCCAGCCGCTGCCCTGCGGTGACATTATCCATTACACATTCTTGCAGCATGATGGGAGCTGGCCGCCCGCACCGGGAGACCTGCAAGGCGGCAAGTTGGCAAGCCTGATCGCGTGATGGGAGCTGGCCGCCCGCACTAGGAGAATAGCGAGGCAGCAGGTTGGCAAAGCCCTGGTGTTCTCGTTCCGGCGTGCCCGGGATGGCACCGACACGTGCGGTCCGTTCGATCTCCTTGTTTTCAGAGCGTCCTGACCGCTCGGGGACGCGGCCAATCAGTGGATAGGCGGTTATTTTACTCGTGGCACCTGGTAGCCTGCTGAAAATGGACTGCATGTTGAAGTTGATACCCTAGCCCTTTTTGGTGTGTTTTGCCTTGCGTGTCGAGTCTGAGCCTTGTATAGTGTGCATGTTTTGTGTGAAACGCCGGGAACACATATTCACTAGGGAATAGTACTCCCGTTTTTTCCCTTTGGAATCATAGCACTGTTCTTTTGATTGTAGGGTTCGGCACATCAACTAATTTAACCATCCCCTAAAAAGTGAGCCCTACGCTACACATATGCCGGCAATCCAGTGTACCGCCACGCCAAACTCGGAGCTTCCATTGCAGTTAATAATATATCTAAACCCCAACAAGCTATAATTATTAAAGGTTTGTTGAACATTTACGCAGCAGCAATGGGTCAACTCATAAACCCCTTAAAGTGTTACATCATGTTTTCTCGTAATTGTTCTAAGCCAGTGGCTAATGAGGTTAAGAGGATTCTGGATATTACAAAAGAAGTTTTTGAACCAAAATACCTATGTTAGCTAAACGGACATGGAGGTTAATCCAGAACCCTGACAGTCTGTTGCTTGTCTCCTTCGGGCAAAATACTATCCCAACGGTAATTTACTGGATACGATTTTTTTCGGGCAACACTTCGGCCGTCTGGAAAGGTATTGAGCATGGACCGCAACTGGTGAAAAAATGTATTATTTGGAGGATCGGGTATGGGTCCCAGGTGCACACGTGGTGGGATCCCTGGATCCCGAGAGGGCATGATCTAAGATCGATCACCCCAAAGAGGAATTGTTGGTTTAACCGAGTCTCGGATTTTTTTTTTGTACAACCATGGTGGTTGGAATTTTGAGAGGCTCCAACAACATTTTTGGGATGTAGATGTTCAACAGATTTTGAAGATACGCAGTTCATCATGGAACCGGGCAGACTTTCTTGCATGGTTCCCGAAGAAATCTGGCTGGTTCAGCATGAAGAGTGCATATTATTTGGCTACTAAAGAACATGATGAGTATTTTGTGGGAGGGGTGTCAAGTACAAACCCGGAGGGCGATCGCTCTCTCTGGAATAATGTTTGGCATGGAGGGTTCCGTTGAAGATGTGTATTATCGCTTGGAAACCAGCAACCGGTGCACTTGTAACAGACCAAAAAAGGTTTACAACCACCTAACAACTCTTGGTCGATGTTGGATGTGTAGCCGAGATAATGAAGGAACCTATCATGCTCTAGTTACATTCCCTCAAGAAAGATGTGTGTGGCAGGCCATGAGCTCTATTTGGCCTTTGCCACATGATGATATTCTAGGATATAACGGAAAAGAATGGTTTTTAATTACACATTGTTGCTGCATGAAATCCTCAAGGCCGGGACATGGCCATTCTTCTTATATGGGGGATTTGGCAACTAAGAAACGATGTGGTGCATGGTAAGGATGTACCTCCGGTTGAGACCACTAGGGAGTTCTTGGATAGCTACTGTAAGTCTCTGGACTTAGCTAGGAATCATAGCTTGGATGAGATTATGAAGGGCGAAATGTTGGTAGGAGAAGAGGCGCCATGCCAGATGGTGAAGCAGGTGGTGCCGCCTGCCCCTTGGCCCCCGCCTCCAATGGGGTGGACAACGCTATCGGTCGACGGCTCTTTCTCCAGTCAATATGGTAGTACAAGTGTTGGAATGATCTTGCGTCGGGAGGATGGCTCGGTTATTTCTGCTTAGTACCGAGTTATTTTTAACTACAATGAGGCACTCGAGGCGGAGATACATCAACTGATGCAAGGTATGGCCCTGGCATTGCAACATACTGATAGGTCAGTGATGGTTCAATCTTGCTCAGAAGTACTTTCAATCCTCTTAGGCGATAACTTATCTTGTTCTGCATATGGAGACTTAGTAGCTGAGATCAAGTCGATGTTGATTGGTAGCAAGTTTGCGCCTCACAAGTTTAGTAGAACTCAAAATTGGGTAGCAGATTGTATAGCAAATTATAGTCGTATCGAATGGTGTACTGCGGTATGGATGAGTAGATGTCTCCCATGTTGTGAGAATATAGTGTCTCTCGATTGTAACCCTATGAACTTGGAATAAAACTCCCATTAGTTTCGCAAAAAAGAAGAAGAAAAAAATCAATCTAAACCTTGATGTGCTACAAAACCTCAAGTTACACTGCACGTAGTGAGGAGTATCAGATACTAGTTCATGCATGTGATACTATTGTATGATACCACCTCCGCAGTACATAGTATCATGCTAGTTTAGTATTAGACGACATCATTTATTGTTTTACACGCCACATAGTACCACAACATTTATTATGATACGATAGCATGATAGTATGATTTTAGCATCTTCTTTTTTGTCAATTAATACTACTAGGGAATGAGCATATGATAAGGAGAAGATTAATGTTACATCCAGTTTTTATATAAATTCCCAAGATATTATTTATCTACCTCCTTATCAAATACTTCTCCATACCTGAAAGGCAGGTGGTTGTGACGTTAATGGTATCCTTAGAGAAGAAAACCAATTGTCGCTTAAGTCCATGTGCACCACGGTCCATCCTCCAAACCTCACAACTTTTAAAGTATAGTGTGTGCATGCATGGGTGTTTTATGTTGAGGTTTGTGTGTGAGTAGCTATCATGTGACATATCAACATTAAGCTGGGGTTAGGTGATTCCATGTACTAGTTGTTCATTGCACTCAAATATGTAATAACTATTTTGAATTCAAAGAAATATGTCCAAACAAATTACTTATGCATGGTACCAATGTACAACGAGACCATGTGCTAATATACACAGTTCCGCTCCATAGAAAACTAATCACTTGCTTATAGCTTTTCTTTTGACTGTTAAAGTAATCAATGCCCATGATCCTTTCTTAATATTTGTCTTCTTTTCTCTACGGAGAGAAGGAAGGATCATGGGCAAGAAAATGGTAGACATGACAATAAGAGAGCCTGAACGTTGTTCTTCATAAGCATCAGGAACACTAGAGTAGTTAGCTAGCTTTTTTTTGTCCTGCTATTGTTCTTGCCAATATGTCATAGTAGTTATGTCTACTAGTGTTCATATAACACCATGGGCATTGATTAATTTTCCTTTCTTTGTACATTGTTAAACTCTATCTTTAAATAGCACAATATCCATCCAACATTCTTTTTATATAAGCACTCCTTATTTCCTCCCTCAATTGACCATCTCACCATTTATGCGTTCAGTAATAGTTTCGTCGATCATATTCCCTTTCTTGCACTAGTAGAAAACAGGGCTTTGGTCCAAGCTCGATCTACACATTAGTCCCGGTTGCATTACAAGCAACCGGGACTAATGTGAGCATTAGTCCCGGTTCGAGCGGCTAGGGCGCCGGGCAGACATCAATCCCAGTTCAAATGGGACCTTTAGTCCTGGTTGGAGACACCAACCGGGACTAAAGGGTGCGATGCCCTTTAGTCCCGGTTGGTGTCTCCAACCGGGACTAAAGATTAGACCTTTAGTCCCGGTTGGAGCCACCAACCGGGAATTGGTGGCTCCAACCGGGACTAAAGTCTAACCTTTAGTCCCGGTTGGAGCCATCAACCGGGACTAAAGGGGTTATGAAAGTTTCTTTTCTGTTTTTCCATTTGTTTTTTATTTTTAGTTTATGTTTTAAATTATTTATATCTTTTAGGATATTTGATATTTTTGAGTGATTCTTTTTTGCATTAGATTCTAAATTTTGTCTAGTTTCTGTTTGTGCCATTAGTTTTCAAATTTGAATGATTTAAATTTGAATTTTTTCAAATTTACTTAAACCCTAGATTGTGAATAATTTGAGTTTAAAAATAGTTTTTAATTTAATTCTTTTTGCTCCTAGCCACATGTTAGATTGTTGTCACCGTAAGATTTATTTGTTTATTTTTATAATTTAATTAGGATTTTAATTAAAACAGTACTGTTTGCTTATATAGTTGTTTGTCCTTTAATTGTTGTTTTCAATTATTTTTAGTTAGTTCTTTATGTAGATTTTAACATGTTGTAGTATGCTTCTGTTAGACAACAGTAGATAAATTTTATAATTAATTAATATTAATTTTGCTACTGTTTTGTATTAATAGTTGTTTAGCCTTTAATAATAGTTGATAGAATTAGTTTTGCTATATTTAAAAGTAATTCTTTTTGCCACTTTAATAGAACGTGACTCTGGCTTGTTAACCTTAGTTGTGACTCTGGCTGGCGGTGCTAGCAAATGTAGTCGACGGTAGGATTGGATGGACACCATCCCGGACTAAAGGGGTTATGCAATTTTCAAACTCAACCCCCCCCCCCCCCCCGTATCGCCATTTCAGTTTTGAAAAAAAAACAAAAGAAAATGTAAAAACTTCCAAATTAAAATCCTTCGAGATGTAGTTATGTTACTACATCTACTAGTTAGGAAAATTAAAAAACATAAATTTTGACATGTTTTGCAAAAAAATATTATGAAAAAGTAAAACGGCTATAACTTTTGCATACGATGTCGAAAAAAACGTATAGTATATCAAAATGTTCAGCACGAGAAGCCGGTTCCGATTTCGATTGTCGTAGGCCGTTTTGCAAATTTTTAGAATCCTCAAATTCTGAAAGGAAAAAAGTTATCCTCAAATTTAAGTTTTTTTGAAGTTTTGGTCAAACTACTTATTCAATAAATATTAGTGTTACTAAATAATTTTAAAAATTACTGATGTCATATTTAGATTCCTCACATTTTTCTGATAATAATGGATATATTATTTGTCAAATTTCGATTTACAGATTTAAAGATATTAATTATGCCATATTAAATGAATAAAATAATATTATTACTTATTTTATTTTTATTGAAATTCAATATTATTATTACTTATTTTATTTTAATAATTGTTTAGAATTCAAAAAATTAAATCATGTGACATCAAGACCTAAGGGTTAATAGGATTGACAGCTTACTATTGTGAGGAAAACAACAAGTGCAGACTTGGAAATTAGGAGGAATAGAACTCGGAAATTAAGTGTGCTTAGGCTGGAGTAGTGAGAGGATGGGCGACCGGTCGGGAAGTTAGACGATTTGGAATGAGTGCTCCACACTTGAGCAGTGATTAGAGATTAAGCGTGTTTAGGCTGGAGTAGTGATGAGGGGTGATTAGAGGTTAAATTGTTAAATAATTCAGAAATTTGAAAATCAAAAAAATCAAAAAAAATAAATAAAATCAATTTTTTTTCAAAAAACTAAAGGTCCTCCAGCCTCGCTCCAGACAGCGTCCACGTGGAGCTCCTTTAGTCCCGGTTCGTAAGCCAACCGGGACTAAAAGTAATGGGCATTAGTCCCGATCGTTTTGTCCCGGTTGCAGAACCGGGACTAAAGGCCCTCTTGAACCGGGACTAAAGGCCCGTTTTCTACTAGTGTTGTCACTAGCCATCACCCCTAGGATAATTTTTTTTAAACACATCTATAACCAACATAAAAAGACCCAAAGGGCCTAGATACAATTAATCTCGGCCATCGAAACATGTCAATCCAATGATCTCCAATGGTGAGCGCTCAACATGTTTACGCTAATCACATAATTATTAACATGTACTTGACATCTTACCTAATATCAACATGCAATTAATTTCATTCCTAATATTAACGGAAATTTCACGTACGCATTTACTAATTAAATATAAAGAGCTCAAAGTTTATGTTGGTTTGAGGATATGATATTTGTTCATGGTCACCTATAGGTCGAAAAGAGGTTTAGTTTGTTGAATCAGTTCAAAATTAGATGCTTTACATGTACACGGTGTTGCATGTGCACATAGTTTTGAACCATCTTCATTCAAAAATACATTGATGTTTTAGATATAGATGCAGTTCTCATGATGCAACTTGGGTCGTTGTTTTTATACATAATATAAAACTTTATGTCATCGTTCATTGAAGTTAGAGCAGCCCCAAGAATTGTGCTATGCAAGCCGCCGCCGCTGAATCCCCATTTGTCGAAAGTTTCCAACTTATGTCATCCTCAGTGTCTCTATTAAGGTGTTTTGCAAGCCGTAGCCGCGAATAATCCCCATTTGTGGAAAGTTTTCAACTTATGCCATCCTCGGTATCGCTATTAAGGTGCTTTGTAAGCCATAGCCGCGAATAATCCCCATTTGTGGAAAGTTTTCAACTTATGTCATCCTCGGTATCGCTATTAAGGAGCTTTGTAAGCCGTAGCCACGAATAATCCCCATTTGTGAAAAGTTTTCAACTTATGTCATCCTCGGTATCGCTGTTAAGGTGGACTTAGCATAGATGAGTCGAAAGGTCGACAAACTCCAACATATGAGCCACGTTTATCTCATTACTCATTTTTGATCTACATGATCCTACCCTCCTTGACCCCATCCCTCTCACGAAGGGCTTGCTTCGCACTCCAATTCTTTCATTTGGAAAGGCCATAGACGAGAGGGCGGCCTTTCTCCATCCCACTACACTAGTACTCATTGTACTTGGTCTCACTTAATCCTCGTCAGTATTTCGCGCACGCAGCCAAGCGCAGACCGGTGGCCATGTCCACCTCAATTCCAAGTGTGCACCCACCACCACCACCTGATTAACCATTCATAGTCGATAATCCAAGACGACTTTCCCGACAATCACACGAGCAGTTGCGCACAGCCAAAATTGACCTAGCAACACGTACCAAACCCAAAACGCTCTTTGCTGCATTTGCGTCCTCCGCCAGATTACCGGTTGTTGCTTGACCTTCCGCCCGCTTTCATCATTACTCCATCCGTCCCATAATATAAGAGCGTTTTCGACACTATGCTGACATGATCCCTTCGCCAGTCGCCACCCGCTGCACCGGCAGTGGCATTATAGGAGTACATTCTTCCAGCGTGTTGGGAGCTGGCCGCCCGTAGCAGGGAAACAGCGAGGCAGCAAGTTGCCAATGGCCGCGCCTGGCTGGCGGCTGCCGTGGTGTGCACTCACCATTTTGTTCCCGTTTGCCCGGATGGCACCGACACGCACGGCCAGTTTGATCTCCTGGTTTTCAGAGCGCCCTGACTGCCCGCGGACGCGGCCAATCAGTGGGCAGGTGATTATTTTAGTCCTGGCACCTGGCAGCCTGCTTAAAATGGACTACTAGCCTTCCATGGTGTGCTTTGTGCATGTTGTGAGCTAAACTGAGCCGGGAACACATTTTCATCAGAGACAGCACTTGTTTTCGATGCAGGGTCCGGCATATCAACTAATTTAAGCGCATCCCAAAAAGTGGGCACTACGTTTGCAGGAGGCACTAGTGTACAACAACATCGGCCTCGATCGTCAAAAAAAAAAAAACATTGGCCTCTGTGTTTCCAAAGAGCGGTGGATTTTGCAGGGCGCACTACTGGCGCTGCATTTCTTTTCTTTTTTTTTTGGAGCGAAAGAGGGTTCCCCGCCGATTTCGATTATAGAAATCAGCAACGAGAACAAACACCGAGTTTAAGTACGAGAGCCACAAGCTATACTACTACTACATTCACTGGTGCTGCATATACCGAAATACCTCCGCGCCATACTTGAAGCTTTCATTTCGGCTAATAATTCTACCTGAACCTCGTTGTGCTAAGTGGATCTGGCTTGATGTGTTCTCTCTACGATTCAGTTTGCGTGCAATAGAGCACTGCAGTGGTGACAAACCAAGTGGTGAGAGACCAAGCCTGAGCCGACGACGACATGGCCTACCCCGCCGGCGCTGATGCAGACGAGGACGAGGCCAAGCCGGAGCCGACCGCCCGCCGTTGTAGTGCGAGTATCATTGCGGAAGAAACTCAGAAGTGTTGGGTAGGTGTGCAGCGGAGCTCACGAGCCTCGGAACAAGGGGGGGGGGGGGGGGGGGCTTTTATTGAGGAAGAAAATCAGGAGAGAGGGATGCCCGAGATGGCTACAATCGATGAATGTAACAGCTTAGGTAGGGCGGGGCAGCGCCACAACATCGTTGAGTGCGGGTGGTAGGAGATGGTTGTTAGGGCAAGTACCGGTGATTTTTCGTCAAAAGAGACCACCTGCCGAGTTGAAATGACAAAAAAGACCATCTCTAGCTCAGAGTGACAAAAAAGACCCCCTCGCCGTGGCTGCAGGCGCGCCGGGCGACACGCGTCGCCTGCCACCACGAGGTGAGGCGGCCGGCCCCGCCGCCAGTCTGCCAGGCGGCCAGTCGCTGCCACAGGATTGCGGGCCGGGACCGGAACGGAAACGGGAATGGTGGGCCATGCCGCCAGCATATGAGGCGGCCTGCACTGTAGCTCGACAGCGACGCGCTTCTGCCGCTGCAAAGGGTGGGCCATGCCGCCACGGCTTGTGGCGGCTGCACTGCACTCTCGCCGACAAGGGCGCGCGCTGGCTAGCCTACGTCCCTTCTCTTTCCGGCGCCTCCTTTATCTTCTCAGTTTTTTATCGAGAAAAGTTTGGGCAGCACCTGCGTCGTACGCTTATGATTGTTTGGTCGTGATAACATGATGTACTAAAGTAAAATGAACTTGCTTGTTACACGGCCACACACATGCATCAAATCGCATGCATAAACACCAATTAACTGCATATGAGGCTGTCGGCGAGCGTGCAGTGCGGCCGCCACAAGCCGTGGCGGCATGGCCCACCCTTTGCAGCGGCAGCAGCGCGTCGCTGTCGGCCGGCTCTGCGGAGCTACAGTGCAGGCCGCCTCATATGCTGGCGGCATGTCCCACCGTTCCCGTTTCCGTTTCGATCCTGGCCCGGAATCCTGTGGCAGCGACTGGCCGCCTGGCAGACTGGCAGCGGGGCCGCCCGCCTCACCCCGTGGCGGCAGGCGCCACGTGTCGCCCGGTGCGCCTGCTGCCATGGTGAAGGGGGTCTCTTTTGTCACTTTGATCCAGAGGTGGTCTCTTTTGACGAAAAATCAAGTACCGGTAGGTGGTCGGCGAGTAGGAGAGATGACAATGGATGGCGGTGTGGCGTGGTGGTCTCGGCCAGCGATCGTTCGCTCCATGCGGCCGTGGCCCGCACCAAGCTCCCTTGAGTTTTTTTAGGCAAAGGAACTCCTTGAGTTGCTCACTGTTGTTGGCAGTTTGTCGGCCTCGGTCGCGGGAGCGGCTTTGTATCGCCTGTTGCGAGACCAAAGGAGGTCTCGCCTGAAGGGCGCCCTCTCGTTGCTTTCTATTGGGCCCACCCTAGTAGCTCCCTTCGGGTCAGTTCATTTTTTTTTCATATTTTCAAAAAATATTCTAAATATGTACATTCCAAAATTTTATCTAAATTTTTTAAAATACAAATTGAAAATGTTAACATAGTATAAAATATTTGTGAGCATAGTTTTGTTTTAAAGAAGTTGATAACAAAAAAAATGTTTGTGGTTAAAAACTGTTCATGCATTCCAGAAAAATGTACACGACCTTTTTATAGAATGCTTATTAAATGTAAAAAAATGTTTGTGTAATTCAAAAATATATTTTCAATCATTTGAAAACTGTACGTCACATTTAAGAAATTGTTCATGGGTTTAAAAAATGATCATGACATCTAATTTTTTATATACAATATAGAATTATTTGCATAGTTTAAAAAAATGTTTCATATCATTGAAGACAATGTTTCAATGTGTGTTTAAACATGTTTAACACGTATTCGAAAAAGATGTTCAAAACATATATTTCAAAAAATGTTAATCTTTATTTTAAAAATGTTCAATGTGTGTAGAAATGTTTCAGATGTGCACAAAAATGTTCCACGTGTGTTGTAAAAAGTAGGCCTGTATTGAAAAAATAAAAAGTGAAAACCAAAGAAAATAGAAGAAAATCCAATGAAAAACCGATAACACACATAAACAAAAGAAAAATAAATCATATGCTAGTTTTTTTAGGGAGGGGGGGGGGGGTTCACATGATAGGTTAGCAAAACCAATACGAACCTGTCCATAAAACCGCTACCGTATCTACAGTGTTGTCCGGTCCATTTCGTAGAGTGCGAGAGATGAGACCGAAGAATCCCTCGCGATATGCGAGAAATAGCTCTGGTGCTCGGCCGGGTCTACATGTTTGATATTTCATGTCATTCTTGGGCCTCCACGAGACGCAGTCAAACAGCCGAAATCAGGAATACTCCTTCTAAAGATCACTCTCACCTCCCCAGGTCACGACAAGTGGCGCATAAGTGTCGCACTGCATATGTGTCACTTGTCACAACCTGTGAGTTTTTCTTTTTTTTTCTAGATTCGTTTATTTAAAACATTTTATCTCATAAACCATGCGTCCAAATCTCGAACCGTTTTCACTGTTGGATTCATCGCGTCGAGATCTTCAAAACTAGATCCCATGCTGGTAGGTTTTGACAAACTTTTTTTCAAAAAAAAATGGACGAAAAAACTGAATCGGGAGCACTTTTTTTTCCATTTCCGAAAGACGTTTCCAAGAAGCACTGCCTCATGCGGAACCAAAATAGTGCCTCTCACAGAAGGAAACAAAAAGAAAGAACACGTTTATTTCGTTTCCGAGAGGCACGGCCTCTCGCGGAAGCAAAACCATGTCTCTCACGAAAGGGAAAAAAATAGAAGACGTGTTTTTCCTTTTCCGAGAGGAACCATGTCTCCCATGGAAGGAAAACAAAAGGAAAATGTATTTTTTCCATTTCCGAGAGGCACAGCCGTGCCTCTCGCGGAAGTAAAACCGTGCCTCTCACGGAAGAAAAAGAGAAAACGTGTTTTTTTTTCTTTTACGAGGGGCACGGCCGTGCCTCTCCGGAAGCAAAACCGTGCCTCTCACGAAAGGAACAAAAAAAAGAAAACACATTTTTTCGCGCAAAAATTATTTTTTTGATTTTTTTTCTCGAAAAGCTAAGGAAGACCGTGAAAACCAATGAGCCGAAAAAACCCGGGAAAAAACCATTTAAAAAGCCGAAAACATGTGCGAAAAAATTAAAAAACAAAATCCAGAGGAAACACCCAGAGCGTGACAAGCGACGGCGGCTGAGAGCGCGATACGTGGAGGCGGTTGAGAGCACGCCACTTGGCGTGCTCTTAGACCACCCGAAATGATCGTTGGGAGGCTTCCGAAGGAGCGCTCCTCAATTAAATTTTTTTAGACGGCTCCTCAATTAGTTGCTCTCGGCTTGTCTACTTTTGCTTGTCTCATATGGATCAACCAATATATTGGAATAAAAACATAACAGTAGGCATCGCATTATTGGACAATGCGTTTAAGGCCCAGAGAATGTTTGGGCCCATTAGTGCCGCAATTCTTCATTCCATTGCCTTGGTCCTACATGTCATCCGCTCTACCTCTAACCCCCATACTGACAAACATCCTCCCCCCCCCCCCCCCTCCCTCCTCTTCAAAAATATTCTAAATACATACATTCTTTACCTAATTTTTTTAAAATACAAATTAAAAAATGTTAACACAACATAAAATATTTTGTGAGCATAGTTTGAAAAAGTTGATAACATTCAAAACAAATTGTGGTTAAAAACTATTCACACATTCCAGAAAAATGTACATGACCTTTTAAAAGAATGTTTATTCAATGTAAAAAATGTTTGTATAATTCAAAAAATTGTTTTGAACCATTTATAAAATGTAAATTACGTTTAAGAAATTGTTCATGGGTTTAAAAAAATGAATATGACATTTAATTTTTATATACAATATAAAATTATTCACATAGTTTTAAAAAATGTTTCATATCATTGAAAACGATGTTTCAATGTGTGTTTGAAAAACGTTTAACATGTATTCGGAACAGATGTTCAAAACATATATTAAAAAATGTTAATCTTGTATTTGAAAATATTCAATGTGTGTAAAAATGTTTCAGATGTGCACAAAAATGTTCAACGTGTGCTGTAAAAAGTGGCTTGTATTGAAAAAGAAAAAACCAAAGAAAATAGAAAAAATGCCAATCAAAAACCGATAACACACATAAACGAAAGAAAAAAAATCACATGATAGGTTAGAAAAACCAGTACGAACCTGTCCATAAAACCGCTATGGTATCTACAGTGTTGGCCGGCCCATTTAGTAGAGTGCGAGAGACGAGATCGAAGGATTTCTCACAATAGGCGATAAATAGCTCTGGCGCTCGGCCAGGTCTGCATGTTTGATATTTCGTGTCATTTTTGGGTTTCCACCAGATGTAGTCAAACGGCTTGTCTACTTTTGTTTATCTCCTATGGATCACTCCTTATCTATATTTACTAGTATAATGTCCGTGCGTTGCCACGGGCTTTTGAAATATTTTGCTCATCGCCCCCTACCCGAGTCGCCGCCTCCGCCGCCGGCCAACCCTCTAAACCGTGCCAGGATCTCAGGCACGTGCGTTGCTACGGGCTTTTGAACTCTTTTTTCTGGTTGCATCCCCTTCCAACGATATCGTCAGGACCTTTGTCAATGGATCTTTTTGAGCGTCCACATAATCCACCTCCATCTCTCTCATAATCTGCAAAATAAACATATATAGAAATACATCTTTTGTATTATCGCATGCAATATACAGTATATGTAAAGAACAATTATTTTTATGCATCTCTTCTAATTCTAAAATTTCGATTAGTTTTCAGTCCGCTCGGTTAGTTACGTCTGTGACTTTGCCAATCGACATTTTCAAAGCATCATCCGAAGCCATCGGGTTTTCTCTCTGATCTACAAAGTGAACATATAATAAAAATAAAAGGCTTATATACAGTGTATATATATATATATTCATTGATCAGCTGCTAGATGCAAGCAGGTGATCGCTTTTAGTCAGAGTGAGTGTCATCATGCTTTTTATTAGAGTGAGTCGTATCCCAAGTTTTAGTACAAATGACTTGTTAGGGTTTGTTATATTTTGGTGACAAGTCGTTGCCCGCCCCCTCCTCTTCCCTCCACGGCATCCCAGGCCGATTCCCGGTGCCAAGGTGTGCACTCTATCGTAGCTGAGGGTGACCACCATGGCGATGCAACCTGCTGCTCATCACAGCGTCGCACCTTCCCCGAGTACGGCGGCCACAACCAGGTCTCAAACTTATATGTCCACCCTTTAATCTAGTTATTTATGTGTCTTTGTGGGTCATCTTTTTAGTGTTAATATGGAAAAGTAAAAGCAAAATCCGCGGTGTGTTTTTGTTGCCATAATATACGCACGAGCAAGCAAGGAAATGGAATCCTATGTAATTTGTATAAGATAAGAAAATTAAGTATCCATACTTACCAGTCATGATAAACTCCAATCAGGCCCTATCATATATTACTCAAGTGACAACGTCTTTTTAGCAGCAAAAAGATTTATAATCATGATCAGGCGCTGCTGCAACCACCAATCCTCCAAAGAATGCATTCATGCCCATTACATTACGTATTAGTCCAACATCTAGTTTCACACCAACTGATTTGTTGTAATATGACACTCTTTTAGCCCACTTCTGTTTATCTACTTGAAACAAGGTTACACCATCATCCCTGAGGGAGACCTAGCAAAATGTTTAGACAACCTATTTGGCCAATAACGTCACGGATAGCGATCGCTACTGACTTCACCTGACTAACATGTGTCTTCCTCTTCCTTGCCCTTCTTCAATAACCACATTGCACTCCCTTTATTCTCTTCATCCTTGTCACTCATTTTCTTCACCACTCATGCAAGAAAAAAAGCTTCAACCGGAAAGTGGATTATGTGTATATGTTCACGTCCATCTGGTTACTTGAAATATTCAAAATGTAATATGCACATAATAAAAGAGGTAGTGATGTTGCTATTTACCTGCACACGCCACCTACCACTGCTCCGACACATGCCACCATGACCTCGCGTCGCGCCGTCCTCACCAAGATCTCCAACCTCCACGCCACCTGCCGCTGCTCCGCCTCCCTTGGGGTTCCCGTGCTCCCCTCCCTCCGTGCTTGCCGCTGCTCCCCTCCCTTCAGTGGCACCCGTTGCTCCTCCCTTCCCCAATCGACGCATGTTGCTGCTCCCCTTCCTCACACATGAGCCTTCTCTCGTGCCACACGATCTAACCTCCCTGGCCGCCGATCCAATGAGGAGGGGGCAGAAGAGCTCGCTGCTCAGGCCTGACCACCCGTGCCGCTGGCGCATCAGGATCTAGTTGGGTCAACCTTGAGGAGAGTATCGGGAGGATCTCTCGTGCCATCGACACATGAAAATGCTTCGAGTCCCTTTTAACACCCCCTGTCATTTTTGGTAGCTGATTGGTTAGTTGATTCACATACTAACCAAATATATGAATGTAAATATTTAATTTCGTATTGATTTAAATATTTATATTTCAAACAACAGATAATTTCCAGAATTAGATTGGTTCGGACAAAATCTACTTTGATCACATGGCTAAACGTTTCATATTTTATATTTATATCCCTTGACAAAGTACAAAAATTGATTTGAATGTAACATATGTATGACTAATGTCTTGGATATAAATGATCGCCCAGTTCACATTTTTTTACAAAAATTACAGAAATTGCAATATGGACATATATCTTGTCCCCTTTGTTTGGAGAAAAATAGAACAACATTTTGTAGTTTAAATGTATGACTAATGTCTTAGATCTAAAATGACCACCCAGTTCACATATGTTAAAAATAATACAAAAATTTCAGTTCGGCAATATATCTTCTCACAACCGGTTGTAAAAGAGGAGAAAGCATTTGGTACTTCAAAAAATAATAGCATGCTCTTGCTTGGCCATGTTTCATTGGTATTTGTAAGAGATTTATTCCCTCCAAATGGAGGGTGTTTTTCTTGATAGAACAGTACAATATAGTATAGTGGCGTCATACGCGTGATTTCATTTTAAGTTCACACATTTGGTAGAACCAGGAGTTTATTATTTCTTTTACCTTATATTGAACATGGGACGCAACAGGACCTCCTCAACATTTTCCTAGTTAGCACTATGACACGACAATTCTCTCGAAACATGCAGGCCCCACCCAAAAATTGCTCCTATCAGCCTGTGAAAGCGCTGCAAGATCATGGGTTGGTTTGTTACATCCTCTATTCACTTTCTCAAAAATTCCAAAGGCAAGGTAGCTGACCTGATTTCTCTGTACACTGCATGTTTCCCGCATGGATCCTGGTCACAGTTAATTTTGGTGATTACGCAGAACAGTCAGATCCAAACAATATAACAAGTACCAGCGATGTGTAAAAACCTAGATCTATGGACAAAGAGAGGATGTAGCATCAATCATATTGTCTCTGATCACATCAGCATGAACCACATTATCTGGAAAACTAAAAAAATAAAATTCAAACCTTGTGTGTTTATTTACTTATTTCAAATGTCATCGGTAGCACTAACCCAATACTTTTCTAGATACCCTTTCATTTTTCACACCAAACTACTGAAGTATGTGAGCAAAGTTACAAACAACTAAACTACTGAGGTCTATAAGCAAGTTACAAACAATTACTACATCTAGGAAGTATACGCTAGCTCTGAAATCTACACTATTCGTATGACGGCACCATGGTTCAGCATAACTATTTTACCCATAGGAAGACATAATTGAGTCAAAATCTCCTAAAACAATTGAACAAAAAAATTGTATTCATAAGACATATTTGCCATCAGTAAACAGATTGCTCAATCGAGACATGGTATGCACATATTTAACATTCCACTCCATCTCGGTCCATATTCTGTACAGAAGAATCAAGTAGAGTTATATACACATGCACGTCCAATTTCAAATTTATTGAAACAAGAGCCAAAATTCCATACAGAGTGGTGCGCTGTTGTCGCTTGTTGGTGGTGTACTTGGCTCGACCACACTGGCGCTCAGTTCCTGTAGGAGCGCCGAAGACCAGGACGAGGCGACGCCAAGCACGGCCTACCGCCAAGCAGATGTCATTTATTTTTGGAAAAGGGGTATTACATACAATTGTATGCGAGGCAGTTCAGTTTAGTGGAAGAAAAATCATACCCTGGACAAGATGTTGTAATGGCCAATGCCTCACATAATAAATTATGTTCTATAAGGAGAACACAAGTCTTTTCCTTAATGAGAAGACATTGTTTCATTCATTCCCTGTACCATCAAAAAATCACCATCAAGAACAGAAAAAGTATATGATTGTGAGAGTGCATATTGAAAGAAATAACCGATTTAAACAGACTAAGAAAGAAGCAACCATGACTCTGGAGATCGGAGTCAGCACACTGAAGAGGAAATTAAGGTAATGGGATACCCTGCTGGCCTCACCAAAAAATAAGTCCCTCGATTTGCTGATTCACCACCTTGAGGTAAATTTTGCAGCACGTCTGCTCCTCTTCTCTGAATAATTCATTTCTGTTTGTAAACATAGCCGGGCAGTATTGGCTGAAGTCTGCAGCAGTGGGATCATTCATTTAGTGCTGGCATGTTGACACCAACACAACACATACTATTTGTCAAATGTTACAGTACGTGATTGACGACACAAAGGGAGACGGTGTGCAGGAGGAAAATAAGAAGCAGGATGCAATCCAACAACTCGCTAAGCGGAAATGGGCGCTGGAGACAGAGGACACCATTCAGTAGAAGCCTGGACCTGATGGCTGAAACCAAGTAGTTCAGGGAGGATGTCTTCAGGAGGAGATACAAAGCTAAAAGTGGAGCGAACGAATCATAGCTTTCCTCTCCTTTATGGGAATTCAAATTGGACTCTCATGTCGAGTGTAGCCAGTAGGGAATTCCTTGGAGACGAGGGAGCGAAATCTGTAGTAGGAGTAACATATATCAAAGATGGCCAAAGCTATTCCGTCAAATTAGCCATGTGTAAACAGATGATAGTAAGCCATGTTGTACCACCAGTGTCCATCTTGAAGTATTCCCTATGCGAGCCGTCTGGTGTGTTCTGATGGTGGTGCTGCCGTGCTGGTGCTTGTGTGCCCCTGTCTCCTGATGGTCCGCACTATGGCCGCTTGTGCAAACTGAACTAACAGAAACTCAGTTTTAATATGACCAAAAAGAAACTCAACTGTCAAGTTTAGAGAGCTATACACAAAAAAGGCCGCATCCTGCACACCATCCGTCGCCGCCGCCTTGCCAACATGCAGGACGCAGCCGTCGTTGACCTGTTACTTAAATATTTCAGTTTTTCAGTGAGATCCTTTTTGGTCAGCTATCCAAACATGTTGCTGCATTTCACAGCCGCGAAAATGTGCTACTTTGAATTCGTGCTCCCATAAACATTAATTGCTTGTGAATGGAAGATCAAGGCCAATGAGACCAGCAGTGGATCCTTTCTTTGATGATTCTGCAGCCAGAGATAACCCGGCTGGACGACCACAACCACAAGCTATATGCAACAGCTGCAAAGATTCAAGTGACGTAATCAACTACCTAAAGAATTCTACCACACACCAATTTACTAAAAATGACAATTAACTTTGAAACTTAATTAATGTATCCTTGAATAAAAAGAACTAAATAAAATATCAGTATAAGGACTCTTAACATCTTAATACAGTGTATTTATTTATCTCGTGTACAGAAGTTCAGTTAAGTTTGTTAGAACCAGGCTGAGAGCTTCATTTCCTAGTAATAAGCGCAGGCAACAAACTCAAACCACCATGATGGAAAATTAGGATGTTAGTAAGCCATTAGGATCCACGTCTTGGTGCAAAGAAATTATGGAATGATGAACAAAGTACTACACTAACTCCTAGGTCAGTGTTTCTTGTATAACTTTGCCTATAATTTGAAAGATTATGCAGTATGCTGCTTGGAAACATGTTACTCGAGCAATTCTTTTGAGGTTGTCCAACTATTACTGGAAATGGCGTTTCCCATCTAAAAACACAATCATTCACTGTATTTAAGTTTTTTAACATTTGCAAGGCAACTGAACTTCTCTGCAAAAACTGAATGAAAGGATGATAGATAGTCTATACTAATTTATAATACACTTAGAATCAAAAACATGTATAATATACTAATATATTGTATAGACAAAACACTGCCATTAGTTCTATACTTTTAGTGCATGCTGTAGACATAGAGAAGACATTCATTTACATTGCAGTATTTTAATGGCTGCTAAAAGAACAAACACCTTAAACTACAGAGGGCATAGACAGCAAAGAACACCTAGTCACAGAGGCGACACTCACCAGCAAGCAAGCAGCGCACGCACAACGCAACCGTCTTAACCCCTTCACTCACTTCTTCATCGTGTAGTTGAACTGCTTCCACCCCAGGCTATGCACCTCGTCGTCCCTGAGGCGCTCAACGCCCAGCTAGAAGAAGGTATTCTTTGAGGTCGTACCGGATGCAACAGAACACTGGATACAGTAGGCATCGGCTAGCTCGGAGGCGTACCCTGCATAGAACAGCTTTGCCATCTCTGACAAGCTGGCACAGTATTGTGATCAACATGTTATGCATTATTTTTGTAACTCAGCAAAAAAATATTATGTGAGAATACACGAGTAAAACAACTGACGAACTGCTTTGTTGTATGGAAGAATCAGAAGTTTATGTATGTAACAATCATCAACCAGATTATAGACTAAGGCTGTAAAATTGCGTTGATGCATCCCAGTATCCATAAATCATACTATTTCACATACAGCACCCAAAATGAATCAAATGCTGGAGATTCCAAAAAAATGTTGTCTCACAGTTTATTAGCTACATGGAATTGGTGCAGCCAAGCAGCCTTTTTTTATGCTGAACATAAATTCAGTGATCTATGAGATCCAAAAGATGACAGTAGCCCCAGCACATCAAGCCTGGGTGTGGGGCTTCCTCCGATGGTGCCTGGCGAGATCCATGGCGGCCAGGGAAGGGATAGGAGCAGCTCTCGCAGCACAAGATTCACGGCAAGTCAGGGAGGGAGAGGAGGGGATCCAGCAGCGCGAGATCCATGTCGATTTGGGGAGGGAGAGGAGCAGCGTGTGGGAGGAGGGAAGCACACCGCGCGGCTCGTGGAGGAGGAGGGATTCAGGGAGAGATGCGAAGATCGGGGGCTGGTTAGGGTTACCTAGGCTGCCACGTGATCCAGCGCGGCGGGAGGGGCTGGCCCTGAGGAGCGACGATGTAACACCCCCGGTGATTAGCAACAGTAATCACTTTTGATAATGACATGTCAGCAAGATTAACAGTGCATAATCATCATTAGCATCATATTGCATTTCAACTCCTAAGTCAAATTCAAATTTAAATGAAAGTGAAATATAAAAGTTGTCCAACATAAAAACTAAAATGTTCGATAAATAACAAATATTGCAGAGGCTAGTCTAAAATTGAAACCAACAAATAATAAAATAATTAGGTGGCTCTAACATAATTAAAACAGTGAGGATTAGTGCATATTAAATATTATAAAATTTGTGGGAGCTCCAATTGTCTCCAAACTAATTTTTGGTAGTGTTAGGTAATACCTAGTATTTGTTGGAGCAATTGTGTGCTTTACAAACAACCATTTTGAGGCCTGACTATTTACTAAACTGTGAAAGGAGAATAAAGAAAAGATAAAAAGAAAAACAGAACAAAAAGAAAAAGAAAAAAGAGAAAAAAAGCCCCCCCCCCCCGCCCACTGGGCCCCAGCCTAGCTGGCCCACCGGCCCCACCCCACCCCCTTATCCCCTGGACCACCGAACCCTAACCCCCCCCCCCGACACTTCCCCCCCCCCTCGCTCCCCCCCTCTCCGATCCCCTCATCCTCCGGATCGAATCGAGCCGCGCGCTCGCCTCGCCCCGGATCGCCGTCGCCCCTCGCCGTTGGACGCCGCCGCCCGGAGCCCGCGCCCTCGCCGGCTTGCCTTCTCCTCCTCCCGGCCTGCCTCCCCTGCGCGCATCGTCATCGTCCTCCTCCCCAAGCCCCGTTGCCGCCGTCCCCCACGAACCCCGGTGAGGCCCTCGGCCTCCTCTTCCCTTCGCCCCGTCGCCAGCCTCTCTCGCCCGCCTCCTCCCGGCCCTCCGTCCGCCTCGCCCTCCTCGTCCCCCGCACTGCGCGCCGTTCCCGCGTCCGCCTCTACCGCCGTTGACGTCCCTCCGTCCACCCGCCGCGCGCTCCTCCCTGCGCCCCGCCGCGGCCAGCCCCCCCCCCCCTCGCCGTGGCCCCGACTGGCCGCGTCCAGTTCGGGCGCCCCGCAGCGCCCCCTACTGCGCCCTCGGTATCGCGGTAGCCTCTCGCTCCCCTTTCAACTCTTTTCCACGTGCCCACTGACCACTGGGCCAGTGCCCCCTGGCCCAATGACATGTGGGGTCCGGCCCCACCGAAAAACGTTTATATAAAAATAAAAATAATTAAGATAATTAATTAATTAATTAATTAATTAATTAATCCTGATTAGGTTAATCTAATTAACTAATTAGTGTTAATTAAACAGTAATTATTAATTAACTTAATTAACCTCGCTGACATCAGCATGATGTCATGCTGATGTCATCATCAGCACTGTTTCGGATAATGTTGAATTAAATAATTAAATAAATTCCAGAAATTAATAAAAACTTTAGAAAATCATATTAAATAAACCGTAACTCCGATGAAAATATTTTATACATGAAACTTGCTCAGAACGACGATACGAATCTGAATACGCCCTTCGTATTCCCGTCAGACGCCCGCAGCTATAAGAACATTGAACTTTTAGACCGTTTTCAGTAAATGAATAGTGCCCAACTTTAATTAAATAAATCCAAATAAATTCCTAAATTAACTAAATCATTTAGTTAGGCAGTAGAACACCCCGGCATATCATTTAGGCATGTCATACATATTGTTTGCATTATTGCCGTGAATTTATTGTTTCTCTCCCCCTCCTTCTCTCTCTCGATAGACGCTGAGACCGACGGCGCTGCACCTGGATACGACTACTCTACCGACGAGCAGCCCGTTGACGACCTTCCCCTCTTGCCAGAGCAACCAGGCAAGCCCCCCCCCCCCTTGAGCATTCCAGATATCGCCCTCTATTCTATTCTCCTGCTTGCATTAGATTTTGCTACTGTTAATGTATGCTCCTATTCTGATGCATAGCCTGCTGTTGTAACCTGTTCATTGGTACCTTACCTGCCTATGATAAACTGTTTAGTATAGGTTGGTGATGAACCATCAGTGACCCCACCACTTTTCCCTTGTTGCCCCTGCTTGATCATCGACGACTCGATCAACGTGATCGTCGACCAGAGACCGACACCTCACTTCACACCCCCTTAGTTGTACAACTCTGCTTAGTTACTAACGAGTGCCGAGGGTGATACCTCGTAACACACTCCCGATGAATACTCTGCAGTGTAGCTGTTCGGTCATGGTCATCGAGGGTGATTCCTCCTTCTCCACTTCCGATACGACTCTGTCATGCAACCCTCAGTGTGAACCTCGAGGGTGATACCTCATACGTTCGCCCTGATGATTTCGTCGAGTGGAATCCGCCGAGGGTGATTCCTCGGGTTTCCCCCTTGATGTTATGACCACACGATTACTTGACCTTTGTTACAGGCGGGTCCACCCTGGTGGGTACCCGCTGGGGATCTATGATTTTCGGGTGTGCCGGAAGGGCACTCGAGTGTGACATTGTGGCGGAGCATCAGAGACTCTGATTGTCTCCGCGTGATACTAATTGAGCCTATTGGATTTGGGTGTGTGATCTGAGTGGGTCGACGTGCCCTATACGCACTACCACCACGCGGGATAATGGTTATGGGACCCTCTGCGAAGTACGTTTCTCCGAAAGCTCGTCTGACGTCACGATTCACCGTGCGGGCTGATTGTCGGGATTGGGCTGGATACTTCACTGACGAGTTCAGTGTCGCGCCTGCACCCCGGCCAGTCTGGCAATGCGCAGGGTGCCCAGGGCGATGGCCCGAGACCTCTGGGTGCATAGGTTAGTCTGACGTGCTGACCTCTCTGCTGAGCCTAGGTAGAGCGCTGTTTCGTGTTGATCTTCCAAGGACGGGAATTACCCAGCAAGTGTGTCCGGCCAGAGTTGATCGAGCGTGTTGGGTAACAGTAGTGCACCCCTGCAGGGATGAATCTTCTATCGATAGCCGGTCCTACGGTAAAGGACGCTCAGTTTGTGTATCCCGATCTACTACTTAAACTGGATACTTGTTACTTAATTGAAGCTTCGGGATCGCTTTCTCGCTTGGGAGTCGAGGAAGGATCTTTAAGCTGTACTTCAACATGTTTGCTAAATAAAATGCTATTCTACTCTCTTCTACTGCTGCAAGAGGATGACCTTGTGAAGATGTTTGAAGATGCTAGTCTTCGATAGGACTAGGCCTTCTCTCTATTCTGGCATTTCTGCAGCCCAGTCCACTTATACAGCCTTTCTCCATTGATAATGTTGCATATGTAGTATAGATCCTTGCTTGCTGAGTACTTCGGATGAGTACTCACGGTTGCTTTACTTTCTCTTTTCCCCATATACCCCACCTTGGTGATACATCAGACGATGGAGTCCAGGAGCCAGATGCCACCGCCGGAGCTTACTACCAGGAGGGTCCAGAGGGCACTTACTACTGGATTGAGCCAGCCGACCAGGAGTAGGATCGGAGGCTCCCAGGCAGGAGGCCAACGCCTTTCGATCTAGTGTCGCTGTTTGTGCTAGCCTTCTTAAGGCAAAACTTGTCTAACTATGTCTGTACTCAGATAATATTTGTATGACTGACTTATGTATTCGGATCTTCGGATCCCTGGTCTGTAATATTGTGGACATCCGTTTAAATTGTGTTAGAGTTGTGTTGTGATATCTTCCCGTGAGTCCCTATGCTTGATCGTACATGTTTGCGTGTATGATTAGTGTACGATTGAGCAGGGGCCGCCACAAGTTGGTATCAGAGCCGACTGCCTGTAGGAAGCCCCTTCCAATTCCTTGGCCGAAGTTGAGTCTAGACATCGAAAAACTAATTTACTAACTTGGCTGTGTGGCTTACGGGCCCACGTCGCCAACTGGGTGGCATTAGGATCTTTTATTCCTCGTCTATACTCTGGGACTCTGATCTCTCTTCTACTCGGGTTAAATAAATTTTACTAACGCCGACACTTAGGATCTCATAAATCCTGTCTACCCGGAGAGCTGGATATCTGTGCGATTTCCCTGTCATTGATCCGATTAGTCTGATAATCATTTTCCTTTCCATTGTTTTGTTTAACCTTTCTCTCCGAGTTGTGTTAAACTTCTCATTGTCATTTGACAAATCTGAATTTCCTCTGTTTCAGATGGACCGTTTGTTTGCACCGCGTCCTACGACACAGCTTGTGCTTCGCACTTGGGCTCGTAATGCCCCTGGGTTTCCAGCTGTCCTGATCGCTCTCATGACCAGACTTGGCTACCGTTGGTATCCTGAGTACTTGGTTTATGAGGTTTACCGCGAGTTCAACCAGGAACAGTACTACGCTGAAGTTCGGATTTATGATCAGCAAAACAACTCAGACATCGAGCTACACCTTTTTCACGGATTAGGCGTGACGATTGAGATGGCAGTCCATGATGCCGCCTACTCTGTTGTCGTACGTCTCCGAGGAGAGCACAATGCTAACTTGGATGATACTGTGTTTCGGTACATTCCGTATGCACCTGTTTGAGATGCTACTGGATACTACACAGCTATCTGTGCCCCGTACGAGTCTCGACGCTACGACCCGCAGGTTCTGATTCAGTGCACTCAGGCTCTGGATCGCACTGTTCGGGCTCTTGCCGTCGAGTTGTTCGCCACTCGAGCACGCTACTACGAGGCTATGACACAGTTGCTACCAGCTGTTCGTGCAGGGATACATCCGGAGTATATTCTTTACCCACGCAGGACCGAGATGCCGCCAGGTATTGATTGGCCTGCTGTGGGAGGTCACACGCCTGCACGTGGACCTCTTCTTACAGTTCGAGACCGGGTTCTGCATCAGAGTGCACATGGAGCACAGGATCCTGCCGCGACGAACATTCGTCGTCCGCACTTGCAGTTACCCCGTTTCAGTGGTTTTCTCCGACGCTGATGTAGCCTTTGCTATGTCATGTTGTGTACTTCCTTACCGCGTGCCTGCGTGCCGCCTAGTGTGTCTCTAGTTTTCAATTTGCGCCGTTATGCTGCCCGATTTTAACCGACTGTGTATGGATCTGTATGTCTTAATCGACTACTATTATGTATCTGATACACTGCTTAAAGAATTGTCGAGTTACATCATGTTTGTCACTAAACGCTTGCAATTGCTTTTACTAAACTACCCCCTGTTGATACTTAGCAGGATGGTTAGACCAGGTGGTCGTGGTCGTGGTCGTGCCCCTGAACGCCCACCACCGCCAGACTATATGGCGGCTATGATGCAACAGTTTGAGCTTAACCGCCAGTTCATGGTTGGAATCATGGCTCAGTTTCCGCATCAGAACAACCAGAACCAGAACCCAGCTTCAATAACTTTGACAGAGTTTACGCGACTCAACCCAACGCAGTTCCGCAACTCTGACAAGCCCCTGGATGCCGATGACTGGCTCCGCGACATCACTCACGAGATGGAGTCAGCTAATGTCGCCCCTGCCAACTACGTCAACTTCGCGGCCTTTTTCTTAAAGGGCCCCGCAGCTCAATGGTGGGACACACACAAGCGTACTCTGCCAGTTGGAACAGTCATCACCTGGTATGAGTTCCAGGCTGCTTTCCGTACACGTTACATCCCTCAAGCAATTATGGAACGCATGAAGACCCAGTTCCGTAACCTCACTCAGGGTAACAAGACCGTTGAAGCTTATCAGCGGGAATTTCTAGACCTCTCCCGCTATGCCGAAGAAGACATCGCCACAGATGCTCGCAGACAAGAGAAGTTCCGTAATGGACTACACCCCGACCTCAAGCTTGCACTAGCTGCTCAAGACATCAATGACTTCTCAACTCTGACGAACAAGGCTATTCTTGTTGAGACCGCTCAGATGGAATACAAGGACTCGCAGAAGCGCTATCGTGATGCTGGCTCATCTTCGGGCTCAGCATCGAAGCGTCGAGTTTGGATCCCCAACAATGCATTCCGTTCCAATACCTCTGCGCCAAAGAACAACTATGCTGCACCACATCTGCCTCCTCCACCGCCGAGGCAGCCTAAAGCTCAAGCTATTCAAAACAATGCTCCTCTTCGTCCTGAAGATGGTCTATGCTTCAAGTGCCGCAAACCAGGACACCAGGCTAAAGACTGCTGCCAGAATCAGAATCAGTTAGCCTTTCCTCGTGCTGGCCGTGGCAATGGTCGTGGCAACAACCAGACCCACAACTATAATACTGGGTCTGCTGCACATGGTCGTGGACACGCTTACAACATTGACATTGAAGAAGTCCAGGATCAACCTGCTACTGTGATGGGTACCCTTCTTGTTAACTCAGTACCTGCTTCTGTTTTATTTGATTCAGGAGCATCACATTCATTCATCTCTGGAAAATTTGCATTTATGCATGGCATTCGATATGAGAAAATGCATACTCCGTTAGTCATTAAAACTCCCGGAGGTCACTGTCATGCTGACGTAATAGCACCTGACGTTACCGTCGAAATTAAAGGATTGGAATTCCTTGCATCGCCCATCGTTCTGAAATCTTCCACCATAGACCTTATACTTGGAATGGATTGGTTGAAAGCTCACATTGCTTCGATCAATTGTGCCACTAAAGTCGTTCAACTTCTTCACCCCACCGATGAGATAGTGAACTATACCGCCCGCATTACTCGGGACGCCGAAGCTCAGATATATGCTCTGAATGCTTTGAACGCCTCACCTCTGGAAGGGATCGAGAACGTTCCTGTCGTTCAAGATTTTCCAGACGTCTTTCCAGAAGAACTTCCAGGAATACCCTCGGCTAGAGCTGTTGAGTTTGTCATCGACTTGAAGCCTGGCACCGTCCCTATTGCCAAGCGACCTTATAAGATGCCTCCGCATCACCTACTCGAGCTTAAGGAAGAAATCGACAAGTCACTTAAGAGTGGTTTCATCCGCCCCAGTTCCTCTTCTTGGGGAGCACCTTCACTCTTCGTTAAGAAGAAGGATGGAACTAACCGTTTGGTTCAGGATTATCGTCCCATCAACCAAGCCACAATCCAGAATAAATACCCACTGCCCCGGATCAATGATCTTTATGATCAACTCGCAGGATCATCGGTGTTCTCTAAACTCGACCTGAGGTTGGGTTATCACCAGATCCGTGTCCATGAAGAGGATATTCCCAAGACTGCATTCGTCACTCGTTATGGCTCCTATGAATACACCGTCATGTCATTTGGCCTAACGAATGCTCCAGCAACTTTCTCCCGTCTGATGAATTATATATTCATGGATTACCTCGACAAATTCGTCGTGGTTTACTTGGATGATATTCTGGTTTATTCTAAGAATAAAGAAGAACATGCTGAACACCTCCGTTTGGTACTAGAAAGGCTTCGAGAACACCAGTTGTATGCCAAGTATTCGAAATGTGAATTTTGGCTTTCTGAAGTAACTTACCTTGGTCATGTGATTTCCAAGGATGGAATTGCTGTTAACCCCGAACGAGTTCAGGCTATTCTTGACTGGACTCCCCCGAAGAATGTTAAGCAAGTTAGAAGTTTTCTCGGACTTGCTAGTTATTGTCGTCGATTCGTTGAGAACTTTTCCAAGATTGCAAAACCATTGACGAATCTGCTTCACAAAGGTGTTAAATTTGAGTGGACAGAAAAATGTCAAGAAAGCTTTCAGACACTAAAAGATAAATTGACATCTGCCCCAGTATTAGCACCCCCGGATTCCCAAAAGGATTTCGTGATATACTGCGATGCCTCCCGTCAAGGATTAGGCTGTGTCCTAATGCAAGAACGCAAGGTGATTGCTTATGCCTCCCGACAATTGCGTCCTCACGAAGAAAATTACCCAGTGCACGATCTCGAACTTTCTGCGGTTATTTATGCCCTGAAGCTATGGCGACATTACCTTCTCGGTAACCGTTGTGAGATATATACAGATCATCAAAGTTTGAAGTATTTATATACTCAACCGGATCTGAACCTTCTTCAACAAAGATGGCTCGAGATAATAGCCGATTATGATATGAATATCTCATACACCCCTGGCAAGGCAAATGTAATGGCCGATGCGTTGAGCCGTAAGGCTTATTGCAGCAACCATATGGTTCAGGAATCACAACCTCTTCTTTATGAAGAGTTTCGTAAATTGAACCTCCATATTGTTCCACAGGGTTATCTCAATACCCTCGTTGTCGAACTAGATCTAGAACACAGCATCAAAACTATGCAACGGTATGACTCTGAAGTTGAAAGGATCAAGCGGTACCTTGAAAAAGGAAAACCGTCGGAGTTCCATCTTGATAATGATGGGATCCTATTTTTCCAACACCGTCTCTTCGTACCTAAGTTCAAAGATGAGAGGGAACACGTTATGATGGAAGCTCATGACACTCCTCTGTCAATTCATCCTGGTAGCACAAAGATGTACCGTGACATTTGTCAGAGATACTGGTGGCCTAATATGAAGCGAGATATTGCTCGTTATGTTTCTGAGTGTGACGTTTGCCGCCGCGTTAAAGCTCAACATCAAAGGCCCGCTGGAACTCTGCAACCCCTTTCAATTCCTGAATGGAAATGGGACAATGTCCAAATGGATTTCATTACTGGTTTTCCCAAATCCCAGAAGGGTAATGATGCTATATTTGTCGTCATTGACCGATTCTCCAAGGTTCCTCACTTTCTACCAGTTAAAGAGACAATCACTGCTAGCCAGTTAGCAGACTTGTATGTTTCCCGAATTGTGTCACTCCATGGTGTTCCGTTGGAGATCAGTTCTGATCGTGGCAGCCTCTTCACCTCCAGATTCTGGAATAGTTTCCAAGAAGCTATGGGAACACACCTGTCTTTCAGCACCGCTTTTCACCCTCAGTCACAGGGTCAAGTTGAAAGAGTTAATCAAGTGCTCGAAGATATGCTTCGAGCTTGCGTCATCTCCTTCGGTAAGAAATGGGAGGAATCTCTCCCGTATGCCGAATTCTCTTACAACAATAGCTATCAGGCTAGTCTGAAGATGGCACCATTTGAAGTTCTTTACGGACGTAAGTGTCGAACCCCTCTGAATTGGTCAGAAACTGGGGAACGCTCACTCGTCGGACCGGACATTATTCAGCAAGCAGAAGATCAAGTCCGCATTGTCCGTGAACATTTGAAAACTGCTCAGTCTTGTCAGAAGAACAACTATGACCGAAAGCACCAGGAAATAGTCTATCAACCTGGCGAGCAAGCTTACCTCCGCGTCACTCCGTTGAAAGGCACTCATAGGTTCGGAATCAAAGGCAAGTTAGCTCCTCGCTACATTGGCCCGTTCTGTATTCTTGCCCGTCGAGGAGAAGTGGCATATCAATTGCAGTTGCCGCCAAATCTTTCTCAAGTACATGATGTCTTTCATGTATCTCAACTCCGTCGCTGCTTCAAGGATCCTATTCGAGCTGTGGATCACGAAGTGCTTGAATTACGGGAAGATCTGTCTTATCCAGAATATCCCATCCGTGTTCTTGATGAAACTGAACGTCGGACTCATCAAAAGTCAATCAAATTCCTCAAGGTTCAGTGGTCAAATCATTCTGAAGATGAGGCCACTTGGGAACGCGAGGATCGTCTTCGTGAAGAATACCCCGCCTTCTTTCAGTCTTCCTCTTAATTCTCGGGACGAGAATTCTTAATAGATGAGGAGAATTGTAACACCCCCGGTGATTAGCAACAGTAATCACTTTTGATAATGACATGTCAGCAAGATTAACAGTGCATAATCATCATTAGCATCATATTGCATTTCAACTCCTAAGTCAAATTCAAATTTAAATGAAAGTGAAATATAAAAGTTGTCCAACATAAAAACAAAAATGTTCGATAAATAACAAATATTGCAGAGGCTAGTCTAAAATTGAAACCAACAAATAATAAAATAATTAGGTGGCTCTAACATAATTAAAACAGTGAGGATTAGTGCATATTAAATATTATAAAATTTGTGGGAGCTCCAATTGTCTCCAAACTAATTTTTGGTAGTGTTAGGTAATACCTAGTATTTGTTGGAGCAATTGTTGTGTTTTACAAAAACCATTTTGAGGCCTGACTATTTACTAAACTGTGAAAGGAGAATAAAGAAAAAGATAAAAGAAAAACAGAACAAAAAGAAAAAGAAGAAAAAGAGAAAAGCCCCCCCCGGCCCAACTGGGCCCCAGCCCAGCTGGCCCGACCGGCCCACCCCACCCCCCTTATCCCCTGGACCACCGAACCCTAACCCCCCACCCCACCGACACTTCCCCCCCTCTTCTGACCCCCTCATGGGATGGGACGAAGCCGATGCGAATCGCCTCGCCCCGGATCGCCCTCGCCCTCGCCGTTGGACGCCACCGCACGGAGCCCGCGCCACCTCGCCGGCTTGCCTTCTCCTCCTCGCCGGCCTGCCTCCCCTGCGCGCATCGTCATCGTCCTCCTCCCCAAGCCCCGTTGCCCCGTCCCCCACGAACCCCGGTGAGGCCCTCGGCCTCCTCTTCCCTTCGCCCCGTCGCCAGCGCCTCGCCCGCGCTCGCTCCCGGCCTCGCCTCGCCCTCGCCGTGCGGCCCCGCACTGCGCGCCGTTCCCCGCGGCCGCCTCTGCCGCCGTTGACGTCCGCTCCGTCCACCCGCCGCGCGCTCCTCCGCTGCGCCCCGCCGCGGCCAGCCCCCCCCCCTCGCCGTGGCCCCGACTGGCCGCGTCCAGTTCGGGCGCCCCGCAGCGCCCCCGCGCCCACTCGCCCGCGCGCCCGTGCACGCTGTGGCCAGGGCCACTGACCACTGGGCCAGTGCCCCCTGGCCCAATGACATGTGGGGTCCGGCCCCACCGAAAAACGTTTATATAAAAATAAAAATAAAAATAATTAAGATAATTAATTAATTAGTTAATTAATCCTGATTAGGTTAATCTAATTAACTAATTAGTGTTAATTAAACAGTAATTAGTAATTAACTTAATTAACCTCGCTGACATCAGCATGATGTCATGCTGATGTCATCATCAGCACTGTTTCGGATAATGTTGAATTAAATAATTAAATAAATTCCAGAAATTAATAAAAACTTTAGAAAATCATATTAAATAAACCGTAACTCCGATGAAAATATTTTATACATGAAACTTGCTCAGAACGACGATACGAATCTGAATACGCCCTCCGTATTCCCGTCAAACGCCCGCAGCTATAAGAACATTGAACTTTTAGACCGTTTTCAGTAAATGAATAGTGCCCAACTTTAATTAAATAAATCCAAATAAATTCCTAAATTAACTAAATCATTTAGTTAGGCAGTAGAACACCCCGGCATATCATTTAGGCATGTCATACATATTGTTTGCATTATTGCCGTGAATTTATTGTTTCTCTCCCCCTCCTTCTCTCTCTCGATAGACGCTGAGACCGACGGCGCTGCACCTGGATACGACTACTCTACCGACGAGCAGCCCGTTGACGACCTTCCCCTCTTGCCAGAGCAACCAGGCAAGCCCCCCCTCCCCTTGAGCATTCCAGATATCGCCCATTCTATTCTCCTGCTTGCATTAGATTTTGCTACTGTTAATGTATGCTCCTATTCTGATGCATAGCCTGCTGTTGTAACCTGTTCATTGTTACCTTACCTGCCTATGATAAACTGTTTAGTATAGGTTGGTGATGAACCATCAGTGACCCCACCACTTTTCCCTTGTTGCCCCTGCTTGATCATCGACGACTCGATCAACGTGATCGTCGACCAGAGACCGACACCTCACTTCACACCCCCTTAGTTGTACGACTCTGCTTAGTTACTAACGAGTGCCGAGGGTGATACCTCGTAACGCACTCCCGATGAATACTCTGCAGTGTAGCTGTTCGGTCGTGGTCATCGAGGGTGATTCCTCCTTCTCCACTTCCGATACGACTCTGTCATGCAACCCTCAGTGTGAACCTCGAGGGTGATACCTCATACGTTCGCCCTGATGATTTCGTCGAGTGGAATCCGCCGAGGGTGATTCCTCGGGTTTCCCCCTTGATGTTATGACCACACGATTACTTGACCTTTGTTACAGGCGGGTCCACCCTGGTGGGTACCCGCTGGGGATCTATGATTTTCGGGTGTGCCGGAAGGGCACTCGAGTGTGACATTGTGGCGGAGCATCAGAGACTCTGATTGTCTCCGCGTGATACTAATTGAGCCTATTGGATTTGGGTGTGTGATCTGAGTGGGTCGACGTGCCCTATACGCACTACCACCACGCGGGATAATGGTTATGGGACCCTCTGCGAAGTACGTTTCTCCGAAAGCTCGTCTGACGTCACGATTCACCGTGCGGGCTGATTGTCGGGATTGGGCTGGATACTTCACTGATGAGTTCAGTGTCGCGCCTGCTCCCCGGCCAGTCTCGCAACGCGCAGGGTGCCCAGGGCGATGGCCCGAGACCTCTGGGTGCATAGGTTAGTCCGGCGTGCTGACCTCTCTGCCGAGCCTAGGTAGAGCGCTGTTTCGTGTTGATCTTCCGAGGACGGGCATTACCCAGCAAGTGTGTCCGGCCAGAGTTGATCGAGCGTGTTGGGTAACAGTAGTGCACCCCTGCAGGGATGAATCTTCTATCGATAGCCGGTCCTACGGTAAAGGACGCTCAGTTTGTGTATCCCGATCTACTACTTAAACTGGATACTTGTTACTTAATTGAAGCTTCGGGATCGCTTTCTCGCTTGGGAGTCGAGGAAGGATCTTTAAGCTGTACTTCAACATGTTTGCTAAATAAAATGCTATTCTACTCTCTTCTACTGCTGCAAGAGGATGGCCTTGTGAAGATGTTTGAAGATGCTAGTCTTTGATAGGACTAGGCCTTCTCTCTATTCTGGCATTTCTGCAGCCCAGTCCACTTATACAGCCTTTCTCCATTGATAATGTTGCATATGTAGTATAGATCCTTGCTTGCTGAGTACTTCGGATGAGTACTCACGGTTGCTTTACTTTCTCTTTTCCCCATATACCCCACCTTGGTGATACATCAGACGATGGAGTCCAGGAGCCAGATGCCACCGCCGGAGCTTACTACCAGGAGGGTCCAGAGGGCACTTACTACTGGATTAAGCCAGCCGACCAGGAGTAGGATCGGAGGCTCCCAGGCAGGAGGCCAACGCCTTTCGATCTAGTGTCGCTGTTTGTGCTAGCCTTCTTAAGGCAAAACTTGTCTAACTATGTCTGTACTCAGATAATATTTGTATGACTGACTTATGTATTCGGATCTTCGGATCCCTGGTCTGTAATATTGTGGACCTCCGTTTAAATTGTGTTAGAGTTGTGTTGTGATATCTTCCCGTGAGTCCCTGTGCTTGATCGTACACGTTTGCGTGTATGATTAGTGTACGATTGAGCAGGGGGCGCCACAGACGATCCGGCGCGTCCATCGGCCGGGGCCCTGGCCAGCTCCAGTGGCTCCCTCCATCGCCGCCGCCGTCCGGGGAGGGACGCAGGCACGGCGAGGCGGACGAGGCTGGCAGCGCGATTCGATTCGGCGGGCGGCTGCATCTGAGGGAGACGACAGCGGGGTTCTCGCTCGAGGGCTCTCTGGGCGCCTCGTTGCTCGCTCGCTCGCTCGCTCGTGCGAGTAGTGGAACTTTTTCGCTGGTTTAATTTCGTAGGTTTTATTTCGTCCATTTTTCTGGCATGCGAGAGAACTACGTGGACGTGGTTTTGGTTGGTTTTTTTGGAACTGGGAGGTGGGAGGGAGGACGAAAAAAAACCATGGTAGGTGGGACGAAAATTAACCGACGGAGACTACCAACTGAGACATTAGGAGTAGAGATACCTACTAATAAAATACGAAGTGTTCCTGCCCATCCGTCATCGTACGTTTTATAAAAAGCTCCCTGGTATTTTTTAAAATAACCCATGGTGCAGTATTAAGTCCTTCTCGTTTCTTTCTATCTGTTGGGCTTCGGCCCAACTTCTGTAGCCGCTGTCGCGTGTACCTGGGTGCCGGTTAGTATTCCGCGTTCAGCTGCAGTAGGTCCAGTTCACTCTGTTTTCAGCCCGTTTAGGTCCCTAGTCTTTATTAGTCACAGAGAATATGTTAAAATGGTCATGCTATAATTTTGCAACCGTAACTCGGATTAAAATAATTTATATATGTAATTTGGCCAGAAAAATGCTTAGTTTCAATCGTGCTATTAATCGTTCCTGTTAACTAATATAAAATTCTTTTTATGGCATAACCTTAATTAACCTAATCAACTGCTGTGAAATATTAAATGTTTTCTATCTCATTTAAATTGATTACATATGTTAAATAAAGTATGTTAGAAGGGGCTGCAGTGCATCTTTTTTCCTGCAAACTAAGGAGTAGCAAATATATGTGTGTATATATATATATATATATATATATATAATAGTTGTGTACTCCTGGGAGTACGTACATCCGCTCCTCATATACCACATAGATGAATCTTTTATACGTCGTTATTATTTTTAATATACTTAATTAATAATTACTAGATACCTCAAAGTGAGTTTTGTAAAAAAAAAATCCATTTGGGTGCATGTATTTTATTTTGTACGAACATAAACTGTTATTTTGTACGTACAAATGGTATATTATGTAAACTATGATCCTTGATGATATTTTTTTTATAAAATTTGTATTGAGGTATCTTAGAATAATTAATAAGGTATATTGAGAATGAAAAAGAGGTATAAAACACTTGATTATGAGGTATATTGAACGTGGGAGTACATACTCCCAGGAGTACAGAAAATTAGTCCTATATATATATGTGTGTGTGTGCCCCATTTAAATTGGCTAAATATGTTAAATAAAATATGTAAGGTGGACCTGCATTGCACCTTTTTTTCTGCAGACTAAGGTGTAGCGAAAAATATTTATTATTTGTGGGATTGAAACTCATGACCCAAAGGCCCCAACCAGCTGACCTAGCATGTGCTTGTGCTAAAAAATAGGTTCATCATTTAATTAAAAAGTCTTGCCTCGACTCTTTGCACCAGAATATACATCAATTTATGTACAATTGTAAATTGTATGGAAATCGGGAAGTCACAACCAAGGAACAGTGGGAGCGAAGGAATTAAATGGATCTGGGCTAACATGGCTGATTGGCTCTAAATAAATAAAATTGTTGGATTTGCATGAATGGTTGCGTCAATATAAATTAAGCGAGTTTGTAAGTAAGACCAGATTCCGAGATTGTTGCTATGAGGGTGAGACCCTATAATTTTGAAAGGCTTTCGTGAGATAACCACAACAAAGGAGGGAGTAGATTTCAACCTCGGCGTGCGTATCCCTGCTGCCGTCAGGTGACACTGTCTGAATGTTGTTATATCGCATTGATATACGTTTTGATGGACATGTCAATTCCTTCTCCTATTGCAACGCAGGGGCATATATGCTATTATTGGGATAACAACATAACAGTATTTTTTTTAGACAAAACAAAGACGACAACAACAACAACATAACAGTAGGCATCGCGTTACTGGACAATGCGTTTAAGGCCCATAGAATGTTTGGCCCATTAGTGGCGCAATTCTTCGTTCTATTGCCTTGGTCCCACATGTCATCCGCTCTACGCGCTAAACCCCATTCCCCCTCCCCTCCGCTTCTCCCTTCCCTTCCAGGGAACTCTCCAATCCCCTTCTTCCTCCCCAAATCCCACCGCCGACGCAGCCAATGCGGCCACGGAGAACCTAGCCGCGTGTCGCCATGCCGCTGCCCCACCCCTCCACCCTCTTCCTCCCCCTCCTCCTCCTCGTCGCCGTCCACCTCCCGCCCACCACCGCCACCTCCTCCTACCGCCGCATCTCGTGGGCGAGCAACCTCACGCTCCTGGGCTCCGCCTCGGTCCTCCCGGGCGGGGTCGCCGTCGCGCTCACCACCAACTCCAGCGACGGCATCGGCGCCGGCCGCGCCCTCTTCTCGGAGCCCGTGCGCTTCCTCCTCCCGCCACCCGACCCGGGCGCCGCCCCGGCGCAGGCCTCCTTCTCCACCCGCTTCACTTTCCGCATCACCCCGTCGCCCTCTTACGGCGACGGGATCGCCTTCGTCCTCACCTCCTCGCGCACCTTCCTCGGGGCCTCCAACGGGTTCCTCGGCCTCTTCCCCTCCGCCTCCGCCTCCGACGACGGCGAGCCCGCCGACGTGTACACCGTCGCCGTCGAGCTCGACACGCACCGCGACGTGGCGCTGCGCGACCCTGATGGCAACCACGTCGCGCTCGACGCGGGCTCCATCTTCTCCGTCGCGTCCGCGAGCCCAGGCGTCGACCTCAAGGCCGGCGTGCCCATCACCGCCTGGATCGAGTACCGCGCGCCGCGCCGCCGCCTCCGCGCTTGGCTCTCCTACTCGTCGTCCCGCAAACCCGACAAGGCCGCTCTCTCCGTCGACGTCGACCTCTCCGGCCTCCTCCTCACGTACATGTACGCCGGCTTCTCGGCGTCCAATGGCGAAGGGGCCGCGCTTCACGTCGTCGAGAGCTGGACCTTTCGCACCTTCGGCTTCCCCAACACCTCGCACGCCTCGGCTTCCCCCATTCCTTCGCCACCGCCCAAGGACCAGGTGTCGCTCAAGAGCCCACTGCCGCTTCCAAAAAATCACCACCACCATAATCTATTCTACACGGTGCTGGGCGGAGCTCTCGGTGGCGTGGTCTTGCTGGTTCTTGTGGTCATCAGCTCTATTCTATGGATTCGCCATCCAAAGCGCCGCACAAGTGAAAAACCTGCTGTGCTGTTCGACGACAAGAACTTCCGTGGGATGCTGTCCATGGAGGTGGTACGCGCAGCAACAAAGGACTTCGGCAGTGAAAATGTGATCGGCATTGGTGGCTCTGGCGCGATTGTGTTTGAGGGGGTTCTCCCTTCTGGGTCAAGGGTTGCTGTCAAACGGTTCCAAGCTATGTGGCCGTGCTCAAAGGCGTTTCTGAGTGAGCTTCGTGCCATGCTTGATTGCCCACACCACCCCAATCTTGTGCCACTCTTTGGATGGTGCTCCAGTGAGCATGACCTGGTTCTCGTTTACGAGTTCATGCCCAATGGTAACCTTGACAGTGCACTGCACACAAAGGGTGGAGCAATACTTCCTTGGGAGGCACGGTTTGGGGCGGTGCTTGGTGTTGCATCAGCACTTACATTTCTGCATGATGAATGTGAGCACCGCATTCTTCATCGTGATGTCAAGTCATCAAATGTGCTGCTCGATGCAGACTTCAATGCTCGGTTAGGAGATTTTGGTCTTGCTCGCGTGGTGAGCCATGGCGGGGTGCCTTTGGCAACACAGCCAGCGGGCACACTGGGATACCTCGCACCAGAGTATGTGCATTCAGGTGTGGCATCAGAGCGGTCGGATGTTTACAGCTTCGGGGTGCTTGCTTTGGAGGTGGCCACTGGCCGGAGACCAACGGAGAAGGGAACCGCAGTTGTTGACTGGGTGTGGAGTCTCTGGGGTCGTCGGAGGCTGGTTGATGCAGCAGACCAGCGGCTTCAGGGACGGTTTGTCGCGGAGGAGATGCGGCGTGTGCTGCTTGTGGGCCTCTGCTGTGTGCATCCGGACTGTAGGAAGCGGCCTGGTATGCGAAGGGTGGTCAGGATGCTTGATGGTAGTGCACCCATGACACTGGTGCCAGATAAGAAGCCACCAGTTGTACTGAAGTCACCACTAAATCAAACATCATCAGTGAACACCATGGATACTATGAATACTGCATTTTACAGCTGTCGCTAGACATATATACAAGGTAGGTTTGTAAGGAACTTTCTTATCCATATGTAGTGGTGTTCTATCTGCCGCTAGTTCTGATGTATATGTGATGGTATTGCTTTCTGAATTCTTAGCATTCTGATGTATAGGTTAAACATTAGATATGTCGTGAATGTTGCATACTGTTGTTTGGAAAGGTTACTACTGGTGCCCTATCAATGACACCGACATATTAGGAATTAGGAAAGGTATTGAAAGTGTTGTTTTCTGGTGCAAATTGTAGTGAGGTACTCGTATTTCATAATTAGCTTTTCTCAGATTCAGGAGTCATTTATGTGAAGATAGTTTTCTTAAATGTTTGCATATCTTACATATTGCCCTGGCAAATGCGAACTGTCATTGTCACATATTCATATGGTATTTGGATGTTGCTCCTATTGTAAGCAGTCGTGTTGGAACAGTAGCTGATTTTGTTTTCGCAGGGCACAGTAGCTGTATTGTTGATTGATATAGATATAACAGAATTGTCTCACTGCGTTTATTTTACACTTATGGTATTCGCTCTACACTGTTTACGTCTATTGACACATGGAAGACAAAAACACAATCCATTTCCTATTCTTGTTTTCCTTTTCTTTTTATGATGATCCAAACATTTCTTATCATCTGGGATTATACACAATGTGGCCTTCCGCGTGTCACAAGTCCATGATTACCCTAGACAGTTTTGGCCTGTATCGTAGAGCTTGTACAAAAAATAGCATTTGGCGAGTGGAAGCACCCATTTTCTCTTGATTAATTATGGCATTGTGTGTGATAATTTAAAATTGCCCTGTTTATCAGAAAGTGTTAACCATCACTTCTGGGTTGTAACCTTAGCTGTGTTTCAATGCTTAAAGACTATTAGCTGCATAGTACTTTCCCTTGCCTGATTGTTGTTTTGAGCTTCCATGCATAGTTTAAAATTCTGTAAATCCCAGGGATCAATTAGACCAGATTGTTCTTCTTCAGCATTTCACCATTTTTTGATTCTAGCTGAATCCATCAAGTCTTGTGAAAACACTCTGTGAACTGTGGGGTTGCTATCATTACCCAATGTTAGAATGTTGTGCTGCACATGGATGTCCATACTTCACTGTTCTTTTCCATTATTGTTTTGACCTTTCTGTTGCAATAAATAAAGCTAGATTCAAGGCTAATGTGGGCCTGTGGCTACACCAGCATGAAGTTTTGATTCCCTGAACCATCTAATTATTTGTTGAAGTACATTCGCGGTTTATCGAAACACATTGGCAGTTTGTGCTGGAAACTTTGAGCATAGTGAGTATATCTATAAAACTGTGCGCAGATTGTTTATTTGATGTTGCCCTACAGTTTTTGGATAATTGATAGCTTCTGCAGTATTTTTTTCGATGAAGGATAGCTTCTGCAGCATGAGCATATGGCTGATAAACTTGAAATTTGTTCCACAGGGCACTCTGATAGGTAACCTGAAAAACAATGTAGATGTGCAGCATTCCCTTTGCACCGAACCAGAATACTTCTGTGTTTTTTTTTTTTTAAAGAGAACACGAAGCATTCCATTAAGTACCAGCGCTGGACAAGTCGCCAGCAACAGCGTCATTTACAAAGTCTGGACACTCGTCGAGCCAAATCTCACATATGCTGATATGTTATCTTTGCTCTGTTCCGAAGTTCGACGAGTCATGTGGAATTCTTTTGTTATCTTTGCTCTGTTTTGAAGTTTGAAAAAGGATGTGATACTACTACATTCAGCACTCATGTATTAATGTTTTGGGATGTATTGGCTGTTCTTTTGAAGTATTCACTTATTTCTTGGTAACATGCTAAAGCCTAAATCCCATTTGTTTTTTGACTTATCTTGTACTCCCTCCGTTCAGAAATATAAGATGTTTTGGATATTTTAATATGGAGTACTTATGGACTGAAATGAGTGAACAAACATACTAAATCATGTCTATATACATTCGATTCACAAAAAAGTTACTAGAACATCTTATATTTGTGAACGGAGGGAGTATCTTGGAGTACCAGTATGCATCAATTTCATATAGTTGGTTCTGTGATTTTCTTTTAACTGTGACTCGTTGAGGTTCAGTTAAAATCAACTGGGCTTTCTGGTGACGAAAATGCATGACATGTCAATCAGTGTCACTGTTTTCGCTTTGCAGGTACCATGCTTAAACAAGAGCGTCACACGTGAACCCATATCACCATTGCTACACCATGTGATGAGAGATCAAGACGATCCATTGTTGTCGCCTCAAAGCTTCAAAGGTGGGGTGTGGCCTGTACAAGGTGAACCGAACAGTTCCTGGTGTTGCCGGACATTCTCTCCGTTTGGACTTAAGGTGACTCATGCCGCGGCGCCGTGTCTTTGGACCGCTGTCTAGTGGCCCGGAATGGCGGCGGTGCAATGGATCAAGCCCGCCATGGCAAATGCGAGCTTTAAATGTGTGCGAAATTTCCTCCTCTCAACTTATAAGTCATAACTTCACATACTGTAGCTGCATTTTGCTCATGTATACATGCTATAGCTGTTAATTTCGCTCATACTGTATTTGTCAAGCGCCAGAAAGGTTTTTATTTTACAAGCCGAGCAAGATCGCATGTGTGTGTCTTTGACCTACACCTGTGTTGGGAACAGATGGATCTAGAACGGTCAATCCTGAAATAGTTTGCCCTCCCTGTAGACTGCAGTGATGCGTTGGTGAGTAGGGCCATAGAATGGCAGATGATACTGAGTAGCCTTAATCGCAGGTTCACACGCTGGCTGAAAAAGCTGATGAGATTAAGCAGAGTCGATCATGGGGATGGGACCCCAGGCCTGCTCCCGTTTGGAAAATCTGTCTGCTAGAACGTCGAACACGATCTCGCATGAAGCCACCCCACATGCATCTTCTTATCCTTAGGACTTGCAAGTCCCTGAGTGAGGCTTCTAGTGCGGGTACTGTGCAAGCAAAAGTGCGTCCATGTCTGGGTTTCCCTGGATGAAATTCAGAAAATGCGTTCAGACAGAAGAAGTACGCCTTTTATTTATTTAACCCTCTGAAATGATCACTTTCGATGGAATACTTGAAGCGTAGTTTTGGTGGGACATTTGCATCTGGGAACATCGTAGTATTTTCTGGGTTCATACTTTATCATCAGATCATCGGCTCTCAGGAGTTTGCCATTACCGCTTACCGGGAACATGCATAATGTGCGGTTAGAGCAACTCCAACCGGGCGACACATTTCATCCGTCCACGTTTGTTTGGGTTATCGTGGACAAAAATGATGGCCCAACGCGTCGACCTATTCCTAAAACTCGTCCGCTTCGCGTCCGTGCGGATCTATTTCCGGTCTAAATTTGCGCCTGAAATGCGTCGACGCGGACGCGCCGCGCGTCCCCTCAGTGTCCGCTGCGGCCCCACATGGCAGCCGGCCAACAACCGAACGTGGTCATTTAATAGCGGCCACCGACACCAGGCCCACGCGTCAGCCAGTGGAAAATGCCCTTTTCTAATCCATGCGTGCAGGGCCCCCGGCCTCATCCACTTCCACTTCCGTCCACCTCTGCCCCCCTCCCCCACTCCACTCGTGCTTCCTCGCCGGCGACAACCGAAACCCTAGACATGGGGTTGTTTAGTGGCAGTGGCTCCAGCAAGAGCAACCGGAAGTTCACCCCGGCGCTTCCTCCTCCCGCGCTCCTCCTCCTCCTCCGCCGCTGCCGGCGCATGCCCGCCCCGCTCGGCAGCGTCTGCATATCTTGGTGCACCAAGCGTGGTGACACTGGGAGTTTAGGCAGCCGCTGCTATACCCCGACGTCACGCTGTCGCACCACTGGCATCTTGATCCGCACGGATCCCGATGCCGACGGTGCCGCGGTCACAGCGGGCGCACACCGAGGAGGTACGCAGGCGCCAGTCACAACTCACGGCGGAGAAGCGGCGCATGCTCGAGTACGCGGCAGACTCTCCCCATTGGGAGGTCTGGTTTGCCCTCGAACACGAGGAGCA
Organism: Thinopyrum elongatum; assembly: GCA_011799875.1. Lineage (NCBI taxonomy): Eukaryota > Viridiplantae > Streptophyta > Magnoliopsida > Poales > Poaceae > Thinopyrum > Thinopyrum elongatum. The sequence goes on along the minus strand of CM022297.1, from coordinate 411,437,735 downwards.
AAGGTGGGTCGGCCTGCAGCAACACCACGTCACCCCCCTTCCCCCGTCGTCAAGCCGGAGGAGGAGGAGGGCGAGACTGCCTACCAGGCGGCGCTGGCGGCGGCCTTTGCGAACTCCATCGTGGAGGAACGGCTGAAGACGGAAGCGGAGGAGGCTGACTACCAGGCGAGACTGGCGGAGGCCATGGCCCTCTCTGCGGCCGGCGACTTCGTAGTGCCGCCGTCACCGCCGCCGCTCAACCCCCCGACGCCTGCGCCCGAGCCGGCCGAGCGGTACGTGTGGAGCGGCCAGCTGCGGGAGTGGGTCAGTGCCCCCTCTCCCGTCTGGCTCGGCGCTGGAGGCAGCGCAGGCTGGCGGAGGAGCATGCCGACGGCGAGCGGCGCATGCAGAGGGAGCGGGAGGAGGAGGAGGAGCGCACCCGCGTCGCCGCAGCAGCAGACGCCGGAGGAGGCAGCCCTGCCGGCCTATCAAGCCGCCTTCGGCTGGGCTGGGCCGCCTCCAGTCTTCATCGATCTCACCGGCGGCGATGACGACGGTAAGGGCAAGGGCAAGGCGGACGCCTAGGCTGCGTGCGGGCGCAGACTTTTTTTATATTTTATTTAATGTTTAATTATGTTTTAATGGAACTTTAGCCGGCGGTTGACCGGCCACTTATGGTTAATTAAGTTTCTATTTATGGTTATTTGTGCCACGTGTTTTGGGTCATCCTTCCGTTGGGCGCACCAGCCGGCCCATATGAAAAGCGGACGTGCCCGTCTACCTGACCGACTCAAACGGACAAAAAAACGTATAAATCGTGTGTCCGTTTTTGTCGCCTGGTTGGAGTTGCTCTTATACATGGAGATTGCATTTTGCGCTGCCGATTGGTTTTGCTTCTGCCCATCTGTCTGTTATATTCGCTCATTTTAAGGTGATCCAAGTCTAGCCAACTCTGGATACTTTTGGCGTCGTCGTTGCTTTACGAAAGCACATTTTAGTTTATATTTTCTACTACAATATAAAAGCATTTTAGTTCAGTGATTAAAGAGTCTGTAAGACATTCTCAACCGCCTGCAGAATTCCACCATCCATTGTTTTGCAGCACACAGCGCGCGCACACGAGCCAGAGAGACGAAGCAACGCACTAGTGCTACCACTCGATCAATCAACAGCGACGCAGCGGCGAAACAGTAGGCGGCCAGTGTGTCGCTACCACCGCACGCATAGTGAAGCCTGCAGCGAGCAGCAGGGGAAAGGAAACAGCAGCATGTGGCACTGTTGAGGCACATGACCTCCTCTCCTCGCCCATGGAGACGGAGACGGAGGGGAGCAGCTGGAAAGAGACGGGGGGCGGCCAGACAGAGATGCCTTTCCGGTTTCCAATCTCATCATCTCTGAGACTGAGACTGAGACGTCGACACGGCCGATGGATGGATGGATCCATCCTGCGTCCAGTCGCGGCCGATGTGACCCAACCTTTGCCCGTGGCTCCGCCTTTAATTCCCCACTGCTCCCCTCTCACCCACCGGAATGTTTACCGCTTCCAGCTAGCTTGCACCGGAATTTTACTGCTTCTTGCACGGTGTCGGGACCGGCCCGGCCGGGCTCGGCGCCGGAGGGCACGCGAGCGAAGCCCGGGCGTGCATGCATGGATCATGGATGGATGACGTACAAGGTCTCTGCCTGCGGATCCCAGCATGCATTTCAGATTACGAGGCGCCGGAACACGAACCGGGCGTCTATCTATCCCGAAATTGCTTTGCGTACGACTAACTTCATCGGATTTGCATACGGCATGGTGATCCTACGTCTGTTCCTAAAGGTTGTCGTACGTGTAGCACTGCTCTATCTATCCGCATCGGCGACGCAAAAGCATGGTAAAGCCACCGGGGGAAGCTTTGCATCGTCTGCCTGCGTTGGGTGTACTGGGAGTGGTGGTGGTGGAGAAAGCTAGCTCAGTACGTACAAGGCTGGCAGGGCATGGCCGCGCCGGTGAGGGAGGGGCATACCCAGGCCGCCATGGATTTTACTGCTGCCTTGCACGTAGGCGACACCGGCCGCACTCAGAGCCGGAGAGCGCGCTGGCACGGCCCAGTGCATGCATGCATGCATTCATGTACAAAATCTCCTCGGAGTCCAGGTGACGAACCCGAACCGCGGCATCTACTGTCTATCTACATCCACGACGACGCAAGTACTCCATGATTTTTACTGCTGCCTTGCACGGAGTATGAAAAGAGCCCTGCGCTGCGCTGTCTGAGCTGGGAGTTCGAAGTTCGAGTAGTGGCGTGGTAGAGGAAGCTACGTACGTACAGGGCAGGCATGCAGGCAGGCAGGGCATGGCCGGGCCGGGCGAAGGTGAAGGGACAAGACGGCGTGTCCGGTCTGAAGCTGACGAGGCTGCTGCACCGTCCAGGCCAGCTAGCCTCTTCTTTCTCGTCGACGCGCCGGGTTTGGTTTGTTTTTGGGAGCTTGCAGGCTGGGGCTCTCCGGGGATCCTCCCTCTTTGGAGGGAGCCATCCAATTATTTGGCCGTTGAGCTTCCCGCCGTGCATGCATGCATGCATGGGGTGGCAGATCCTCCCGGTCGGTTCGGATCGAAACGCCGTGCCACCACTAGTTGTTGAAATGGCATGTCACTGTGCCACACACCTTACACGGAGGATGACGATGTGATGGCTAGACGGCTAGAATGTACTCGACTCGCTAGGGCTTTGCTGGCTAGCAGTAGCTTGTGCAGTGCGTGCTACGCTACAGGTGTCTGATTGAGTCCTTCATCGACGAGACCTCACGTAAACCAGATGCATGCTTCCTCTACCTCTCAATCAAGACCTGGCAATGGTATGGTATCGTCGAGTTAGGTGAAAATGGACAAAGCTGGCCTTTTTTTTAAAGTTCAACACAAAATGGTCTCGATCTGAAAATATTTCACAAAATGACCCTCTTTTGCATGACACCCGGGGCTAGGGCGCCATGCTAAAGAGTATGATGCCCCGGACTAAGGCGTCATGGTCGTGACATGTAGCATGGCGCCCCGGGCTAGGATGTCATGTCAAATAGCATGACACCCTAGCCCGGGGCGTCATGCTATCTAGCATGACGCCCTAGGTCCGGGCGTCATGCAAAAGGGGCCATTTTGTGAAATATTTTCAGAATAGGGCTATTTTATGTTGAATTTTTGAAAAAGGGCTAGTTTTGTCCATTTTCACTCGAGTTAGCTGGCTGGAAGTTGAATTTCGAAAGCGCATAAGACTGCAGATGTTAATTCTTCGCCGATCAAACTGGCGCAGGTTAGGTTCTTAACATTTTTTTTAAATACTACTTCTTCCGTTCCAAAACAAGTGTCATTGATTTAGTACAACGATTTATATGGACGTCAACAAAGTCCAAATCCATCGCGGTCTGCACCACATCTGATTACAGGACAAAAGAGAGCCCACCTGAGTACGAGAGTTCCCACGAGCACACCAGCCAGTTTGACCAACATTAGCACACCACCAAAAGAGAGGGAACCGCCCACGTACTTGGCAGTGTCTCTCTCGCCTCTACAGCGGCGATGGTTTTACAGCTGAGGAGAAATGAACCGAGAAGTCGCCAAGGTGGCAAGGTCTCCGCGAAATAATCCGATGACGAGCCACGTGATTCCTGGCGATAATTAGGACACGAGCCAGCCAGCCAGTGCATGCACGCATGCGCGGACGCAGAGGCAAGCATGAACTCCTCTGAATCATAGAGCTGCAGAACGCTTGACTCCCGGAAGTGAGGACCGGAACTCTCGGCCTTGCCACGGTCGACGTCTCAGTCTCGTCTCTCACTGGACCACCAACGTAGGAGTGGGAGTAATTAGCCATGGCACAAAACTCTGGGCAGTGGAGGAGTGCCAGTGTTTCTGCACGCACGCATTGCAACATTTTCGGTGGTCCTATCCTGTGTCCTCTGCCTGCTTGCTGCCCATGTTAATCTGTAACAAGCCGTACTACCTCCGTCCTGATTTATTAGTCCCTTTTGTAATTTGTGTCAAATTTTGACCAAAGATTTAACTAATAAAATGTTAATGTATGTCAATAAAAATTATATCGTTGGATTCGTAATTGAACCTAGTTTTCAATGATATAAATTTTTGTGACATGCATGGACATTTTGTTAGTTAAATTTATGATCAAAATTCGGCACAAAATACAATAAGGACCAACAAACCAGGATGAAGATAGTACCATCAAAGAAAAAAAAAGAAACATATTGCTCTTATACAGAGGACTCGAGCTCAATTCTTAGAATTGATAGATGATGCACGCGTTCTTTTTTTTTCATCTATTGAGGATCAAGTTTGGTGTGTGATGAAACCACTCATAAAAAATTATCTTGATAGTCATTTAAAAAAATTTAAGGGACATGTTTATCTTGTTACTCGTACTAAAAATGGTTGTATACATCCCTAGTTGCTGCAGAGGCTGGGAAGTGAAAATATCTCACATTTTAAAACACGTTGGCCGTGGAGGAAGGGCATTTCTCATATTGCTCCTCCCGCGTCACTCCCGCTCGGGCGACTCGGGCAGGCCGCTACCCTAGCCGCCGCCGAGCCTCGATCTACTCCCTCCTCTCTCCTCCTGTCGCCGCCGGGCTATGCCCAGCGGCAGATGGCGATGGCGGGGGTCTCTCCTTCTTTCCCGCCGCTTGGGGTTGGGTGGCTGGTTGGGTCCTGCGGCGCGACGACCGGCCCTGCCTCGCGGCGGCGGCGGGCGGCTTTGCCGCAGTCGGATCTCGGATTGTTGGCGGCTGCATGAAAGGCCTGGTGGATGGATCGGCTGTACATGTGGTCTGGCCTTCGGTTAGATCTGATCTGACCGGTGCGGCCCACTCCTCGCGGCTGTGGCGAACGGTGGCGGTCCCGTGCACATGAGGCTGGATGGAGGTTCCTCAAGCAGATCCGGGTGAAAACCCTACTCTTGGCTCATTGCCAAGGCCGGCAATGGTGGCGTTTTCTGCGTCGTCCCCTTCTTGAAGGCATATCCGTGGAGAAGCTCTAGACCCCTATCCGCCACCTCCGGGGAAAACCCTAGATCGGTTGATTGGATGACGGAAACGCTCTTGTGTCGTATCGCTCTTGAGGGCGTCATTCTTGGAGGTATGCATAGGCTCGAGGGACCAGTGGACGGCATCTGCGGTGGATCGATGTTCCACCTGACGCATCGACGATGTGGACTCTCGGTGGCGTGGCGCGGCAGGGCCTCACCGACGGATGTGTAATGATGGACACGCATAGGGAGGAGGTGTTGTCTGGTGCCGTGGTGGCGTCGACAGCATGCCTGGCAAGGTCGATGCATCAGTATCTGCTCAGAAGATGGATCGATGGAAGACGGCGGCGACGACCTATGAGAGTGTGTCGGACCGGTTTGTGCCCCAGACCTGGTTTTTGGCTTGGTTGGGCCCGCTGGCTTTAGATGTTAGGCTTATGCGAGAGGTCTGGGTATTCGACTCACACTTTCTGCACCCCTTCATCAATGAATATGAGTAGCGACAGATGTTGCCAAGATGACGATTTCAGACATATTGACGTATTACTGTGTAAGGTCTTTGTGAATAATTAATAAAGCGGTCTTGCTAAATCTCAGTCGACTGAGACTTGGTTATGTCTTAGTCGACGTTATATTTGTGAGATCATACATTGAGATTCGTGCAATTTTTTTAGATTTCCTTTTTTCTTTCTTACCTGGTATGTCGCTTGACTGAGACTTGATTAAATCTCAGTCGGCGGAGACCTAGCCACACCCTTAATAAAGTGGCGCATCTTCCAGATGCAGAGGTCGGGGTCATCTTTAAAAAAGAAAAAGACAAAGCATCTCTTAAGGGCTCTTTTGATTCAAAGGAATTATATAGAATTTCTGGGGGATTGAAATCTTTAGAATTTTTTTCTATGTTGGTCCTTTGATTCATAGGATTAAATTCCATAGGAATTTTTTCTATGAAATCTTTTGTACTATATTTCATAGAAAATCTAACATCCACTCCAATTTTCTTAATTTTGTTTTTGTTTTTTCTGTGACATCAAACACTCATTGTAATTCTATAGGATTCAAGTGGACATACTACTTCAACCTTATACTCTTTCTATTCCTACATTTTTAAAATCTTACGAATCAAAGAGGCCCTTACCAGCGACTACACTTACTTGTATGATATACCGTCCCGTGAAAAGAACATGAACGATGGCCACAAGCCCGTCCCTCTTTTCACCGGTGTCCGGAGCTCGACACCGTCTAGTAGTACGCCACACTGGTAGTAGTAGTAGCAACTTTGTAGGTAAGCACTGCACAGCTACGTACTTACTAGTAGAAACCTTGTAGGTAAGCAGAACTGGCATGGTATGGCACACGCCAAGATTGGAAGCCGTACAGGTAGTATACGTGTAGGTGAACGCACATGGCGTACGCCGTACTTTGTGCGCGCCCGATATTAAAGTTAGCGACCGCGCCTGCCTCCCAGCCAGCTACCGGGGGTATGCATACATGCAGCCAGCCATCAGCCATGGGTGGCCACTGACTGACAGTGTCGACTCGAGTCGGCATATATAACAGTTGCTTAGAGGAGCTGGGCTCCGAGATGCGATGCAGCCTGTACAGTGCCCCCACAACCGCACCACCCCGCCCTCGCCCTCGTCCTCGCCCCCGTGTCTTCTTCCTCTCGCCTAGTGTGTTGGCTTCGGGCTTTGGCCTTGGCTAGCTGAGGCTGAGCTCCTCCCTCCCTTCCTTCCTGCTTCACTCTGAAGACCAAGAAACTGAAGGTAGCTGGGCTGCGGGTCTGGCAATGCTGCCACCCAGGGGGAGCCGGCCGGCAGGGTGCAACGGCGGATCTATGCTACGGCTGCTCGTCCTCGCCTCCCTCTGCTTCGGTTGCTTCGTCGTCGGGCGCTGGGGGAGCGGCGTGCTCCGGCCGGGTAAGCGATGAGCTGGGCTAGCGGGTGTGCGTTCCCTTGCGTTGTGGGGTGTTCGTTCTTACCCTTTGTTTCTTTCCTTCTCTTTGTTTCTTGCTTTGCTAGCCCAGTTTACAGATCTGAGAAAAGAAAGTGTATAGAGGTCGATGTGTATCATGCACTTCATCATCTTCTTCTTTTTTGCTATATATGTACTCGTGTTGTGTGTACTGCACTCTCCGTTTTTAAGCCTATATCTTCTGATGATGCGAGGTGCTGTTCTGTTGTTAACTTGTTTCACTTTCATCTCACTAAACAGATTCCAGGAGGATGGCAGGAGCAGCGATCTATGCCGGTAATCTGGTGAGTTTGATCGATCTTCTTGTGTTGAGTGTATTATAAGCTCTAGAGTGTTCCCCTGCTAGCTTAGCTTCTCCGTTCATGTAAGAAATTCACCACGCGTCTCATCTCAAGTCTGTGGAGAGGAAAGTAAACAAATATGCCATCCATCCTAGCTAGATGTCGCAAGTTGTCATGTTTGGCTTCGGCCGATGCATATGTCAAAGGCACGAAGCCAAATCACACGATTGTGATGACTCGCGCAATGATAATCTACCTGGATGCGTCAAATTTAAGGATGGCAACCTTGGCTAGCTAGGGCCAGCGCCGCCGTCTCGTCGGCGTCGCTCGCTGGTCCCGTCGCCGACCGCGGACAGCGACCGCCAGCCAGACAGGTCACGCCGGCGTACGGCGCACCCGCTAGCCAGCTTCCGACAGGCCTTCCACGGCGCGCGTTGGGGACCAGACGTCGCCGAGGTAGCGACCAGACGTCGTCGCTGCCCGTACAACTTTTGCGTAGCAGCACATTAACGCCGCGCGCACGGCCGGGCGCTCGGACCACACGCGCACGTACTACGTGCTTGATTGATTGCGCGGATGCGACATTTTCACTCGTGAGCTAACGAGCAGTTTCCATTGGTGTCGCAGGAAGGTCACCACGGGGGCGGCAGGCGGCGGCTGCTGGCCGGGGGCCCCGGCCCCGGGTCGCACCCGCCGCGGTGCACGTCCAAGTGCGGCAGCTGCAGCCCGTGCGTGCCCGTGCACGTGTCCGTGCCGCCGGGCGTGCTGGTCACCACGGAGTACTACCCGGTGGCGTGGCGCTGCAAGTGCCGCGACCGCCTCTACATGCCGTGACCACCGGCCGCCGCGCCACATGCAGCTAGCGCGCGTCGGTGGCCTCGGTCGAACGTCCGGCGGCCACAAGAAGATGCGGCATGCAGCGTCCGCCACCCGGGCCGGCCGCATACGTACGTACTGTGCCGTACAGGGGCGCGCACCGTCAGTGTACATGTATGGCAGTGAGTGACAGACATGGGTGGTGCTGGAGTGATGGATGCACGTGGTGGGCTACCGTGGCATGGCAGGGCAGGGCAGGGCCGGGCCGGCCTGCATGTGTGGCCGTGGACGGTGCTGCTGTGCCCTGGAGGAGTGTGGACGTGGTGTGGCAGCACCGGCGCCATGGACCTACCGGGGGCGGTGGCGCAGGCAGGCAGCTCCCCCAGGCGCCTCGGCCTCTTTGCATGATTTTCGTGCGTGTCATTCAGTCATTCTTAGGCACTGAAATATACTACCACATGGCATTTTCTTTTCTCTCATCTTAGTAGGAGAGTATTTCGCTATTTTGTGTTGCATCCATCAGTCGTCACTTTCTTTGTGGGGGAACATCCTTCAACAATTCTACAGTGTACGTAATAATAATACCGATAAATTATAACGTGATGTACTTGATGGGGAAGACGACGAGGCTCGTCAACAGCGCGATTGTGCAGTGCTTCCGACTTCATTTATTCTTGTCTGGGAGGACATGCATGTCCTGAAGCGGCCAACGATTCATGTGCCCACACTGTGCGTGCAAAAATAAAGATATCCTGGAACATCTTGCCAAGTGCCCCAAGCAGCAAAATAAGAAAAGGTTGTTCAACTAAACAAAATTGATTATCTACACAATGCTAAACATAATCAGATTATGGAAATCCTAGTACTATTTAGCTTCCAATTTTTCCCATTTCAGCCACGATGTACCTTGCGTTAGATTTTAATGGCTCTCGGCCCACCAAATATTATATCTGAGCTCGATAAAAAAATTCTAAAATCTCAAAGGCCCATTTGACTTGCATGACAAGTGTTACTCTTTCTCACTAGTAGTAGTGCAGTACTAGTCTCTCTCAAAAAAAGTAGTACGGTACTAAACTTACATATTTGCCATATAATAAGGTGAGACATTCTACTACTCACTAGCTAGTATAGAAAAGCTTATTAGCGGTGTCGTGGGAACGGATCTGACAGTAGAGATGGGGGGTACGTAGGAGAGGGCAGAGTCCAGCTACGGCGAGGTTGTACACTCGGTTTTACGAGTTCAGGTCCCTCTCGGAGGAGATAACAGCCATACGTCTCGGTGCCGCGGAGGCTTATTGATTGGAGTGTTGAGTTACAGGGGGTGCGAACCCTTGTGCAAGAGAGGAGGGGTAGCTTATATAGAGTACGCCGACCCCTCGCAGCCCTCCGCTACACAGGGGTTCAATGAGGGAATAAAGTCACGTACGTTACTGGTAACGCCCGTGTTTAATGATCTTTAAGGTGACGGAGTGAATGTCCGACCGTTGCCATCCAGGGGTGGCTCTAAGTCTTCTGTCCTTCGAGTGGATTCTTGTCTTTCCGAGTGAAAGACGACGGTCGAGTGGAATTGAGATATCCGAGTGGATCTTCTATCGAGTGGATTGCTCACTCCATGGGGATTCCAGTCGGTATCTTCTTTCTACCTTTGTAGGCCTTGGCCTCTTGTGTAGTGTCCTTGGGTAGGGCGCATAGGTCGGGCCCACGACCCTACCCTAGGTATATGTCATCGTCATTAGCCCCCGAATGGATCGAGGGTCGAGTGAAGAAGGATTGAAGTTGATTTCGACCCGACTCATTGTCTCGGAGACACCTTTTTTGGGGGTCTGAAAGCATGCGAGTTGTCTAATCCTCCGTCAGTCGCCCCGATCGATTATGGCTTCTTGAGCGTCCAAGTGAAATAAGTAGCATAACATCAGGCAGATTGGATTTGGATATCCTCGACGCGATCGACTGATTTGCTGGCCCGGATTTTGCAGGATTCGAAATTTGGAGAAGCGCGCGGGCCGGACGCAGCGCGGTAAGCGGGGCAAGTGGGGAGGGACTCCTCGATCTTCGCTCCACCTTTTTCGCCACGTATCGGGCTGGTGTTAGTTGCGGGATGCGCTGGGATCGCACGGGCCCACAGGTCAGCCACTCGGTCACGCGGGTATAAAAGTCGCTGCAGCCGGTGCGTGCAACAGTGTCCACCATTTTTCCCCTTTCTTCTCCGCCTCTCTGCCTCACCTCCTTCAGCGCAGCGCCGCCGCGCTCGCCCCGTCGACCACCGTGGAGATGGTGAAGGACAAAACGAAGGCACTCGAGCGCGCCAAGAAGGGGGGCGAAGGGAAGAAGGCGACGGGCTCCCGGGCCGCTCTGCCGCTGGGTTGGATCCAGGGCGATTGGATCCGCTCGACGGTCACGCAGACGGATCTTGAGGATCTCCAGACCGATGGCCTCGTGGTGCCTGGCTCATGGAGAGTGCCAGGGAGGGAGACCGAGCCTCAGCCTCAACCCGACGAGCGAGTTCTCCTCCTCACTCACGTGGAGAGAGGTTTTCCTCTGCCCCTCATCCATTTTTCCACGGTTTTCTGAACTTCTTCGGTGCCCAAATCCACCATTTTCCTCCGAACACCATCTCGTACTTAGCAGCCTATGTGTCCATGTGTGAAAATTTCTTGGGGTGTCGTCTCATTGGGGCTTGTTCAAACACATCTTCACATGCCGTTCTCAGTCGGTTAAAAAGGCGAATCCGAGTGATTCGAGGACCCATGTGATTCAGTTGTGTGGGGGCTTGGGAATCCAAATGAGAGGTAGGAGTGCTTTTCCAGCCATGACCTTTCCCGAGTCAGTTCGTGGTTGGCAGTCGACTTGGTTTGTGACGCCCCCGACTCAATCGTGCACTAATCATACACGCAAACATGCACGATCAAGCACAGGGACTCACGGGAAGATATCACAACACAACTCTAACACAAATAAACGGAGATCCACAATATTACAGACCAGGGATCACGAAGATCCGAATACATAAGTCAGTCATACAAATAATATCTGAGTACAGACATAGTTAGCCAAGGTTTGCCTTAAGAAGGCTAGCACAAACAACGTCTCTAGATCGAAAGGCGAAGGCCTCCTGCCTGGGAGCCTCCGATCCTACCCCTGGTCGGCTGGCTCGATCCAGTAGTAAGTACCGTCTGGTCCCATCTGGTAGTAAGCTCCTGTAGTGGCATCTGGCTCCTGGGCTCCATCGTCTGTTGTATCATCAAGTAGGGGAATATAGGGAAAAAAGAGGAAGCAAAGCAACCGTGAGTACTCATCCGAAGTACTCAGCAAGCAAGAATCTACACTACATATGCAACATTATCAAAGGGGAAAGGCTGTATATGTGGACTGGGCTGCAGAAATGCCAAAATAGAGAGAAGGCCTAGTCCTATCGAAGACTAGCATCTTCAAACATCTTCACGAAGCCACCATCTTGCAGCAATAGAAGAGAGTAGAATAGCATTTTATTAAGCAAACATGTTGAAGTAAAGCCTAGAGATCCTTCCTCGACTCCCTGCGAGAAAGCGATCCTGAAGCTTCAATTAATTAAACAAGTATCCAGTTCAAGTAATAGATCGGGATACCAAACTGAGCGTCCTTTACCGTAGGACCGGCTATCGATAGATTATTCTTCCCTGCAGGGGTGCACTACTGTTACCCAACACGCTCGATCAACTCTGGTCGGACACACTTGCTGGGTAATGCTCGGCCTCGGAAGATCAACACGAAGCAGCGCCCTACCTAGGCTCAGCAGAGAGGTCAGCACGCCGGACTAACCTATGCACCCAGAGGTCTTGGGCCATCGCCCTGGGCACCCTGCGCGTTGCGAGACTGGCCGGGGTGCAGGCGCGACACTAAACTCGTCAGTGAAGTATCCAGCCCATTCCCAACAATCAGCCCGCACGGTGAACCGTGACGTCTGAAGAGATTTCGGGAGGAACGTACAACGTAGAGGGCCCCATAAACCATAATCCCACGTGGTGGTAGTGCGTATAGGGCACGTCGACCCACTCAGATCAAATACCCAAATCCAATTAGGCTCCTTTATTAACACGCGGAGACAATCAGAGTTTCTGAAGCTCCGCCACAATATCACACTCGAGTGCCCTTCCGGCACACCCGACATCATAGATCCCCTGCGGGTACCCATCAGGGTCGACCCGCCTGTAACAAAGGTCAAAGTAACCGTGTGGTCATAACATCAAGGGGGAAACCCCGAGGAATCACCCTCGGTGGATTCCACTCAATGAAATCATCAGGGTGAACGTATGAGGCATCACCCTCGAGGTTCACACTGAGGGATTGCACGACAGAGTCGTATCGGAAGTGGAGAAGGAGGAATCACCCTCGATGACCACGACCGAACAGCTACACTGCAGAGTATTCATCAGGAGTGCGTTACGAGGTATCACCCTCGGCACTCGATGGTAATTATGCAGAGTCGTACAACTAAGGGGGTGAAGTGATGTGTCGGTCTCTGGTCGATGATCACATTGATCGAGTCGTCGATGGTCAAGCAGGGGCAACAAGGGTAAGGTGGTGGGGGTCACTGATGGTTCACTACCAACTTATACTAAACAATTTAACATAGGCAGGTAAGATAACAATAAACAGGTTATGCATCAGAATAGGAGCAAACATTAACAGTAGCAAAATCTAATGCAAGCAGGAGAAAATTGAATGGGCGATATCGGGATGCTCAGGGGGGGGGGGGGGGCTTGCCTGGTTGCTCTGGCAAGAAGGAGGGGTCGTCAACGGGCTGCTCATCTGGAGCGTAGTCGTACTCAGCTGCAACGGCGTCGGTCTCGGCGTCTATCGAGAGAGAAGGAGGGGGAGAGAAACAATAAATTCATGGCAAAAATGCAAACAATATGTATGACATGCTTAAATGATATGCAGAGGTGTTCTACTGCCTAACTAAATGATTTAGTTAATTTAGAATTTTTTTTGGATTTATTTAATTAAAGTTGAGCACTATTCATTTATCGAAATCGGTCCAAAAGTTCCATGTTCAGATAGCTTGGGGCATCTGACAGATGAACGAACCACGTATTCAGATTCGTCTCGAAATTCTGAGCAACTTTCATATATAAATTATTTTCACCGGAGTTACGGATTATTTTATATGATTTTCTAAAGTTTTATTTATTTTTTGAATTTAATTATTCATTTAAATTCGAATTATCCAGAATAGTAAATGATGACATCAGCATGACCTAGGTGTGATGTCAGCAGGTCAAACCCAGCTGACTAGAGTCAAACCTGACAGGTGGGTCAAGTGGGACCCACATGTCTTTGACTAAGCTAACTAAAAGAGTTAATTTAATCTAACTAACCTAATTAGCGAGTGGGGCCCAGCAATCAGTGGGTGTTTAGTGACCTAATTAACTGATTATTACTTTATTTTAATTCGTTTATTTCAGGCGAGACCCACATGTCAGTGGGACAGCGGCGCCCAGTCAGCAGTTGACCCAGTTAACTGGGTCAACTGGGGCCCAGGGGGCCCGTCGTCAGTGACTCAGGGGCGGGGCTCACCGGCGCCAGGTCAGCGCGGCGGCCGGAGCAACGCCGGCGACCATTTTAACGGCGGCGCGGCACGGGAGGCGATCGGGATTTGCGCACAGAGCGTTTCCACCGCCCTGGCTGGGTGCGTTCGACGCGGCTCGGTGTCGCGCATCGAATGGCGGCGGTGCAAGGGGCTGCAGTGGCCGGAGCTGAGCGCCACGAGCTCGCCGACGACGAGGTGATTCGGGCGAGGTACGGGATCGACAAAACGGCGCGCGTTCGAGCGATGTGAGGAGCTAGGCGGGGTCTACGCGACACGACGAGCAGTGGCGGAGGCAGGGGCTCGGCCTCGGCGGAGCAGCAGCTAGGGGCGCCTCGAGGAGGCAGGGGAGGGCGCGTCATGCGCAGGAGCTCACCGGGGGAGCGTGGGGACTGGGCAGTGGGCTCGGGGTGGTCCGATGGCGTAGATCGACGGCGAGGTCGATGCGGTGGCCGAGGTGGAGGCGAGGAAGAATGCGGCATCGCGAGGGGCTCCCGGGCTCGATCCGGCTGCGTAGTCAAAGCAAAAGCCCACGGCGGTGCTCCTGAACTTGTCGGAGCGGCGAACGGGCGACGGTGGCCGCGGCTACGGCGAACGGCGGCGAGGGTGGCGCTCGGGCATCTCGAACGAGAGTGAGGGAGGGGACGAGGGGGGAACTGGTGGGCGCTAGCTAGGGTTCGCCAGGGGGTGCGAGGAGTTGTTCTTATCCTCCCCGACGAGCGCGGCGCGCTGTCGACCGCACAGAGGGGGGGCCTGGCCGCGCGCGCTCCAGGTGCTCGACAGCGAGCGGCATGAGCAGTGCGGGAGGAGGGAGGAGGTGCGGGGTGGGCTGGGCCGTTGCTGTAGTCACTTAGGCTCAGCTGCTCGGCCTTTTTCTCTTTCTTTCTTTTCTTTTCTGTTTTTCTTTTGTTTCTATTTTTGCAATAATGTGTGGCCTCAAACACTGTTTTGTAAAATAGGTAACTTGTTCCAACAAATACAGTGCATTAGTTAGTACTGCAAAAATTGGTTTGGAGGCTAATGGAGTTCACACAAATTTTGTATTAAATAAAATGTATTAAACCTTGCTGTTTTGGTACTGTTAGAGTCACTTAATTAATCTATTAAATGTTGGTTACAATTTTAGCATTGTCTCTGGAATATTTGTTATTTAATGAACATTTTAGTTTCTGTTTTGAATAACTTTTATTTTCCACTTTGATTTAATTTGAAGTTTGAATTAGGATTTGAAATGCTATATGATGCAGATGATGATTGGGCACTGTTAATCTTGCTGACATGGCATTAACTAAGGTGATCACTGTTGTCCATTACAGGGGGTGTTACAATTCTCCTCATCTAACAAGAATTCTCGTCTCGAGAATTAAGAGGAAGACTGAAAGATAGCGGGGTATTCTTCGCGAAGACGATCCTCGCGTTCCCAAGTGGCTTCATCTTCCGAATGATTCGACCACTGAACTTTCAGGAATTTGATTGACTTCTGACGAGTTTGACGTTCAGCTTGATCAAGAATACGGATGGGATATTCTGGATAAGACAGATCTTCCCGCAATTCAAGCATTTCATGATCCACAGCTCGAATAGGATCCTTGAAGCAGCGACGAAGTTGGGATACATGAAAGACATCATGCACTTGAGAAAGATTTGGCGGCAATTGCAACTGATATGCCACTTCTCCTCGACGGGCAAGAATACGGAACGAGCCAATGTAGCGAGGAGCTAACTTGCACTTGATTCCGAACCGATGAGTGCCTTTGAACGGAGTGACGCGGAGGTAAGCTTGCTCGCCAGGCTGATAGACCATTACCTTGTGCTTTCGGTCATAGTTGCTCTTCTGACGAGACTGAGCAGTCTTCAGATGTTCACGGACAATGCGGACTTTTTCTTCAGCTTGCTGAACAATGTTCGGTTCGACGAGTGAGCGTTCCCCAGTTTCTGACCAATTCAGAGGGGTTCGACACTTACGTCCGTAAAGAACTTCAAACGATGCCATCTTCAGACTAGCTTGGTAGCTATTGTTGTAAGAGAATTCGGCATACGGGAGAGATTCTTCCCACTTCTTACCGAAGGAGATGACGCAAGCTCGAAGCATATCTTCGAGCACTTGATTAACTCGTTCGACTTGACCCTGAGACTGAGGGTGAAAAGCGATACTGAAGGATAGATGAGTTCCCATAGCTTCTTGGAAACTTTCCCAGAATCTGGAGGTAAAGAGGCTGCCACGATCCGAACTGATCTCCAACGGAACACCGTGGAGTGACACAATTCGAGAAACATACAAGTCTGCTAACTGACTAGCAGTGATTGTCTCCTTGACTGGCAGAAAGTGAGCAACCTTGGAGAATCGGTCAATGACGACAAAGATAGCATCATGACCCTTCTGAGATCTGGGAAAACCAATAATGAAATCCATTTGGACCTTGTCCCATTTCCATTCAGGAATATCAAGGGGTTGCAGAGTTCCAGCAGGCCTTTGATGTTCTGCTTTAATGCGGCGGCAAACGTCACACTCAGAAACATAAC
This sequence comes from Thinopyrum elongatum, assembly GCA_011799875.1. Classification (NCBI taxonomy): domain Eukaryota; kingdom Viridiplantae; phylum Streptophyta; class Magnoliopsida; order Poales; family Poaceae; genus Thinopyrum; species Thinopyrum elongatum. The sequence continues at coordinate 411,421,581 of CM022297.1, read as the reverse complement.
GAGCAATGTCTCGCTTCATATTAGGCCACCAGTATCTCTGACAAATGTCACGGTACATCTTTGTGCTACCAGGATGAATTGACAGAGGAGTGTCATGAGCTTCTTTCATAACGTGTTCCCTCTAATCCTTGAATTTGGGTACGAAGAGACGGCGTTGGAAGAATAGGATCCCATCATTATCAAGATGGAATTCCGACGGCTTTCCTTTTTCAAGGTATCGGTTAATCCTTTCAACTTCAGAGTCATACCGTTGCATAGTCTTAATGCTGTGTTCTAAATCTGGTTCCACAACCAAGGTATTGAGATGACCCTGTGGAACAATGTGGAGGTTCAATTTGCGAAGCTCTTCATAAAGCATAGGTTGTGCTTCCTAAACCATAAGATTGTTGCAATAAGCCTTGCGACTCAAAGCATCGGCCATTACATTAGCCTTGCTAGGGGTGTATGAGATATTCATATCATAATCGGCAATTGTCTCGAGGCATCTTTGTTGACGAAGGTTCAGATCGGGTTGAGTATATAGATACTTCAAACTCTGATGATCCATGTATATCTCGCAACGGTTACCGAGAAGGTAATGTCGCCATAGTTTCAGAGCATAAATAACCGTAGAAAGTTTGAGATCATGCACTTGATAATTTTCTTCGTGAGGTCGCAATTGTCGAGAGCCATAAGCAATCACTTTACGCTCTTGCATTAGGACACAGCCTAATCCTTGACAAGATGCATCACAGTATATCACAAAATCCTTTTGGGAATCCGGGGGTGCTAGCACTGGGGCAGATATTAACTTATCTTTTAGTGTCTGAAAGCTTTATTGACATATTTCTGCCCACTCAAATTTAACACCTTTGTGGAGCAGATTCTTAATGGCTTTGCAATCTTGGAAAAGTTCTCAACGAATCGACGGCAATAACTAGCGAGTCCGAGAAAAATTCTGACTTGCTTGACATTCTTCGGGGGAGTCCAATCAAGAATAGCCTATACTCGCTCGGGGTTAACAGCAATGCCATTCTTGGAAATCACATGGCCAAGGTAGGTCACTTCAGATAACCAGAACTCACACTTAGAGTACTTGGCGTAAAGCTGGTGTTCCCGAAGCTTCTCCAATACAAGTCGAAGATGTTCAGCATGTTCTTCTTCATTCTTGGAATATATAAGGATATCATCTAAATAAACCATGATGAATTTGTCGAGGTAATCCATGAAGATATAGTTCATCAACCGGGAGAAGGTTGCTGGAGCATTTGTTAAGCCAAAAGACATAACGGTGTATTCATAAGAGCCATATCGAGTAACAAAGGCAGTCTTCGGGATATCCTCTTCGTGAACACGGATCTGATGATATCCCAACCTCAAGTCGAGTTTCGAGAACACAGAGGATCCGGCAAGTTGATCATAAAGATCATTGATCCGGGGCAGTGGGTATTTATTCTGGATTGTGGCTTGGTTAATGGGCCGGTAATCCTGAACCAATCATTTAGTTCCATCCTTCTTCCTAACAAAGAGTGAAGGTGCTCCCCAAGCAGAGGAACTGGGGCGGATGAAACCTTTCTTAAGTGACTTGTTGATTTCTTCCTTAAGCTCGAGAAGGTGGTGCGGGGGCATCTTATAAGGACGCTTCGCAATAGGGGTAGTGCCAGGCTTCAAGTCAATGACAAACTCGACAGCTCTAACCGGGGGTATCCCTGAAAGTTCTTCCGGAAAGACATCCGGAAAATCTCGAATGACAGGAACGTTCTCGATTCCTTCCAGAGGTGTGGCGTTCAAAGCATTCAGGGCATATATATGAGCTTCGGCGTTTCGAGTAATTCGGGCGGTGTAGTTCACTATCTCATCGGAGGGGTGAAGAAGTTGGACGACTTTAGTGGCACAATTGATCGAAGCTATATGAGCTTTCAACCAATCCATTCCGAGGATGAGGTCTATGGTGGAAGATTTCAAGACGATGGGTGAGGCAAGGAATTCCATCCCTTTAATTTCGACGGTAACGTTAGGTGCTATCACATCAGCATGACAATGAGAAGTATAATACAACTCGGAGAGAAAGGTTAAACAAAACAATGGAAAGGAAAATGATTATCAGACTAATCAGATCAATGGTAAGGAATTAAGCACAGATATCCAGCTCTCTGGGTAGACGAGATTTACGAGATCCTAAGTGTCGGCGTTAGTAAAATTTATTTAACCCGAAAAGACGAGAGATCAGAGTCCTAGAGTATAGAAGAGGAATAAAAGATCCTAATACCACCCAGTTGGCGACGTGGGCCCGTAAGCCACACAGCCAAGTTAGTAAATTTAGTTTTTTGATGTCTAGACTCAACTTCGGCCAAGGAATTGGAAAGGGGGCTTCCTACAGGCAGTCGGCTCTGATACCAACTTGTGACACCCCCGACTCAATCGTGCACTAATCATACACGCAAACGTGCACGATCAAGCACAGGGACTCACGGGAAGATATCACAACACAACTCTAACACAAATAAACGGAGATCCACAATATTATAGACCAGCGATCACGAAGATCCGAATACATAAGTCAGTCATACAAATAATATCTGAGTACATCCATAGTTAGCCAAGGTTTGCCTTAAGAAGGCTAGCACAAACAACGTCTCTAGATCGAAAGGTGAAGGCCTCCTGCCTGGGAGCCTCCGATCCTACCCCTGGTTGGCTGGCTCGATCCAGTAGTAAGTACCTTCTGGTCCCATCTGGTAGTAAGCTCCTGCAGTGGCATCTAGCTCCTGGGCTCCATCGTCTGTTGTATCATCAAGTAGGGGAATATAGGGAAAAAAGAGGAAGCAAAGCAACCGTGAGTACTCATCCGAAGTACTCATCAAGCAAGAATCTACACTACATATGCAACATTATTAAAGGGGAAAGGCTGTATATGTGGACTAGGCTGCAGAAATGCCAGAATAGAGAGAAGGCCTAGTCCTATCGAAGACTAGCATCTTCAAACATCTTCACGAAGCCACCATCTTGCAGCAATAGAAGAGAGTAGAATAGCATTTTATTAAGCAAACATGTTGAAGTAAAGCTTAGAGATCCTTCCTCGACTCCCTGCGAGAAAGCGATCCCGAAGCTTCAATTAATTAAACAAGTATCCAGTTCAAGTAATAGATCGGGATACCAAACTGAGCGTCCTTTACCGTAGGACCGGCTATCGATAGATTATTCTTCCCTGCAGGGGTGCACTACTGTTACCCAACACGCTCGATCAACTCTGGTCGGACACACTTGCTGGGTAATGCCCAGCCTCGGAAGATCAACACGAAGCAGCGCCCTACCTAGGCTCAGCAGAGAAGTCAGCACGCCGTACTAACCTATGCACCCAGAGGTCTTGGGCCATCGCCCTGGGCACCCTGCGCATTGCGAGACTGGCCGGGGTGCAGGCGCGACACTGAACTCGTCAGTGAAGTATCCAGCCCATTCCCGACAATCAGCCCGCACGGTGAACCGTGATGTCTGAAGAGCTTTCGGGAGAAACGTACGACGTAGAGGGCCCCATAAACCATAATCCCGCGTGGTGGTAGTGCGTATAGGGCACGTCGACCCACTCAGATCAAATACCCAAATCCAATTAGGCTCCTTTATTAACACGCGGAGATAATCAGAGTTTTTGAAGCTCTGCCACAATATCACACTCGAGTGCCCTTCCGGCACACCCGACATCATAGATCCCCTGCGGGTACCCATCAGGGTCGACCCGCTTATAACAAATGTCAAAGTAATTGTGTGGTCATAACATCAAGGGGGAAACCCCGAGGAATCACCCTCGGTGGATTCCACTCGATGAAATCATCAGGGTGAACGTATGAGGCATCACCCTCGAGGTTCACACTGAGGGGTTGCACGACAGAGTCGTATCCGAAGTGGAGGAGGAATCACCCTCGATGACCACGACCGAACAGCTACACTGCAGAGTATTCATCATGAGTGCGTTACGAGGTATCACCCTCAGCACTCGATGGTAACTATGCAGAGTCGTACAACTAAGGGGGTGAAGTGATGTGTCGGTCTCTGGTCGACGATCACATTGATCGAGTCATCGATGGTCAAGCAGGGGCAACAAGGGTAAGGTGGTGGGGGTCACTGATGGTTCACTACCAACTTATACTAAACATTTTAACATAGGCAGGTAAGATAACAATAAACATGTTATGCATCAGAATAGGAGCAAACATTAACGGTAGCAAAATCTAATGCAAGCAGGAGAAAATTGAATGGGCGATATCTGAAGGAAATATGCCCTAGAGGCAATAATAAAGTTGTTATTTATATTTCCTTATATCATGATAAATGTTTATTATTCATGCTAGGATTGTATTAACCGGAAACTTAATACATGTGTGAATACATAGACAAACAGAGTGTCACTAGTATGCCTCTACTTGACTAGCTCGTTAATCAAAGATGGTTAAGTTTCCTAGCCATAGACATGAGTTGTCATTTGATGAACGGGATCACATCATTAGTGAATGATGTGATTGACAAGACCCATCCGTTAGCTTAGCACGATGATCGTTTAGTTTGTTGCTATTGCTTTCTTCATGACTTATACAAGTTCCTATGACTATGAGATTATGCAACTCCCGAATACCAGAGGAACACTTAGTGTGCTATCAAACGTCACAACGTAACTGGGTGATTATAAAGATGCTCTACAGGTGTCTCCGAAGGTGTTTGTTGAGTTGGCATAGATCGAGATTAGGATTTGTCACTCCGATTGTCGGAGAGGTATCTCTGGGCCCTCTCGGTAATGCACATCATATGAAGCCTTGCAAGCAATGTGACTAATGAGTTAGTTATGGGATGATGCATTATGGAACGAGTAAAGAGACTTGCCAGTAACGAGATTGAACTAGGTATGATGATACCGACGATCGAATCTCGGGCAAGTAACATACCGATGACAAAGGGAACAACGTATGTTGTTATGCGGTTTGACCGATAAAGATCTTCGTAGAATATGTGGGAGCCAATATGAGTATCCAGGTTCCGCTATTGGTTATTGACCGGAGATGAGTCTCGGTCATGTCTACATAGTTCTCGAACCCGTAGGGTCCGCACGCTTAACGTTCGATGACGATCGGTATTATGAGTTTATGTGTTTTGATGTACCGAAGGTAGTTCGGAGTCCCGGATGTGATCATGGACATGACGAGGAGTCTCGAAATGGTCGAGACATAAAGATTGATATATTGGACCATGTTATTCGGACATCGGAAGTGTTCCGGAAGGTTTCGGATAAAACCGGAGTGCCGGAGGGTTACCGGAAACCCCCCCGGGAAGTTATGGGCCCTTAGTGGGCTTTAGGGGAGAGAGAGGGCAGCAGCCAGGAGGTGGGCCCCCCCCCCAAGGGGAGTCTGAATTGGACTAGGGGAAGGGGGCGCAGCCCCTCTTTCCCTCTCCCTCTCCCTCTCCTTCCTTCTCCTCCTAGTTGGACTAGGAAAGGGGGGAAACCTACTCCTACTAGGAGTAGGATTCCTCCCCCCTTGGCGCGCCCTATGAGGGCCGTCCGGCCTTCCCCTTCCTCCTTTATATACGGGGGCAGGGGGGCACCCTAAGACACATAAGTTGACAGTTGTCTTAGCCGTGTGCGGTGCCCCCCTCCACAGATTTCCACCTCGGTCATATCGTTGTAGTGCTTAGGCGAAGCCCTGCGTCGGTAACTTTATCAACACCGTCACCACGCTGTCGTGCTGACGGAACTCTCCCTCGGCCTCAGCTAGATCAAGAGTTCGAGGGATGTCACCGAGCTGAACATGTGCAGATCGCGGAGGTGCCGTGCGTTCGGTACCTGATCGGTTGGATCGCGAAGACGTTCGACTACATCAACCGCGTTACTTAACGCTTCCGCTTTCGGTCTACGAGGGTAGATGGACACACTCTCCCGCTCGTTGCTATGCATCACCTAGATAGATCTTGTGTGTTCGTAGGAAAATTTTGAAATACTACGTTCCCCAATAGTGGTATCAGAGCCAGGTTTATGCGTAGATGTTATATGCACGAGTAGAACACAAAGAGTTGTGGGCGATAATAGTCATACTGCTTACCAGCATGTCATACTTTGATTCGGCGGTATTGTTGGATGAAGCGGCTCAGACAGACATTACGCGTACGCTTACGCGAGACTGGTTCTACCGACGTGCTTCGCACACAGGTGGCTGGTGGGTGTCAGTTTCTCCAACTTTAGTTGAATCGAGTGTGACTACGCCCGGTCCTTGTTGAAGGTTAAAACAACACACTTGATGAAAAATCGTTGTGGTTTTGATGCGTAGGTAAGAACGGTTCTTGCTCAGCCCGTAGCAGCCACGTAAAACTTGCAACAACAAAGTAGAAGACGTCTAACTTGTTTTTGCAGGGCTTGCTGTGATGTGATATGGTCAAGACATGATGTGATATAATTTGTTGTATGAGATGATCATGTTTTGTAACAGAGTTATCGGCAACCGGCAGAAGCCATATGGTTGTCGCTTTATTGTATGCAATGCTATCGCCATGTAATTGCTTAACTTTATCACTAAGCGGTAGCAATAGTCGTAGAAGCAATAAGTTGGTGAGACGACAACAATGCTACGATGGAGATCATGCTGGAGCGCCGGTGACGATGGAGATCATGCTGGGGCGCCGGTGACAATGGAGATCATGACGGTGCTTCGATGATGGAGATCAAGAGCACAAGATGATGATGGCCATATCATGTCACATATTGAATTGCATGTGATGTTAATCCTTTTTATGCATCTTATTTTGCTTAGTACGGCGGTAGCATTATAAGATGATCTCTCACTAAATTTCAAGGTACAATTGTTCTCCCTGAGTATGCACCGTTGCTACAGTTCGTCGTGCTGAGACACCACGTGATGATCGGGTGTGATAAGCTCTACATTCACATACAACGGGTGCAAGCCAGTTTTTGCACATGCAGAATACTCAGGTTAAACTTGACGAGCCTAGCATATGCAGATATGGCCTCGGAACACTGAGACCGAAAGGTCGAGCGTGAATCATATAGTAGATATGATCAACATAGTGATGTTCACCATTGAAAACTACTCCATCTCACGTGATGATCCGACATGGTTTAGTTGATTTGGATCACGTGATCACTTAGATGATTAGAGGGATGTCTATCTAAGTGGGAGTTCTTAAGTAATATGATTAATTGAACTTTAATTTATTATGAACTTAGTACCTGATAGTATTTTGCATGTCTATGTTGTTGTAGATCAATGGCCCGTGCTACCGTTCCTTTGAATTTTAATGCGTTCCTAGAGAAAGCTAAGTTGAAAGATGATGGTAGCAACTACACGAACTGGGTCCGTAACTTGAGGATTATCCTCATTGCTGCACAGAAGAATTATGTCCTGGAAGCACCGCTAGGTGCTAGGCTTGCTGCAGACGCTACTGATGACATTAAGAACATCTGGCAGAGCAAAGCTGATGACTACTCGATAGTTCAGTGTGCCATGCTTTACGGCTTAGAACCGGGACTTCAACGACGTTTTGAACGTCATGGAGCATATGAGATGTTCTAGGAGTTGAAGTTAATATTTCAAGCAAATTCCCGGATTGAGAGATATGAAGTCTCCAATAAGTTCTATAGTTGCAAAATGGAGGAGAATAGTTCTGTCAGTGAGCATATACTCAAAATGTCTGGGTATCATAATCACTTGACTCAGCTGGGAGTTAATCTTCCGGTTGATAGTGTCATTGACAGAGTTCTTCAATCACTGCCACCAAGCTACAAGAGCTTCGTGATGAACTATAATATGCAAGGGATGGATAAGACAATTCCTGAGCTCTTCGCAATGCTAAAGGCTGCGGAGGTAGAAATCAAAAAGGAGCATCAAGTGTTGATGGTCAACAAGACCACCAGTTTCAAGAAAAAGGGTAAAGGGAAGAAGGGGAACTTCAAGAAGAATGGCAAGCAAGTTGCTGCTCAAGTGAAGAAGCCCAAGTCTGGACCTAAGCCTGATACTGAGTGCTTCTACTACAAAGGGACTGGTCACTGGAAGCGGAACTGCCCCAAGTATTTGGCGGATAAGAAGGATGGCAAAGTGAACAAAGGTATATGTGATATACATGTTATTGATGTGTACCTTACTAATGCTCGCAGTAGCGCCTGGGTATTTGATACTGGTTCTGTTGCTAATTTTTGCAACTCGAAATAGGGACTACGGATTAAGCGAAGATTGGCTAAGGACGAGGTGACGATGCGTGTGGGAAATGGTTCCAAAGTCGATGTGATCGCCGTCGACATGCTACCTCTACATCTACCTTCGGGATTAGTTTTAGACCTGAATAATTGTTATTTGGTGCCAGCGTTAAGCATGAACATTATATCTGGATCCTGTTTGATGCGAGACGGTTATTCATTTAAATCTGAGAATAATGGTTGTTCTATTTATATGAGTAATATCTTTTATGGTCATGCACCCTTGAAGAGTGATCTATTTTTGTTGAATCTCGATAGTAGTGATACACATATTCATAATATTGAAACCAAAAGATGCAGAGTTGATAATGATAGTGCAACTTATTTATGGCACTGCCGTTTGGGTCATATTGGTGTAAAGTGCATGAAGAAACTCCATACTGATGGACTTTTCGAATCACTTGGTACTTGCGAACCATGCCTCATGGGCAAGATGACTAAAACTCCGTTCTCCGGAACAATGGAGCGAGCAACAGATTTATTGGAAATAATACATACCGATGTATGCGGTCCGATGAATATTGAGGCTCGCGGCGGGTATCGTTATTTTCTGACCTTCACAGACGATTTGAGTACATATGGGTATATCTTCTTGATGAAACATAAGTCTGAAACATTTGAAAAGTTCAAAGAATTTCAGAGTGAAGTGGAAAATCATCGTAACAAGAAAATAAAGTTTCTGCGATTCGATCATGGAGAATATTTGAGTTACGAGTTTGGTCTTCATTTGAAACAATGCGGAATAGTTTCGCAACTTACGCCACCCGGAACACCACAGCGCAATGGTGTATCCGAACGTCGTAACCGCACTTTATTAGATATGGTGCAATCTATGATGTCTCTTACTGATTTACCGCTATCGTTTTGGGGTTATGCTTTAGAGACGACTGCATTCACATTAAATAGGGCACCATCTAAATCCGTTGAGACGACACCTTATGAACTGTGGTTTGGCAAGAAACCCAAGTTGTCGTTTCTTAAAGTTTGGGGCTGCGATGCTTATGTGAAAAAGCTTCAACCTGATAAGCTCGAACCCAAATCGGAGAAATGTGTCTTCATAGGATACCCAAAGGAGACTATTGGGTACACCTTCTATCACAGATCCGAAGGCAAGACATTCATTGCTAAGAATGGATCCTTTCTAGAGAAGGAGTTTCTCTCAAAAGAAGTGAGTGGGCGGAAAGTAGAACTTGATGAGGTAACTGTACTTGCTCCCTTATTGGAAAGTAGTTCATCACAGAAATCAGTTCCTGTGACTCCTACACCAATTAGTGAGGAAGCTAATGATGATGATCATGTAACTTCAGATCAAGTTACTACCGAACCTCGTAGGTCAACCAAAGTAAGATCCGCACCAGAGTGGTAAGGTAATCCGGTTCTGGAGGTCATGTTACTTGACCATGACGAACCTACGAACTATGAGGAAGCGATGATGAGCCCAGATTCCGCGAAATGGCTTGAGGCCATGAAATCTGAGATGGGATCCATGTATGAGAACAAAGTGTGGACTTTGGTTAACTTGCTCGATGATCGGCAAGCCATAGAGAATAAATAGATTTTCAAGAAGAAGACTGACGCTGACGGTAATGTTACTGTCTACAAAGCTCGACTTGTTGCAAAAGGTTTTCGACAAGTTCAAGGAGTTGACTACGATGAGACCTTCTCACCCGTAGCGATGCTTAAGTTCGTCCGAATCATGTTAGCAATTGCCGCATTTTATGATTATGAAATTTGGCAAATGGATGTAAAAACTGCATTCCTAAATGGATTTCTGGAAGAAGAGTTGTATATGATGCAACCCGAAGGTTTTATCGATCCAAAGGATGCTAACAAAGTGTGCAAGCTCCAGCGATCCATTTATGGACTGGTGCAAGCATCTCGGAGTTGGAATAAACGTTTTGATAGTGTGATCAAAGCATATGGCTTTATACAGACTTTTGGAGAAGCCTGTATTTACAAGAAAGTGAGTGGGAGCTCTGTAGCATTTCTAATATTATATGTGGATGACATATTGTTGATTGGAAATGATATAGAATTTCTGGATAGCATAAAAGGATACTTGAATAAAAGTTTTTCAATGAAAGACCTCGGTGAAGCTGCTTATATATTGGGCATCAAGATCTATAGAGATAGATCAAGACGCTTAATTGGACTTTCACAAAGCACATACCTTGATAAAGTTTTGAAGAAGTTCAAAATGGATCAAGCAAAGAAAGGGTTCTTGCCTGTGTTGCAAGGTGTGAAGTTGAGTAAGACTCAATGCCCGACCACTGCAGAAGATAGAGAGAAAATGAAAGTCATTCCCTATGCCTCAGCCATAGGTTCTATCATGTATGCAATGCTGTGTACCAGACCTGATGTGTGCCTTGCTATACGTTTAGCAGGGAGGTACCAAAGTAATCCAGGAGTGGATCACTGGATAGCGGTCAAGAACATCCTGAAATACCTGAAAAGGACTAAGGATATGTTTCTCATTTATGGAGGTGACAAAGAGCTCATCGTAAGTGGTTACGTTGATGCAAGTTTTGACACTGATCCGGATGACTCTAAGTCACAAACCGGATACGTATTTATATTGAACGGTGGAGCTGTCAGTTGGTGCATTTCTAAGCAAAGCGTCGTGGCGGGATCTACGTGTGAACCGGAGTACATAGCTGCTTCAGAAGCAGCGAATGAAGGAGTCTGGATGAAGGAGTTCATATCCGATCTAGGTGTCATACCTAGTGCATCGGGTCCAATGAAAATCTTTTGTGACAATACTGGTGCAATTGCCTTGGCAAAGGAATCCAGATTTCACAAGAGAACCAAGCACATCAAGAGACGCTTCAATTCCATCCGCGATCAAGTCAAAGAAGGAGACTTAGAGATTTGCAAAATACATACGGATCTGAATGTTGCAGACCCGTTGACTAAGCCTCTCTCACGAGCAAAACATGATCAGCACCAAGACTCCATGGGTGTTAGAATCATTACTGTGTAATCTAGATTATTGACTCTAGTACAAGTGGGAGACTGAAGGAAATATGCCCTAGAGGCAATAATAAAATTGTTATTTATATTTCCTTATATCATGATAAATGTTTATTATTCATGCTAGAACTGTATTAACCAGAAACTTAATACATGTGTGAATACATAGACAAACAGAGTGTCACTAGTATGCCTCTACTTGACTAGCTCGTTAATCAAAGATGGTTAAGTTTCCTAGCCATAGACATGAGTTGTCATTTGATGAACGGGATCACATCATTAGTGAATGATGTGATTGACAAGACTCATCCATTAGCTTAGCACGATGATCGTTTAGTTTGTTGCTATTGCTTTCTTCATGACTTATACAAGTTCCTATGACTATGAGATTATGCAACTCCCGAATACCGGAGGAACACTTAGTGTGCTATCAAACGTCACAACGTAACTGGGTGATTATAAAGATGCTCTACAGGTGTCTCCGAAGGTGTTTGTTGAGTTGGCATAGATCGAGATTAGGATTTGTCACTCCGATTGTCGGAGAGGTATCTCTGGGCCCTCTCGGTAATGCACATCATATGAAGCCTTGCAAGCAATGTGACTAATGAGTTAGTTACAGGATGATGCATTACGGAACGAGTAAAGAGACTTGCCAGTAACGAGATTGAACTAGGTATGATGATACCGATGATCGAATCTCGGGCAAGTAACATACCGATGACAAAGGGAACAACGTATGTTGTTATGCGGTTTGACCGATAAAGATCTTCGTAGAATATGTGGGAGCCAATATGAGCATCCAGGTTCCGCTATTGGTTATTGACCGGAGATGAGTCTCGGTCATGTCTACATAGTTCTCGAACCCGTAGGGTCCGCACGCTTAACGTTCGATGACGATCGGTATTATGAGTTTATGTGTTTTGTTGTACCGAATGTAGTTCGGAGTCCCGGATGTGATCACGGACATGACGAGGAGTCTCGAAATGGTCGAGACATAAAGATTGATATATTGGACCATGTTATTCGGACACCGGAAGTGTTCCGGAAGGTTTCGGATAAAACCGGAGTGCCGGAGGGTTACCGGAAACCCCCCGGGAAGTTATGGGCCCTTAGTGGGCTTTAGGGGAGAGAGAGGGCAGCAGCCAGGAGGTGGCGCCCCCCCCAAGGGGAGTCCGAATTGGACTAGGGGAAGGGGGCGCAGCCCCTCTTTCCCTCTCCCTCTCCCTCTCCTTCCTTCTCCTCCTAGTTGGACTAGGAAAGGGGGGAAACCTACTCCTACTAGGAGTAGGATTCCTCCCGCCCTTGGCGTGCCCTATGAGGGCCGGCCGGCCTCCCCCTTGCTCCTTTATATACGGGGGCAGGGGGGCACCCTAAGACACATAAGTTGACAGTTGTCTTAGCCGTGTGCGGTGCCCCCCTCCACAGATTTCCACCTCGGTCATATCGTTGTAGTGCTTAGGCGAAGCCCTGCGTCGGTAACTTCATCAACACCGTCACCACACCGTCATGCTGACGGAACTCTCCCTCGGCCTCAGCTGGATCAAGAGTTCGAGGGACGTCACCGAGCTGAACGTGTGCAGATCGCGGAGGTGCCGTGCGTTCGGTACTTGATCGGTTGGATCGCGAAGACGATCGACTACATCAACCGCGTTACTTAACGCTTCCGCTTTCGGTCTACGAGGGTACGTGGACACACTCTCCCGCTCGTTGCTATGCATCACCTAGATAGATCTTGCGTGTTCGTAGGAAAATTTTGAAATACTACATTCCCCAACAATATCAGGATGCTCAGGGGGGGGGGCTTGCCTGGTTGCTCTGGCAAGAAGGAGGGGTCGTCAATGGGCTGCTCGTCCGGAGCGTAGTCGTACTCAGTTGCAACGGCATCGGTCCCGGCGTCTATCGAGAGAGAAGGAGGGGGAGAGAAACAATAAATTCACGGCAAAAATGCAAACAATATGTATGACATGCCTAAATGATATGCAGAGGTGTTCTACTGCCTAACTAAATGATTTAGTTAATTTAGAATTTTTTTGGATTTATTTAATTAAAGTTGAGCACTATTCATTTATCAAAATCGGTCCAAAAGTTCCATGTTCAGATAGCTTGGGGCATCTGACAGATGAATGGACCACGTATTCGGTTTCGTCTCGAAATTCTGAGCAACTTTCATATATAAATTATTTTCATCGGAGTTACGGATTATTTTATATGATTTTCTAAAGTTTTATTTATTTTCTGAATTTAATTATTCATTTAGATTTGAATTATCCAGAATAGTAAATGATGATGTCAGCATGACCTAGGTGTGACGTCAGCAGGTCAAACCCAGCTGACCAGAGTCAAACCTGACAGGTGGGTCCAGTGGGACCCACATGTCATTGACCGAGCTAACTAAACAGAGTTAATTTAATCTAACTAACCTAATTAGCGAGTGGGGCCCAGCAGTCAGTGGGTGTTTAGTGACCTAATTAACTAATTAACTAATTATTGCTTTATTTTAATTCGTTTATTTCTGGCGGGACCCACATGTCAGTGGGACACGAGCGCCCAGTCAGCACTTGACCCAGTCAACTGGGTCAACTAGGGCCCAGGGGGCCCGCGGTCAGTGACTCAGGGGCGGGGCTCACCGGCGCCAGGTCAGCGCGGCGGCCGGAGCAACGCCGGCGCGGCACGGGAGGCGATCGGGATTTGCGCACAGAGCGTTTTCGGAGCCACGGCTGGGTGCGTTCGACGCGGCTCGGTGTCGCGCATCGAATGACGGCGGTGCGAGGGGCTGCGGTGGCCGGAGCTGAGCGCCACAAGCTCGCCGGCGGCGAGGTGATTCGGGCGAGGTACGGGATCGACAAAACGGCGCGCGTTCGAGCGATGTGAGGAGCTAGGCGGGGTCTACGCGACGCGGCGAGCTCAACGGACTGGGTGGCGAGGCCATTTGGTCGCCGAAATAGCGCCGGCGATGAGCAGTGGCTGAGGCAGGGGCTCGGCCTCGGTGGAGCAACAACTAGGGACGGCTCGAGGAGGCAGGGGAGGGCGCGTCACGCGCAGGAGCTCACCGGGGGAGCGTGGGGACTGGGCAGTGGGCTCGGGGTGGTCCGGTGGCGTAGATCGACGGCGAGGTCGATGCGGTGGTCGAGGTGGAGGCGAGGAAGAATGCGGCGTCACGAGGGGCTCCTGGGCTCGATCCGGCTGCGTAGTCGGAGCAGAAGCCCACGGCGGTGCTCCTGGACTTATCGGAGCGGCGAACGGGCGACGGTGGCCGCGGCTACAGCGAACGGCGGCGAGGGTGGCGCTCGGGCATCTCGAACGAGAGTGAGGGAGGGGACGAGGGGGGAACTGGTGGGCGCTAGGGTTCGCCAGGGGGTGCGGGGAGTTGTTCTTATCCTCCCCGACGAGCGCGGCGCGCTGTCGACCGCACAGAGGGGGGGCCTGGCCGTGCGCGCTCCAGGTGCTTGACAGCGAGCGGCATGAGTAGTGCGGGAGGAGGGAGGAGGTGCGGGGTGGGCTGGGCCATTGCTGTAGTCACTTAGGCCCAGCTGCTTAGCCTTTTTCTCTTTCTTTCTTTTCTTTTTCGTTTTTCTTTTGTTTCTATATTTGCAATAATGTGTGGCCTCAAACACTGTTTTGTAAAATAGGTAACTTGTTCCAATAAATACAGTGCATTAGTTAGTACTGCAAAAATTGGTTTGGAGGCTAATGGAGTTCACACAAATTTTGTATTAATAAAATGTATTAAACATCGCTGTTTTGGTACTGTTAGAGTCACTTAATTAATCTAGTAAATGTTGGTTACAATTTTAGCATTGTCTCTGGAATATTTGTTATTTAATGAGCATTTTAGTTTCTGTTTTGAATAACTTTTATTTTCCACTTTGATTTAATTTGAAGTTTGAATTAGGATTTGAAATGCAATATGATGCAGATGATGATTGGGCACTGTTAATCTAGCTGACATGGCATTAACTAAGGTGATCACTGTTGTCCATTACAGGGGTGCTACATGGTTCTACTGCAAAGATGTTCCCACTCCTGGCTCATCGACTGGTCTTCCTCCCTTCACGTTGGACAGAGCCCATTCCCCTCGCTCGCTGACTGCTAACGAGGATGAGAAAGCCGAGGTGGCGATTCTGGTGGAATATGTGGTTGAGTTGATCCGGGGTGGAGTGACGGGCTTGGACCTGTTGGAGGCGTTTCTCAGTCGATGCATCCAGCCCCTTCAAGCTCGCGACCATCCCATGTGGTTATATTCAGGTGCGGATGACTCCACTCGGACCCACCCGGAGGAAGTCAATGAAAAGACGGTGGCGCAGTGGCTCAGGAGCATCACTGGGGCCCGTGACAACCCGCGCGGGGCCAAGCGAATTCTGCCCTTCGACTCCGAGCACCCCTCGGGGAGGTGAAGCTCACTTTTGTCGAGTGTTTGTTTCCTTTGCCTCACTGTGTAATATTATTGAAAACCAACTGACTTGGGTGTTTGTGTTTTGCAGGCCTTCATGAAGATGTACTCGCCCATGCCGAATGGAGAGCAGCTCACTGGAGGAGAGGAGAGTGAGGGCGGGAGCACCGACATCAAATATGCTGACGACAGTGAAGGTGACTACGACGACTCTGAAGACAGCGAGGAGGTCGAGTCACCATCGCGCACTGAACGTCGTTCCAAGCAGACTCAAGATCCCGCGGCTAGCCAGGGCAAGGCTAGAGTGTCGAGTGCCAGGACCCTGAAGCGCACTCGGACGCCAACTCCTGACCCGACTGAGAAAACCGCCAAGCAAGTCAAGATTGCTCCACCTAAGCCTCGGAAAGCTCTGCCTAGGATAAAAGTTGCTGTGCCAATTGCCTCAACATGAGTGTTCCTTCTCCTTTCTATTTCTATCTTACTACTGTAAACCTACGCACTTTTGTTGACCGAGTGAGACTTGTGCCAGGGCTGCAACTTCGATAACGTCGGACATGCAAATTGACCAGGAGCGTGTGGAAGAAGACACCGCTGACGCAACCACCTCTCGGCGAGGTATGACATGTTTGCACTCTGTTCTGTTCCATTGGTTGGCTTGTCGACTGAACAAACCGTTGTTACTGAATGACTGTAGTACCCATGGATATCATACAACTTCCTGACGATGATGAAGATGAACCTCCGAAAGGTGCGGGTGGTGAGGGTACGACTTTAGGCACTCCTCTCAGACCCGCTCGGAGGGCGGCTCCGAGTGGAATGTCTCGAGCACCGCCTGCGCCGATGCTTCAGGAGCCTGGTGGTTCATCTCAGACTGGCACTTTCTCTACCGCTCCACCATCGACTTCTCTACCATTGGTATCGATTCCTCCAACTTCCGGGCCTGCTGGCCAAACTCAAGCACCGATCCTTCCGACTGCCTCATCAGCTCCTCCGTCGACTGTATTCACTCTGCACCACGTCCCAGAGGACCAGACCGGGGCTAGTAAGGAGGCTATGATTCAGGCTGGTTTGATGATGCAGCGTCTGAAGGAGGTGTATGAAAGCAGCAAACTAGCTTATGACGCCAGCACGGCCCTTCAGGCAAATGTCCGAGTAAGTGCGATAGTAAGTTGATTTCCGATTGGATTTTGTTCTGTCTGTCTTGACTCTGTACACCCACTGGGTGTTCTTGAGCTAGTTCTTATTTGGTTGCAACTTTGCATTCTGATGTTCTTCAATGGGACCAGTCAGGCTGGGGCCGAGTGGAAATCTGATCCAGTGGGAGCACGCTGAGTGCACCCGCTGGGTGTAGTCCTCGAGACCGCCGTCGAATGTTTTATTCGGCGGGGGTCTGAGAATGTGCTTGCTGTTTTTTTGGCCTTCCACTCGGACCGGTCAGGCCGTACCGAGTGGGAAGTTGATCCAGTGGGGGCACGCTGAGTGCACCCACTGGTTGTAGTCCCCGAGACCGCCGTCGGATGTTTGATTCGGCGGGGGTCTGAGAACGCCTTTGCTTGAAACTCTTCACTTGGACCGATCGGATCAGGCCGAGTGGAAATCTGATCTGGTGGGGACACGCTGAGTGCACCCACTGGGTGTAGTCCCCAAGACCGCCGTCGGATGTTTGATTCGGAGGGGGTCTTAGAATATTTTTGGTGGCAGCGATCTGGATTCGCACTTCTCCACTCGGAAGTGGAGGAAATGTTTTGGAAATCTTTCTCTTTGTCGACTGAATTGTCTTTTTGTCAATCTCAGAAATCTTGTGAACTTGGGACTCAGTACGTTGCCTTGGAGAAGGAGAAGATCCAACTCCAACTGGATCTAGAACTTGCCAAGAAGAGCCTGAAGGATGCTCAGGATGAAGTGAAGACCATGGGAGGTAACACTTTGCTGACTGTGTGCTTTGTCATTTCTTCTTTCTCGTCCTTTGAACCGAGTGACTCCACTCGAACAGATGTACGTAGTGAAAACCGCCAACTCCAAGCACGACTGAAGAATGTTATTTCTTTACACACTATGAAGCAGGCACTGGAGAGGAAAGACAATGAACTCGCGGGGGCACAAAAGGTGGCTCGGGAGAAGACTGAAGCAGCTGAGAAGAAGCTAGCTTTAGTCGGTAAGCTCGAAGAGGAGAATGTGACACTGAAAACCGCTATTGATGAGGTGAAGAAGGAAGCTGCTCAGCTGAGGGAGGAGAAAACTGTCTTGTCCGACAAGGTGGACCAGCTCACTCGGAAGAGGGATGAACTGGAGGAATACTTGGGGGGCCTTGCGAAGAAGATGTACATCATGCTTGAAGGTATTCTCCCCTGCCTGAGTGAACTCTTGAGAGTATTGCCAATTTTTGTCAGAATAATATTGCTCACCCATTCTTTATTCTTTGTGCAGAATTCTGTCCGAACTTCGAGCAAGAAACAGAACAAATTGAACCAGGTCTGGACCCCACCAAGTCACTCGTCAAAGATGATGCCGCTATGAATGTACTACGACTTGAAGCTCATCTCGATAGTGTCTTGGGGTACATTGCTCGACTGAAGGTTGCACTGACGAGGATTGACAAGGAACTGTGGCCAGAGGATATGCTTCAGAACGACCTCGAGTCACTGATGACTCGGCTCAATGAAATCCCTGGTCGAGTAAAAGCGTGGAAGAAATCAGCTGCCCTCTGTGGATCCGATGTTGCTCTCTCACTTGTTCGTGTCCACTGCAAGGAGGCTCGGGAGGACAAACTGAAGGCTCTTCAGGTGGAAAACATGAAGAAGCTCCAATTTGAAGATTTCATGGAGACCTTCATTGATGCAGCCACTCAGATTGCAGATGGCATTGATCTGGACACCTTTGTCGAGCCCACGAGTCCTCCTGCCGAGTGAGAAAAACTTCACGATCCAAATTTATTTGCCTCGGAATGCCGAGTGATCCTGTAATCCTAAAACTCGTTCGGGCTCGTTGCCCGAGTACTTTTCCTTTCATTTCCGAACTTGATGGACATATCCGAATATTGCTTTTCTACTTTCAGCACGCTTCGAGTGAACGGATTTTTTAACTTAGGCGAAACTGGTTCGCGGCTAAGTCCCCGAGTGGGAGGGATGCTCTTCACTCGGAGCGATTTTTAACTTAGGCGAATCGGCTCGCGGCTAAGTCCCCGAGTGAGAGGGATGCTCTCACTTAGAGTAGTTTTTTTAACTTAGGCGAGGACGGGCTCGCGGCTAAGTCCCCGAGTGGGAGGGATGCTCTCACTCGGAGTAGTTTTTTAACTTAGGCGAGGATGGGCTCGCGGCGAAGCCCCCGAGTGAGAGTGATGCTCACTCTCACTCGGAGTAGTTTTTAACTTAGGCGAGGATGGGCTCGCGGCTAAGTCCCCGAGTGAGAGGGATGATCTCACTCGGAGTAGTTTTTTAACTTAGGCGAGGACGGGCTCGCGCCTAAGCCCCCGAGTGAGAGTGATGCTCTCACTCGAAGTAGTTTTTTAACTTAGGCGAGGACTGGCTCGCGGCTAAGCCCCTGAGTGGGAGGGATGCTCTCACTCGGAGTAATTTTTTAACTTAGGCGAGGACGGGCTCGCGGCTAAGCCCCCGAGTGGGAGGGATGCTCCACTCGGAGTAGTTTTTAACTTAGGCGAGAACGGGCTCGTGGCTAAGCCCCCGAGTGGGAGGGATGCTCTCACTCGGAGAGGACTGGCTCGTGGCTAAGACCCCGAGTGGGAGGGATGCTCTCACTCGGAGTAGTTTTTTAACTTAGGCGAGGACTGGCTCATGGCTAAGCCCCCGAGTGGGAGGGATGCTCTCACTTGGAGTAGTTTTTTTGACTTAGGCGAGGACTGGCACGCGGCTAAGCCCACGAGTGGGAGGGATGCTCTCACTCGGAGTAGTTTTTTTAACTTAGGCGAGGATGGGCTCATGGCTAAGCCCCCGAGTGAGAGTGATGCTCTCACTCGGAGTAGTTTTTAAACTTAGGCGAGGACTGGCTCGCGGCTAAGCCCCCGAGTGGGAGGGATGCTCTCACTCGGAGTAATTTTTTAACTTAGGCGAGGACGGGCTCGCGGCTAAGCCCCCGAGTGTGAGGGATGCTCCACTCGGAGTAGTTTTTAACTTAGGCGAGAACGGTCTCGCGGCTAAGCCCCCGAGTGGGAGGGATGCTCTCAATCGGAGTAGTTTTTTTAACTTAGGTGAGGACTGGCTCGCGGCTAAGCCCCCGAGTGGGAGGGATGCTCCACTCGGAGTAGTTTTTACCTTAGGCGAGAACGGGCTCGCGGCTAAGCCCCTGAGTGGGATGGATGCTCTCACTCGGAGTAGTCTTTTAACTTAGGCGAGGACTGGCTCGCGGCTAAGCCTCCGAGTGGGAGGGATGCTCTCACTCGGAGTAGTTTTTTAACTTAGGCAAGGACTGGTTCACAGCTAAGCCCCCGAGTGGGTGGGATGCTCTCACTCGGAGTAGTGTTTTAACTTAGGCGAGGAATGGCTCGCGGCTAAGCCCCCGAGTGGGAGGGATGCTCTCACTCCGAGTAGTCTTTTAACTTAGGTGAGGACTGGCTCGCGGCTAAGCCTCTGAGTGGGAGGGATGCTCTCACTCGGAGTAGTCTTTTAACTTAGGCGAGGACTAGCTCGCGGCTAAGCCCCCGAGTGGGAGGGATGCTCTCACTCGGAGTAGTTTTTTAACTTAGGCGAAAGCAGGTTTCGCAGCTAAGTCACCCGCTGGGGGTTTTGAACACACACTTATGCGACAGAAATCATCATAGGACTGCGGGAGTCATGTCTGGATAAACAATCTAAATAAGTGCACTTATTACATCTCGACATTCCGAGTGTTAGGTATAAAATCGTCGGAGAAGATCTGCATTCCAGGAGCGTGGCTCGTCAATCTTCTTCGTGAGGATGTAGAGGTGGTAGGCCCCGTTGTGTAGCACCTTGGTGACAATGAAGGGGCCTTCCCATGCGAGGGCAAGCTTGTGAGGTCGCTGTTGATCCACTCGGAGCACAAGATCTCCTTCTTGAAATGCTCGACCTCTGACGTTCTTGGCGTGTAATCGACGAAGATCTTGCTGATAGACAGTCGACCGAATCAGGGCCATCTCATGCTCCTCTTCCAATAAATCAACGGCGTCCTGCCGTGCCTGCTCTACCTCTGGTTCCGAATAGAGTTCCACTCGGGGTGAATTGTGGAAGAGATTACTCGGCAGCACGGCTTCAGCTCCATACACCATGAAGAAAGGGGTGCGATCAGTCGACCGATTTGGAGTCGTCCTCAGACCCCATAGGACAGATGGCAATTCGGTCACCCAGGCTCCAGCTGCATATTCTAGATCACGCATGAGTCTGGGTTTCAATCCATGGAGGATAAGACCGTTCGCCCTCTTAGCTTGTCCATTTGACTGTGGATGCGCAATGGATGCGTAGTCTACCCGAGTGCCTTGGGTGGCGCAAAAGTTTCTGAATTTTTCCGAATTGAAGTTTGAACCATTATCTGTGATAATACTATGAGGAACTCCATATCTGAATATCAATTCTTTCAAGAACTTAATGGCTGTTCTTGAATCTAACTTCTTAATAGGCTTGGCTTCAATCCACTTGGTGAATTTGTCGACTGCTACAAGCAGATGAGTGAAGCCACTCCTACCAGTCCTAAGGGGCCCAATCATGTCCAGTCCCCATACAGTGAATGGCCAGACGAGTGGAATGGTCTTCAGAGTAGATGCGGGCTTGTGAGACATGTTTGCGTAGAACTGACACCCTTCACATCGCTGTACCATTTCCTTTGCAGCTTCATTGGCCCGTGGCCAGTAAAACCCGGCTCGGTATGCTTTGGCCACAATTGTCCAAGAGGACGCATGATGACCACAGGTCCCCAAGTGGATCTCTTCCAAAATCAGTTGACCTTCTTCTGGAGAAATACATCGCTGAGCTACGCCAGTGACACTTTCCCTGTAAAGCTGTCCACCTATCACTGTGAAAGCCTTGGATCTGTGGACAATCTGACGTGCCTCAACCTCATCCTCTGGTAGTTCTTGCCTGAGCAAATATGCAATGTAAGGCACTGTCCAGTCAGGGGTAATCACCAGGATTTCCATAACCAAGTCGACAACAGCAGGGATCTCGATTTTAGTCGGATCAGTAGGACTTATTGCTTGGGGATGTTCTTCAGTGAAAGGATCTTCCTGCACTAACAGGGAATGGAAGTGTTCTAGAAACACATTGCTGGGGATAGGCTTCCGAGTGGAACCTATCTTTGCCAGATCGTCAGCTGCTTGATTCTTGAGTCGGGGAATGTGGTGAAGCTCCAAACCCTCAAACTTTTTCTCTAACTTCCTTACAGCATTGTAGTATCCTGTCATGGCAGGATTTCTAACATCCCACTCCTTCATCACCTGATTGACTACCAAATCTGAGTCGCCGTAGACCATCAGGCGACGGACGCCAAGTGAAATGGCCATATGCAACCCGTAAAGCAGTGCCTCATACTCAGCTTCATTATTGGAGGAATCAAATGAATCTGGAGGACATAACTGAGACGATCACCTCTTGGGGATACTAGAACCATTCCAGCACCGGAGCCATTGAGCATCTTGGATCCATCAAAAAACATTGTCCAGTGTTTCGACTGAACTTGAATCGGCTGTTGCTGTTCAATCCACTTGGCCAAGAAATCTGCGAGTGCTTGAGATTTGATCGCCTTCTTCGCTTCAAACTTAATGTCGAGTGGAAGGAGTTCAATTGCCCACTTAGCCACTCGACCAGTCCCATCTTGATTGTTCATGATTTCAGACAATGGAGTGTCACTAACGACTGAAACCGAGTGGTCTTGGAAATAGTGTGTGACTTTCTTCGCAGTCAAGTAAATTTCGTAAACAAGCTTCTGATAATGCGGATACCTTTGCTTGGACGGGGTCAGAACTTCAGAGATATAGTACACTGGCCGTTGAACTTTGTAAGCTTTGCCTTCTTCTTCTCATTCAACTGTGAGCATCGTGCTGACGACCTGACCAGTAGCTACAATGTATAAGAGTAGAGGCTCTTTGCTGTTCGGAGCAGCAAGCACCGGCTGGGTGGAAAGTAGGGCTTTGAGCTACACAAACGCTGCTTCGGCTTCGGGAGTCCACTCGAATTTATAGGACTTTTTCATCAGTCGGTAAAGAGGCAGTGCCTTTTCACCGAGACAAGAAATGAACCGACTCAGTGCAACGAGACAACCTGTGACCTTCTGAATGTCATGCACACGCACAGGGTGTTTCATTCAAAGTATTGCACCGATCTTCTCGGGATTAGCATCTATCCTCGTTCGGAAATGAGGAAACCGAGTAACTTGCCCCCTGGTACTCCGAATGTGCACTTGGACGGATTCAGCTTAATGTCATACCTTCTTGAATTGGCAAAGGTTTCAGCGAGATCAGTCAGTAGGTCGGAACCTTTACGTGACTTGACCACGATATCATCCATATAGGCCTCCACATTCCGACTGATCTGAGTGAGCAGGCACTTCTGGATCATGCACATGAATGTGGCGCCTGAATTTTTGAGGCTAAATGGCATAGTGATATAGCAAAAACACCCGAATGGGGTGATGAAGGCCGTTTTTATTTCATCTGGCCCATACAGTTGGATCTGGTGGTATCTGGAATACGCACGCTCACAACCCGTAGTCGAATCGACTATCTGATCGATGCGAGGGAGCGGAAAATGATCTTTCGGGCAGGCCTGATTGATATGCTTGAAGTCGATGCACATGCAGAGCGAATTATCCTTATTAGGGACCATAACAACATTGGCGAGCCACTCGGAGTGGTATATCTCGCGTATGAACGCAGCTGCCAGGAGCCGAGCCACTACCTCGCCAATAGCTTTCCTCTTCTCCGCGGCGGAACGACGGAGATGCTCTTTGACAGGTTTGGCTTTGGAGTCGACACGCAAACGGTGCTCGGCCAGCTCCCTGGGTACACCTGGCATGTCTGATGGCTTCCATGCGAAGATGTCCTAGTTCTCACGGAGGAACTGGATGAGCGCGGCTTCCTATTTGCTATCAAGTGTCGTTGAGATGTGGGTCGGAGCAGCTATGGGATCCTCCGGGTGGATGTGGACTGGTTTCGTCTCGCCAGCCGACTGAAATGCGGATTCAGAAGCAGGCTTCTTGGAACGGAGCAAATCACTCGGGTCAGCATTTTTGTTTTACTCTTCCAGCTCTACCACTGCCATCTGCTCATCGGCAATCTTGGAACCCTTCTGGAGGCATTCCTCAGCTCTCTGCCTATTTCCAGTGATGGTAATCACTCCTTTGGGTCCGGGCATCTTTAGCTTCAGGTACACGTAACATGGGCGGGCCATGAAACGTGCATATGCTGGTCTGCCCAGTATAGCGTGATAGGCACTGTGAAAATCCACCACTTCAAACGTCAACTTTTCCTTGCGAAGATTCTTTGAATCACCAAAAACCACATCTAGAGCAATCTGTCCGAGTGAATTTGCCTTCTTCCCTGGGATGACTCCGTGGAACTGCATGTTGCTTTCACTGAGTCGGGACATTGGAATGCCCATCCCCTGGAGGGTCTCAGCATACAGAATGTTCAAACCACTGCCACCATCCATGAGAACTTTACGCAACCGAGTGCCTTCGACGACTGGGTCGACCACCAATGCCTGCCGCCCAGGGGTAGCAACATGAGCTGGGTGATCCGACTGGTCGAAGGTGATAGGAGTCTTTGACCACTTGAGGTACGTTGTAGTTGCTGGAGCAACCATGTTCACCTCTCGGTTGATAACTTTCAGTCGACTTTTGCTCTCAACATCGGCAAAAATCACCAAAGTAGTATTGACTTTCGGGTAATCCTCTGCGTTTTCATCATCTTCATCTTTGTCAGAACCTTTCTCACTCTGCTGACCCTCACGGAACTGCTGAATAAGGAACCTGCACTGTTGAGTGGTATGTTTGGGTAAAATTAGATTACCCTCCTCATCCTTCTTCGTGTGGATGGCACACGGAAGGTCTAGGACGTCCTGGCCCGACTGATCTTTCATCTTTTTGGGTATCCACGGACCCTTGGGCTTCCCTTTGAACTTGCCTTGAGTTGTCACAACTGCTGCTTCTGCCTGACCAGCGGTCTCAGCTTTGCGCTTTTGCTTCCGACTGGGGTTTCCGCCGCCGGTGCCAGGATCAGTAGCCTTCCCTTTACCATTACGGAGTCGGTCCTCCTCCTCGCCATTTGTGTACCGAGTGGCTATCTCCATCATCCGATTTAGAGTCATGGCCTCGGAGGGACCAAATTTCAGTGTGAGCTCCCTGTACCGTACGCCTTCCTTGAAGGCACAGACTGCTTGATGCTCTGAAACATTCTCTACCAGATGATGAAGTGTAGTCCAACGCTGGATGTAATCTCTCAAAGTTTCATTTGACTTATGGACACAATGCTACAACTCAGTCAGCCCTGCGGGTCGCTTGCAAGTGCCTTCAAATGTTTTGATAAACACTCGGGCCAAGTCTTCCCAACAGTAAATGCTAGCGGGGGCCAACTGATTCAACCAGGCCCTGGCTGAGCCTTCAAGCATCAATGGCAGGTGCTTCATAGCCACTTCATCATTGCCTCCACTGATCTGCATAGCCACTCGGTAATCTTCTAACCATGTGTCTGGCTTGGACTCGCCAGTAAACTTGCTCACTCCTGCAGCCAACCTGAAGTTGGGAGGAATCTCAGCAACTCAAATAGCTCTACTGAAACACTCGGGGCCAGAGATGAATGCCCTGCTTCCACTCAGGTGATCTCTGTCCAAACCTTCTCGGTTAGCCCTTCCTTTGTCAACCAGGCCCTGCACAAGGACTGACCTTGCATCGAACCCGGGCTCTCGGGGGTCGACTGGAATCCTCCGCTCGTCACTGTACGGGCGCCTGTCGTCATACCACCGGGGCGCGTACGAACCGCCCCTCGGAGGGGGTGTGGGCACTCGACGGCGGTCGTCACGGTGATATCGAGGGTCAAACTACCCAAGGCCTCGATCCAGGTACTGGTCCTGGCGATAACCACGATCTTCACGCCGCAGAGGCTATCTTGGGCTGTGGGCTGACTGAACCATGTCCGCCCTGACAGACCTGCTGTGTATCCTGTTGCGCGACTGAGAAACAACAGAATTCTGCTCCCCGGCCGCCCTGAGCAATGTCCGAATTTGTTCCAGGCCTCTCCCAGCCTCGGAACGGGATGGTTGAATCGAATCTGCTATACGCGCAGCTGCTGCAACATTTTGGATCGGGGTGCGGTATACTTGACACTCATCTCGAGACCCAGTTAGAAACAGTTGTTGTTGCCGTCGACTGGAGCTGGGGAGTCGTCTGCGAGTGCGGTCGTCGAGTGACTTTTGGAGATTCACCAGGTGCGCACGTTCAGCCAGAGTGGCTACGCGTGCAGCCTCCAAAGCCTAAGCCTCAGGGGTCTCCCCAACGATGGGGGTCTGGAGAGCTTGCTCGTCCCTACGCCGAATTTCTTCCCTCTGCTCCGTAGTGAGGGCTTGTGGGTAGTACTCGTCGTTGCCGTGCGATGGACCACCGCTATCACCTCCACCACGGGGAAATCCTAGCAGACTGCACTGTGGGCCAACCATGAGAACCTAAGCTGCGGGATCGTTGCTTTCACACTCGGAAAGCGAATCTGAATGGCCAGTCGACAGATCGAACAAGCCATAAAGGGACTCGTCGGGCTCAATCATCGTGATCTGAGGAGTGGCGGACTGATGGGCCACCGCGTGCTTCATCCACTGCTAGAGCTGCGAGCGACCGGATCGCTAGCGGCGGCGAGCAGCAGGGAGGGAAGACGCCACCGGCGCCGACCGATACTGAGTCGACGGCTGCCGCAAAAGGACGCCACATGCACTCGCGCGGAAGTGCGCTGACCCGTGAACGGGGAGCACCTTGACATCGAGGGGGGCTTCCTGGAGCTAGGCCGAATCGTCGGCGATGAAGGTGAGCGCCCCGAGACGGATCTCGTGGCCCAGAGACAATCCACCGCCGGAAACCATGTTGATGGAGATCGAAGATCGCAACCTTGTCAGAAGTCGCTTAGACGCCTGCCCCACGATGGGCGCCAACTATCATGGGAACGGATCTGACAGTAGAGATGGGTGGTACGTAGGAGAGGGCAGAGTCCAGCTACGGCGAGGTTGTACACTCGGTTTTATGAGTTCAATCCCCCCTCGGTGGTGTGGGCTGGCCAATGCCACCAGTAAATCAAGTACTAGTGATTTTTTGCTTAGCAACACACATCACTAGTAATGTGAGTACCAATGGTGTGTGTTGTTATTTGGACGTCACTACTAAATGTTAACTTTCAAAAGACTCTTGTCCTAGCAGTGTTTTTCTCTAATTATTCTGCATTATGGCCTACAACATACCCTGCATCAATGATCACTCCCATAGAACCACAATTGTTACATCACATCTATTATTAATTAATATGATGAGTATAGCTACATTACTTGTCGCCAACTACTACAACCACAATCCGTACAACCCAACAAATATAAAAACAACACATAGTAGCATGGTATCATTAGACTTGAGCTGCTGCTTGTGCATTCTAGCTGTAATCTTCTTCTCCAAACTTAATCTCTCATTCTCGGCCTCCTTATCTCCTATCTTCAGCTCCATCATCAACTTCAGGGAAGCAAGCTCCTTAGTGGTGTTTGGATAACTAGTATTTGAGGCAAGTTTTAGCAAAATCGGTTTTAAGAGGATTTTTAGAAAGAAAAAAAAACTATTTTAAGTTGTTGTTTTGTTAAAGTTGGTTTATAGAATACTTTGTTTGGCCTTAAAAACTTCAAATACGGTCACTAGTTTGGCCGAGACAAGATTTTTAAATGGAAATTCATCTCACAACCGAATTTCCCCCTTCCGCTAAACCTTCTTTGATGCTTTGATGTTCCTGATGTTTCTGTCATCGTCAACCTTGAGACGAACAACCCAAGCTGATGCAAGATATTGTGGGGGCTCGCCGTGTTGTACTCGTTAGGAATTTAATGGCCTAGTCGTTTGCAGCATGTCTAGATGTGCATTTTTCCTCGCATTTCCAGAGATGGCACATGCCGACGGGCGATTAGTTTGTGTGTTTTGGAGGCTTGGCAACATTCTAGTACCGAGCTGCACTGTTGATGCTCTCATTTGAATCAGAGTGAAATGCATAAAATTAACCACCACAATTCAAAATGTGACAAAATGCACCTCTTTGACAGTGGCAGAAAACACTGACGAAAATGTTGAGCAGGTTTTGACGTGCCAAAGCATCCACGTGGCAATGGGTGTGACGACATGCGTTAATGACTCGGTCGGGACGACGCTCTCTGTCTGAGGCGCGGTGTTGGCTCAGTCTCTCCCTCATCTCATCTCCTCCTTTCTCTGATGGTGGCAATAACACTCGGAGGATGCGGTGGAGGGGGCACAACAGCCCACCATGGCGACGGTGGCGGGGGAGGGGCACAACACACCATGACGACAATGTGAGCAATTGCTATCGCAACATCGTCTTCCATTCGTTGTCACCACTGCCGAAGCATGCGGCAGAGACACTTGCCTGTAGGATGGTCTAGAACCTGAAGGGCAGCCATGCTCGAGTCGTTCATGGGAAATAGGTTTTGTGATCATTTTGGAAATTTAGGGTTAGAGAAGTGTCGATTGAGTGCATTGAGAGTGATTGAGTGAATTGAGAGTGAATTATTCAACAATTAGTCTGAATTATAGATTTGGGAGTAGATTTTTTAGTTCACAGTTTGGTCTAAATTAGTCCACACAGATTAGTCTGAATTATAGATTTGGGAGTGGATGCAGTGGAGTGTTTTAATTCATATTTTAGCCTAAATTAGTCCACACATATTAGTCTGAATTATAGATGTGTGAGTGGATGAGTGCACTGTATTAGCTCATAAATTAGTCTGTTCTAGTTATATATGCAGATTTGCTTGCATTTATGTTTTGTTTATTTCTACCTGTTGAGGAACTTCACTTAAGAAATGGGAGAGAGGGTGCAAAGTAAAGCATGGGAAGACCATTTTGTCATAAAAAAGGGTGTATCATCCAACAGGGCTTATGGGCATGTTCTTTACCGTTGTTGTTGAAACTTTGAGTTGCAGCTTGTTAATTATTGATACACAGTAGATCATGTTGTGATGATTTTGGTATTTGTTGTTAGATGTTTGAACTGAGAATGTTATGATCATGTTGTTATGATTTGGCTCTGGCTATTTGCTTTAGAATAGTGTTGTTAGACCAGAAGATGCATGATACGTCTCCAACGTATCTATAATTTTTGATTGTTTCATACTATTATATTATCAATCTTGGATACTTTATATACAATTTTATATCATTTTTGGGGGCTAACCTATTAACTCAGTGCCTAGTGTCAGTTCCTGTTTTTTGCTTGTTTTTTGGTTTTACAGAAACTCTATACAAACGGAGTCCAAACGCGACGAAACTTTTTGACGATTTTTTTCTGGATATAAGAGACCCTAGAAGCTTCGTGAGGGACCAGAAGACCTACAAGGAGACGATAAGGCAACAAGGCGCGCCCTGGGGGGTAGGCGCGCCATGATGCCTTTGGGGCCCCTCGTGGCTCCATCTGACCTAATTCCAGTGCTATACATTCTAAAATATTGGAAAACCCCTAGAAGCACCAACGAAACAACTTTTTCACCGCCGCAAACTTCTGTTCTTCCGCGATCCCATCTGGAGGCCTTCGCCAGTACTCTGCCGGAGGGGGAATCGATCACGGAGGGCTTCTACATCAACCTTGCTGCATCTCCAATGATGTGTGTGTAGTTCCCACAGGACCTATGGGTCCATAGTGATTAGCTAGATGGCTCTCTCTCTCTCTCTCTCTCTCTCTCTCTCTCTCTTTGATCCTCAATAGAATGTTCTCCTCAGAGTTATATTCGATGTAATCTTCTTTTACGATGTGTTTGTTGGGATCCAATAAATTTTGGGTTTATCATTAAATTATTCATTGAAGTAATTGAGTATTTTTTGAACTTTATTATGTGTGATAGTTATAGCTATGCAATGCTTTCCGATCTATGGGTTTTCTTTGGCCAAGTTGATTTATGGATCTTTAGTGGAAGTGGTGCATAGTAGTAGGTTCAATCTTGCGGTGTCCACACCCAGTGACAGAAGGGGTAGCAAGACACGTATTTGTATTGTTGCTACTAAGGGGAAAATGACGGGTTCAAGCATATTGCTTGGTTTTATTCTGTCTACATTATGTCATCATACTTCATGCATTACTCTGTTTGTCATGAACTTAATACGTAGAGAGGCAAGCATAGAAGCGCTCTTGAAGTGGGTAATAGGAGTAGATGCACGCAGGAGCTTGTCACAGACGTAATACCTATGTACATGATCATGCCATGAATAACGTTATAACTATGCGCTTTTCTAGCAATTGCTCAACAATAATTTGTTTACCCACCGTATGCTATCTTTATGAGAGAGCTGCCTCTAGTGAAAACTGTAACACCTCTATGTAATGAGCTACAGTAATCCATCATGTTAATGCTAAGCTACTATGATTTGCAATAATTAATCATGTTGGATTAATATCTCCTTTCAAATTCTTTCTCTGAATTCAAATTCAAATCACAAGTGAAATTTGAAGTTGCTGGAAAAATGTTCATCTTCTAGCAAATATTCCATAACATTTATTTGTTAAGGAAAACAACATTAATTGAATTCCAAATTTGACCCCAACATCCAAAGACAGTACTAGAACAGTCCTAAATTATTCCTTCACCATTTAATCAAAATTCAAATGTAATGATACTGTCACCAAACTTTTTAAGGCAGTACCTGATAGTGCAATGATAATTATGGGACAAATGGCATATTTTACAAAAGTCCATTGGTGCTAAAAAAAGAAAATGCAAACAGAAGCTAAGGAATAAATAAAACAGAAAAGAAAAGAAGAACTGCACTGTGCACTTGTAGCCCACTGCTACAATGCACATCACAGCCCACCAACGACCTTTTCCGCCCTCTGTACAGAGGAGGCAGAGGCATGGTGTGGCAGCCATCCCGGCCACCATGGTCGCCGTGTCGGCCATCCCGCGACTCCCCGAGGGGATAAGAGCGACTCCAGGACCCCGTTGACGAACCCTAGGCCATTTTCCCCTTCCCCTTGCCGTTTTCTTCCACCTCAAGCACGCACCCGAGAGCGTCGCCATCGATCCCGCGGCCACTGGCCACTGCTTGCTGTTCTGAGGTGTCCAAGAGCCATGGCGAGTTCTTCTTCGTCGACCACGCGCATCGGATCAAACCAGAGACCCCCGCCTCGACTGGATCGAGCTCGTCCTCGTCTTCGGTCGCCAGAGCTTCGCCACGTCGATCTGCTACCCCTGCAGCTACTAAGCCGCCCAACGAGCCCCCTTGTGCTCCTCGGTGAGCACCGCGTCAAAACTCCTCTCCCCATGCTCGATTTGCTGCTGCTGCTCATCGCCGCCTTTGCCTTCGGTCGCCATGGACGGAGCCCCGCTCCGGCATGCGCTCCTGCGCCCCGTCCGCGCCCCTACTTCACCCTGGTTGCGCCCTCTCGCGCGCGCGTGCCTGCCCTGCACGCGCCCGCCCGCGTAGCCCTGGGCCCGCGCGTCGCCTCACCGCAGCCGGACGCGCTCGCCCGCTGCTGCAGCTACGCCGCCCGCTGCCGCCTGCTGCTAGCGCCGCTACCGCCGCCCGCTGCTGCGCTACTTCTGCCTGCGGCCGCTGCCGCTAGCTGCTCATGCTACTGCATCGCTCGCTGCCTGCTACTACTAGTGCATCGCTGCTACAGTAACATTCAGTTATTGTAGCAGTAGCTAGCTTTGTACTGCCGCTGCTTACTGACTAGCCCTTTTCGCATCAACAAAACAGATAGCAAATCACTTCAAAAATAAATAAAAATGATGGGAATAGTTTGTACACTTGACCAACTCCATTTCATCTCACTGGATCAAGTCCATTAGGTGCATGGATTAATTGCTACAAAAATGACAAAAGTGCATCTTCTGTTAACAGAGAAAACTGAAGAAACAGATTACTAACTAAGCTAGTTTGGGGCTGTATTTGGACTAGCTACATGCACTGTTCATGGCATCATATGGCATGGATTGGTAGTACTCTTGGAGTAGAGTAAATCATCTATAGGGATCATCGCCATTAGAGCTATGAATAACCCATTATAGCCCTCACAAATTGGCTAGTCAATAAACAGATTCTAAGACTTGGTAGAATTTCAGAAATTCTAGAAAACTATTAAAACTTCAGAAAATTCGTAGAAAATAATTCATAGCTCGGATCAAAAAACTTTATATATGAAAGTTGCTCAGAACGACGAGACGAATCCAACTGTGCCATTTGTTTCCTTGTCGGGACCCTCTACGGAGGTGAACCCGCAACTTTTAGCCTATTTCCGATAGGTGAATAGTGCATATATACCGGTTCATAAATCCAACTGAAATCCTAAAATAACTAATATGACTTAGACATGCTTTTAGGCAACCCTGCACTGCACGTTAGCATAGCACGCTCTGTGTTGCTTAAGTTTGCTGTGTATTTATCTGTTTCTTCCCCCTCTTCTCTTTCGGTAGATCCCGGTACCGACGTAGTCCCCGAGACCGACGCAGCTCCGGTGATTGGCTACACTACTAATGACCAGACCTTTGCCGCAGAGCTTCCAGGCAAGCACCCCCCTTTGAACATGCCTATATCGCCTATTCTTTCTCCCTCCTGCTTGCATTAGAATTTGCTACTGGTTTGAGTTATCCTATTCTGATGCATAGCCTGTCTATTGTAACCTGCTATTGATACCTTACCTGCTTATCCTAAACTGCTTAGTATAGGCTGGATAGAGACCCACCAGAGACACCACTTTGACCCAGTTGCCCCCGCTGGATTATCAGATGGCTTGATCAACGTGATCGACAACCAGGCCCCAACACCGCACATCACCCCCTTAGTTTTACGACACTGCAGCGTTACCATTGAGTGCTGTCGTGGACTTAACACGGCAGATGTCCTAGCAAAAGGACTTAGGTGTGGAGCCATCACAACTAGGTTAGCTTGAAGGGGTTAAACGGGACAAAGGACACATAGAATTTACCCAGGTTCGGCCCCTCTCAACGAGGTAAAAGCCTACTCCTGCTTTAGGTTGTATTGCTTGGGTTTCGATTACCAGGGAGCGAATACGCTTGACCTAGTTCTTGATTGATCGCTTTTCTTCAGTTAACCCGCCGCCGGGTCACCCCTTTATATACAGGCTGATGCCCGGCGGCTTACAGAGTCCTGAATGGCTCATACAAAACGTGTCCGGCTCGGTATCTAACTAAGCTTGCCTTACAATACAAGTTAAACATTGGCGGCTCATACCCGTGGGCTTCAAGTCATCCCCGGGTCTTGGGCCTTCAATAATCTTGCTCTATGAACCGCCATCTTCATATCTTCTTGGGCCTCTTCATCTTAAGCCGCCAGTTGCATGACCTGGCCCCTCCTGGGCGGGTCATACCCAGTAGTCATATCCCCAACATTAGGCCCCAGGTTGATTTGAACTTGTTCACATCAATCTTCAGTACTTGATTTAGTAGAATCTTCCATCGTCAATTTTTACCAATTCACTGCAACCCGCCATGACGTCACATCTCAGAATTGTGTTAACCCGCCATGACATCATCTTGCATTAACTTCGCACGAAGCCCAGAACATCTCAAAAGATCTTTATCTTTAATAGCCTTCCAAAAATCGAGGCGTCCGTGTAACCGCATAATCCTTTTTCCAGCCTCCTCGATTCCCGCACATGCCATTTATCCATCTCCTTATAAATAGGGACAGGGGGTCCTCCTTTTCACTTTTACCTTGCCCCCTCATCTTCATCTTCTTCCTCGCGACGCCTCTGCCATCCCGAGCTCCACCGCCGCCGTCTCCGTCCAGAATCCTCAACTCCGGCCACTGCATCGACCTGATCGGACCAGAGCACTGCGGCACGCCTCCGCTGTTCATCAGCATCAGTAAGTATTCTCCTTCCTCGTAGCAGATCTGCATTAGGGTTTTCACCGTTCGTCAGTGTTCTTCACTGCTCCTTATTTTCTTCTCTAAATCGTGTAGTTTGATCTGAATATGGTACCAAAGTTTTGCGGTAGCAGTTTAGCATCCCTTTTCAATCAAAGAAGTTCCTTCCTCTGTACAAAAAATCTCATCTGAGCACACAAGTTCCTCTGCTGCCGCCACTTTAGGTTTAGAATTTATTTTATTTTCTGAGCTGCTGCAGATCCAAAATCATAGCACCAATATATGGAATCTGTTGGTCCATCACTTAGCGAAAATTCACTTTTAGATCAGTTATACTGCAAACATGCGGGCGGCTCATACCATAAGTCGTAACCCGCCATATAGCATTAGTCCCCTTGTTAAGCCGCCAATACGTGTTCACAATTCATATGACCCAGCACTGCCTTCCGGTTTAATCATATCGACCTTTATAGCACTTACTTTTCGATCATTGGCCGGCTTAATAGCATAATCTTAAACCGGCAATATATTATTTTTAGGCCTTCATCCTCAAAATGACCAAAACTGTCATCTCATGCAACTGGGTTGCTTCCACTGTCACGGAAGAAATCCTTAATGAATTTGTAAACGAAGGCGTCCTGGCTCAAAAGAGTGTGATCCACTGGAGGGCCCGAGGAACCAAGACCACCCCTGAACCAAAAGAGGGTGAAGTTGTAGTTTTCACTGATCACATGCTCCGGGGGTTCACTCCACCCGGCTCAAAATTCTTTCGTGATGTGCTGCACTTCTTTCAACTTCATCCGCAAGATATTGGGCTCAACTCTGTTTCAAACATCTGCAACTTTCAAGTTTTCTGCGAAGTATATCTTCAACAGGAACCCACTGTAGAGCTGTTCAGGGAATTCTATTACTTGAATCGCCAGACTGAGTTCACAGATGGGCCCAGCCTAGAACTAGGCGACATTTCAATCTAGAGGCGCAAAGAAGCTACTTTCCCAGTCGCTGCACTTCCCAGTCATCCCAAGGACTGGAACCAGACTTGGTTTTACTGCCAAGACACATCTCCAGAAGGTGAAAATCCCTTGCCGGGTTATCGTCAGAGCCGGCTTAGCAACAGGCACCCCCTCCCTGACCGGATCAGCACAACAGAACAAGCCAAATATATGCCCATTTTTGGAAAAATCAGAGCCTTAATGGCCAATGGCTTAACTGGAGTTAACCTAGTTCGATGCTGGGTTGCATGGAGAATTTTACCTTTAAGCCGCCGGACCGGCTTAATGTGCGATTATACCTGTGACGTCAAAGATCCACAACGCCACAGCCGAGTGCAATTGGACGACGAGAGCCTCAACAAGATGCTCAAGACATTGTTGAATGAAAGCTTGGCCACTTGCAGCAAGACGGGGCTGAACCCCTTTTGCACCCTCAACAAGCCGCCAGCTGTGAGTATTTGTGAACAGTTTTCATTAACTCATTATCTGTCAATCTGCCTTTTCAATCTTACTTGAATTTCTGCAGCCTGACTCCCCCTTCTGGAAGAAGAAGCTTCAAGATAAACTGGCCAAGAAGACCAGGACCAAGAACTTGGCTAAGAAACCTGCCAAGAAGAAATCAGAAGCAGTTGATCCGTTTACTCTTGATGAAGAGTCGGAGGTAGAACTTGATTCTCTTGGCTCCTTCTTTGTTCATCTTATTGACATTGATTACTACCAGGATGATGCAGAGGCCAGCCATGCAAACAGCGAAGAGGTAACTATCCTTTGCTCCGACTCAGAATCTCTGCCAAGACAGAAAGTTCGACAAGCGAGCCGGAAAGTAAGGTTTTCTCACCCTTTAGCTTATCTGGACCCCCACTTTATTTTGAAGAAACAGCAGCATGAAGTTCGCCGCACAACCCGGAACAGCGGAGGAGGGGAACTTTCCTCCGGTTTACCAAACACACCGGCTCCTCGCAAGCGCCGAGCTGAGGTTTCACAGTTTGCCGATTTAGCTTTTCCAAAAGCGGGTCTTATTCGACAACCCCTTAACCCTTCTGATTCAAACTATTAGGGCACTTCTCACTCCTCATCTGGGGACTCCACTGGGACTCAGATCCGCCTTTTCAAAGTTGCCCCAGGGTAAGAATATTGAATTTCCTTGCTTTTAAGCCCTTTATCAATTATCATGCTTACATCTTTATATCTCATTGTCAGTGGTCAAGCCAAGCCAAGCAAGAAGGCAAAGACCAGTAAACCGGGCGAAAACATCAATACCACTGAAGATCCCCAGGCTGCTAACCCGGAGAAGCAGACAATATCTAAATCTTTGCATCAAACCTCCGAAGCAGCCATTGATGATCCGCCACCCGAAGAGCACAATGTCATTATGGACTCCATGCACATTGACCCGGCTCGTGCTAAGCCACCAAGTCCCATCAAACCTGCTAAAGAAAAGGCTGACGATGTCATAATCACTAGGACCCATTACGTTGAGCCGGACAACCCCACAATCTTAGCCAAACATAGCGCCAAGGAGGAATTTTCTGCTGCCGACAAGGGCAAATGGAAACTGGATTTAGAAGGTTATGCCCAGTTCAATGCTCAGGAACTTCACGCGGGTTATTTAAACCACCTTCACACTAGCCATGACTTTGAAGCTGGCTTAGTCAATCTGATGAAGGAGCGTTTTGAGGTAAACACTGAAAAAACTGTTCCTGGACATATATCTGTCAGCCGCCAAGTCTACTGTATATGAAAAAAAATTGAATATACCGTAGACTTAAATACCATATTTGATCTCATAACCATTCCATAGCAATTTAGTAACTGCTGAATCCAAACAAGTAGCCCCCAAGGGCCGGCTTAAACTGAAAAGTTAAGCCGGGACTTCAAATTGTAGAACTAAAATCCACTTATGTAGCCCCCAAGGGCCGGCTTAAGCTGCATAGCTAAGCAGGGACTTACCACCATATTTATGAACAAATCCAAATATGTAGCCCCCATGCACCAGTTTTAGTTGAAGAAACTTTAACCGGGTCATCAAAGATTTGTCTTCAAAAGAGCAAATGTACATTAGCCCCCAAGTGCCAAGTAAAATACCTGTATTATGCTTGGGACTTTAAATAAGATGATTATCATAACCCTATGCTGCCTGTCTTTGTGTATGGCAGGCTGAATTGAACGTGAAGGAAACTCTAGTCAATGATCTGCGGCAAAACATCCAGTCCCAACAATCAGAGACTTCAAAGGCCAAAACAGAGCTGAGAACCTCCTTGGAAGAGATTGAAAAATTAAAAAGGGACTTCAACACTGAGAGAAACAGCTGGGAGACCGAGAAGACGGCTCTGCTGAAAAGAGCAGAAGATGCTGAAGCTGCTCTTAAGCCGGTAACTGATGAGTTGTCCGGCTTAAAATATCAAATCTATAGCCTAACAGCTGCCATCTTCGGTAAACAATATAAAACTTCAATGTTTCACCGTTAACATACTATGGTTATAAACCGGCTTAACAATATTTGTGTTGATGTAGGCTCCAGAAGTTCCACCCTGGGCCAAGACATGCGCGTAAGGCTTAAGGCCGTATATACCCTTGTGGAGCAACTGTACACCGGTGCGCAACGGGCTATTGTTGCTGTCTCACATAAGAAGCAACCACCTTCACTCATTAAGGAGATGCTGGAGAAACTGTCTGTGCTGCCGCAAAGAGTTGAAGAACTAAAGCGGTCAGCTGCTAGAGCCGGTGCCATCACCGCGTTGAGCTGGGCGAAGGCTTGGCAGGCCGAACTTGACCCGGAAGAATTGGCCATCGGCTGCCCAAGTTTAAAAGAAGACGGGTCTCCCTTTGAAGCCGTAGACTTTACCAAATGTGTAAAGGAAATGCGCCCACTGGCGAGTAAGCTAGCAGAAGAGACCGACTTGACAAAATATCAGGCGGCTTACTCTAAAGAAAACTCAAAAGTATCAGCACCAGTTTATTAGGCCATGGAACTCATCCCGCCAACATGTAAGCACACCTTTGCCCCTGATATTGATCCATCAACCCTCATAGATGATGAGGCTGTATTCAGAGCATTGACCAGGATCAACTGGGCCACAACTGACTTCCAGCAAGTGGAGGAAGAAGAAGAACTGGCGCTGGATGATCCGGAAGCTTCAACTCGCCAAGACCAGGACAACAGATTCGGAAGGCGGCTCACAGACTGCATCATCGTGCTTGCTTGAAAAAACACTTAATCATTTGGGCTTTGAAAGCCATGTAATAGGCTAGTGAAAACCATGATCTGTCATGCCATTGTGCATGTTCTTAGCCTTTGAAACTGATGATGAACTTTTCATATGCCATGGATGAACTTTGCAAGGAATATCATTATATTCTACAGAGCTCCTGCATAGAGTAAACAATAGATACCCTGGCGGTTTACGCCAGGGCGGGTCATAATGTCCAACATCATATATTCTGGCGACTTATAGTCCATAACCAGGGCGGGTTATCAAACCTCACATATTCATATAACAAGTAAATACATACATGTGAGATTGGTTCATACCGCCGGCTTGCAGTGCCGTATGCAGTAAGGGTAACAGCCCAAAACTGGAAGTGCATAACTCCAAATGCACAATCAAAATATGCTGGTGACTTATTGTCCAAAGCCAGTCCGGGTTATCAAAAACCCCAAATAAGCTCAATATGAGTCATAAGGATTAAGGCTACATGGCCTGAATCATGTTAAACCATATATCAATATGGTACAAGGGTATAAACCCGAATAGTGTTCAAAGAAAATAACAAATGAGAAAAAACAAGGCTTCCATAGGCTGCCAAGCCTCAATATCAAGTGCTGTTCACGGGCCGCACAACCACTGAGTTAATCCTTCATTTAAACCTATAAGCCGGGCCTCACATGACCAACCACCATTTTAACCTTGACAAGTTCAGGGTCTTTATAAGATTGACTATCAAGAGTTCGGCGGGTCATCCAGATAACCTGGGCGGAGTGGCAGACATATAGGCAGGATAACCTGGAGTTTTTGGTGTTTTTCACCTGGCATCCAAGCCGATCAAAAGGGTCAATAAAGCTATGTTCACTGAACAATAAGCCCCCAAGTGACCAATAATGAGCCTTTAAGGCAGGATACCTATGTTTGAACTGCTCATTGCAGCAAGTTCTCTTTGATACCCGTTCAGTTTGGGCAATAAATCTCCAAGCAATTTGCATCAAGGCGTGTGAGCCAGATCAATAGGGTAGTCATAGCTATGCTCAATGAGCAGGAAGCCCCCAAGTAATTTTTTAAACAAGGCATGCAAGCCGGATCAAGAGGGTAGTCACAGTTATGCTCAATGAGCAGGAAGCCCCCAAGTGATCTTATGAACTGACAATAAAGACTCAGATACTCAGAAATGAAATGACAGAGGCCCTGAATTATCAGGGATGCCGGCTTTATTATACTTGATCATAATATATACAAGGATGAAAATATATACAACACCAGAGCCAGTGGCTCAGGTATAATAAGGACGAAGATGAGCAATATTCCACAGCCGGCAGGTCTCCTCCTCAGATGTGCGTGAGTCCTTGTGATCTCGAATATCAATGAGGTAGTATGACCCGTTGTTCAAGTTCTTGCTGACCACAAAAGGCCCTTCCCAAGGCGGAGACAACTTGTGCATATCAGTTTGATCCTGGATGAGCCGGAGCACCAAATCGCCTTCTTGAAAGGTTCGAGTTTTAACCCGGCGGCTATGATAGCGACGCAGATCTTGCTGGTATATCGCTGAACGAGCCGCCGCAAGGTCACGCACCTCATCCAAGAGATCAAGAGCATCCTGACGTGCTTTTTCATTATCAGCTTCAACATAAGCCGCCACACGGGGCGAGTCGTGACGGATGTCACTGGGGAGAACCGCCTCTGCTCCGTAAACCATGAAGAAAGGCGTATAACCCGTGGATCTGTTGGGGGTAGTATTTATACTCCAAAGCACTGAGGGCAACTCCTCAACCCAACAACCTGGCGTCCTATGCAAAGGGACCATAAGGCGGGGCTTGATACCTCTCAAGATCTCTTGATTGGCCCTTTCAGCTTGACCATTGGACTGGGGGTGAGCCACCGATGAGACGTCAAGACGAATATGCTCTCGTTGACAAAACTCTTTCATAGCACCTTTGGACAGATTAGTGCCATTATCAGTTATGATGCTATGAGGGTAGCCGAAGCGAAAAATCACCTTTTTAATGAATTGAACCGCTGTGGCCGCATCACATTTACTGACCGGCTCTGCCTCAACCCACTTTGTGAATTTGTCAACTGCCACCAACAGGTGGGTCTTTTTATCCTTGGATCGCTTAAAAGGCCCAACCATATCCAGCCCCCAGACCGCAAACGGCCACGTAATTGGAATCATCCTCAATTCTTGAGCCGGCACATGAGCTCGTTTGGAAAACTTCTGACAACCATCACACTTGCTAACTAGGTCCTCTGCATCAGCATGAGCCGTCAGCCAATAAAATCCATGACAAAAAGCCTTGGCTACGAGAGACTTAGAGCCGGCATGATGACCACAATCTCCTTCATGAATCTCCCTTAGAATTTCACGGCCCTGTTCAGGAGATATGCATCGCTGAAACAACCCTGTGACACTGCATCGGTGTAACTCGCCATTGACAATGGTCATTGACTTAGATCACTGGGTTATCTGCCTGTCCAAAGTTTCATCCTCAGGTAACTCACCCCTAGTCATATAAGCCAAATATGGCATCGTCCAATCAGGGATAACATGAAGAGCCGCCACCAATTGTGCCTCCGGGTCAGGGATAGCAGGATCCTCTTCCGTGGGCAACCTAACTGAAGGATTATTCAGAATGTCCAGAAAAACATTAGGTGGTACCGGCTTACGCTGAGACCCCAGCCGGCTTAAAGCATCAGCCGCCTCATTTTTCCCGCGATCACCATGCTCCACTTGATAGCCTTTGAAATGACCAGCAATAGCATCAACCGCCCGACGGTAAGCCACCATGAGCGGGTCTTTGGAATCCCAAGTTCCTGAGACTTGCTGAGCCACCAGATCTGAATTGCCAAAGCATCTGACCTGGCTTAAATTCATCTCCTTAGCCATTCGAAGGCCATGGAGCAAGGCCTCATACTCAGCTGCATTGTTAGTACAAGGAAACATCAACCTTAAGACATAACAAAATTTATCACCTCGTGGGGAAGTCAAGATGACTCCAGCCCCCAAGCCTTCCAGTTGCCTGGATCCATCAAAATGAATAGTCCAATACGTATTATCAGGCTTCTCGTCCGGCATCTGTAACTCCGTCCAGTCATTGATGAAATCCACAAGTGCTTGAGACTTGATGGCTGTCCGGGGTATATATTTTAGACCATGAGGTCCACGCTCAATGGTCCACTTGGCCACCCGGCCTGTGGCTTCTCTAATTTGAATAATATCGCCTAGAGGAGCAGAACTCACCACAGTGATGGGATGACCAAGGAAATATTGTTTCAATTTACGACTAGCCATGAACACTCCATAAACCAGCTTCTGCCAATGTGGGTACCTCTGCTTAGATTCAATTAGCACCTCACTGACATAATAAACCGGCCTCTGAACTGGAAACTCCTTGCCTGACTCCTTCCTTTCCACAACAACCGCCACACTGACGGCTCTGTTATTAGCAGCCACATATAAAAGCAAGGGCTCCTTGTTAATAGGAGCTGCGAGAACCGGAGGCTCGGCCAACTATTTTTTAAGTGCCTCAAATGCCTGATTAGCAGCATCACTCCAAACGAAGTGGTCCGTTTTCTTCATCATCTGGTAGAGGGGGATAGCCTTTTCTCCCACGCGGCTTATAAACTGGCTTAAGGCCGCGATACGACCTGCCAAATGCTGGACGTCATTAATACATGCCGGCTTAGCCAAAGAAGTGATAGCCTTGATTTTCTCCGGGTTAGCTTCAATGCCTCTCTCAGAGACCAAAAAACCCAAGAGCTTGCCTGCCGGCACGCCAAATACACACTTGGCCGGGTTAAGCATCATCTTTTAGACCCGGAGGTTGTCAAAGGTCTCCTTTAAATCATTTAACAAGGTCTCCTTCTTCCTGGATTTCACAACATTATCATCCACATAAGCATGAACATTGCGTCCAATCTGATCATGGAGGCAATTCTGAACACAACGCTGGTAAGTCGCCTGGGCACTCTTGAGCCCAAAAGGCATAGACACATAGCAGAAGGCCCCAAAGGGAGTGATAAAAGCTGTCTTCTCCTGGTCCTTAACTGCCATCTTGATCTGATGATAACCAGAATAAGCATCTAAAAAACTCAGGCGCTCACAACCCACCGTAGCATCAATAATCTGATCAATACGAGGGAGAGCGAAAGGATCAGCCGGACAAGCCTTGTTAAGGTCCGTGTAATCCACACACATACGCCAAGTGCCATTTTTCTTAAGCACCAGCACCGGGTTAGCCAACCACTCAGGATGAAAAACTTCAACGATAAACCCGGCTGCCAAGAGCCGGGCCACCTCTTCGCCAATGGCCTTGCGTCTCTCTTCATTAAAACAACGAAGAAATTGCTTGACCGGTTTAAACTTTGGATCAATATTGAGAGTGTGCTCAGCGAGTTCCCTCGGCACACCTGGCATATCTGAAGGCTTCCATGCGAAGATGTCCCGGTTCTCACGGATGAACTCGATGAGCGCGCTTTCCTATTTCGGATCCAGATTGGCACTGATAATAAACTGTTGGGATGAATCGCCAGGGACAAAGTCAACCTGTTTGGTGTCATCAGCCGACTTGAACTTCAACAAGGGGTCATGCTCTGTAGTTGGCTTCTTCAAAGGACTCATATCCGTCGGGTCAACATTATCCTTGTAAAACTTCAACTCCTCTGTCGCACAAACAGACTCAGCATAAGCGGCGTCGCCTTATTCACACTCCAGGGCTATCTTCGTATTACCATGCACCGTGATGGTGCCCTTATGACCCGCCATTTTGAGCTGCATATAAACATAACAAGGCCGCGCCATAAACTTGGCATAAGCCGGCCGCCCAAACAAGGCGTGATAAGGGCTCTGAATCTTGACCACCTCAAAAGTCAATGTTTCAACCCGATAATCATGCTCATCACCAAAAGCCACTTCCAAGGCTATCTTACCCACCAGATATGCCGACTTACCAGGCACCACTCCATGAAACACAGTAGAAGACGGCTTGAGATCTTTGTCAGTCAATTCCATACGGCGAAAAGTATCATAATACAGAATATTGATACTGCTGCCCCCATCCATAAGTACCTTTGTAAACTTGTATCCACCAACCTGTGGAGCAACCACCAATGCCAGCTGACCCGGGTTGTCAACCCGGGGCGGGTGATCCTCACGGCTCCATATGATAAGCTGCTCTGACCATCGCAAGTATCGAGGGACCGCCGGCTCAACCATGCTCACTGCTCGTTTATGAACCTTGTGGTCTCGCTTGCATAGGTTTGTTGTGAAAACATGATACTGACCACTATTCAGCTACTTCAGATTACTTTGATAGCCAGACTGCTGCTGCTAATTACCTTGACCAGACTGCTGATTACCACCACCTTGATTGCTTTGGCCTTGAAAACCAGAGTTTGAACCGCCACCTCCAAAACCGGTCTCGTGAGAGCCGGATCCTGACCCGCCGTTCGGGCCGTTCTGATAAAAACCAGAATTTCTATACTCCCTCATAATGAAGCAATCTTTCCATAAATGAGTGGCTGGCTTATCCCGAGTACCGTGCTTCGGACAAGGCTGATTCATTATTGCCTCAAGGTTAAACTTTGGCCCACCAAACCGGGGCGTTGATGATTTCCCTTTACGGCTCTGGCTGCTATTCTGTGTGCTGGTGTTAGCAACAAAATCTGAACCGCCATCGGTTTGCTTGCGCTTACTGTTGTTACCTTGACCTGCCGTATTGTGATGCTATCCCTTTCCATTGCCGCCCTTCTTCCCCTTGCTAGCCTTCTCTTCGTCAGACGCCGGGTCTTTCGTACTATCTGAGTCGGCATATTTGGTTAGAGCCGCCATGAGTTCTCCCATATCATTGCAGTGGCGCTTAAGCCGCCCCAACTTTTGTTTGAGGGGAAGGAAACGACAATTTTTCTCTAAAATCAGGATGGCTGAACCGGCATTAATGCTATCTGATGAATGAATGACTTCCGAGACCCGGCGAACCCAGTGATTGGTTGACTCGTCCTCAAGCTGGACGCAAGCATCAAGGTCAATGATCGACATGGGTTTCTTACACGTATCTCTGAAATTCTGAATAAAACGCGCCTTTAACTGCGCCCACGAACTGATGGAGTTGGCACGTAACCCTTTCAACTAGGTACGAGCCGGCCCATCCAACATCATGGTGAAATACTTGGCGCACACAGCATCGTTGACATCTAACATCTCCATGGCCATCTCATAGCTCTCAATCCATGCTTCCGGAGGTTGATCAGCTATGTAGTTGGGCACTTTGCGAGGGCCCTTAAAATCCTTGGGCAGATGCTCATTACGTAAGGCCGGCACTAGGCGCGGCACCCCCACGGTCCTAGAAGTCATCCCAGCTTCTATAGACGAGGACGGGTTATGTTGGGGTTGCTGATAAGCCGCTAACTGAGCTGCCAGCTCCGCCTCCCGACATGCCCTGGCCTGGTCCACTAAAGCCTGAGCATGGTTATC
The DNA here is from genome assembly GCA_011799875.1 of Thinopyrum elongatum. Lineage (NCBI taxonomy): Eukaryota > Viridiplantae > Streptophyta > Magnoliopsida > Poales > Poaceae > Thinopyrum > Thinopyrum elongatum. Next base: position 411,377,297 of record CM022297.1, on the reverse strand, counting down.
AGCGCGTGGCGGGTCACGCCCACGGGGCTGGTTATGGTGCTGCTCACTGCTCGAAACCGCCGGCGACTCAATGCGCCGGCTGTAACTCTGGCTTGGGCATGGGGTTGAATGGATCCGCTCACGGCTATACGAATACGCCGCTTGTTGAACCAACGCGGTTTGAAGAAGCTCCACAGCCTTCCGGGTCTCAACCACCACGGGAGACTCGCCTTGCATCGGGAGAGCCGTCAGCCGCGACGCCGCAGCAATCATGTTGTCCAAAGGGTTAGAAAAATGACCCGGTGGTGTCGTCACCAGCTGAGGCGGGGTTAAATTCAAACGAGGCGGGTCTGTGACTCATGGCTGAGCTGTCCCTCCAGTCACGGGTGCCTCAATAGCCCGGGTTACCTCAGGTGGATTGCTTGGCCCGGCCCCAGGTGTGTTAAAGAGATTCCTCGCATCGTACTCCGGAGGTAGCCGACTCATGTGCCTCCTTCGTAAAACGGCGTTAGATGCATTCTGGTCCAAGGTTAACCAGAAATTCTCTGCTTGAATTTGTTGCGTCTCCGCGTCCAGGGCGGCTCGTTCTGTCGCCATCCTAGCATTCTTAGCGTTAAGCTCAATTCTGGCATGAGCTATCTCATCTCGTAGTTTCGCCACATCCACCTTATGCTGCGCTTGAGTCTCCGGAGTAACCTCTAGCTCTAGCAGAGTTGCCAAAGCGTCCAAAAGCTCGGACAAAACTTGAGCCGGCGGGTGCACAGGACCGCTTGCGCCAGCCGTTGCTTCGGCCGCTGAACCGGAAGTCATAGCTACCGCAGTTGACGATTGCAGCACTGGTTGCGTGCCAGCCATGAAGATTGCGACCCTATTCGGCAGCTCATAGGGGTCTGGAATACTATCGCCATCGGAACAGCCCCCAAGCCCGCCGTCTTGCAGTTGATACATTTAATTAGTCTCACCGGTTGAGGACTCACCATCAGAGTAGTTGACCGTCTCTCCACCAGACGCAGATCCTTCTTCCAAACCCGCTCCATGCACAAACCCAACAAAGGTGTGCTTCACGGCGGCTTGAACCTCGGCGGGTCACGCATGCCGAGCCGTCTCGATGATGTTGGTGCAGATGTCCGGCTCAGGCTCCGACTCGCCGATTTTGCCGATGAAGACATGGATTCCGCCGAAGGGGACCCGGTACCCGTACTCGATTGAGTCGGCCTCGGGACCCCAGCCCGCGTCGTCGATATAGATCTTGCCGCGGCGACTCTTGGTCATCCGGCCCACGGCATATCCCTTGATCCTTGCAAAGCTTCCCTTCAAGAACTCGAAACCACCGTGCGCTGGCCCCATGGTGGGTGCCAACTGTCGTGGACTTAACACGGCAGATGTCCTAGCAAAAGGACTTAGGTGTGGAGCCATCGCAACTAGGTTAGCTTGAAGGGGTTAAACAGGACAAAGGACACAGAGAATTTACCCAGTTTCAGCCCCTCTCAACGAGGTAAAAGCCTACTCCTGTTTTAGGTTGTATTGCTTGGGTTTCGATTAACAGGGAGCGAATACGCTTGACCGAGTTCTCGATTGATCGTTTTTCTTCAGTTAATCCGCCGCTGGGTCACCCCTTTATATACAGGCTGATGCCCGGCGGCTTACAGAGTCCCAGCCGGCTCATACAAAATGTGTCCGGCTCGGTATCTAACTAAGCTTGCCTTACAATACAAGTTAAACATATGGCGGCTCATACCCGTGGGCTTCAAATCGTCCCCGGGTCTTGGGCCTTCAATAATCTTGCTCTATGAACCACCATCTTCATATCTTCTTGGGCCTCTTCATCTTAAGCCACCAGTTGCATGACCTGGCCCCTCCTGGGCGGGTCATACCCAGTAGTCATATTCCCAACAAGTGCCGAGGGTGATACCTCATTTAGCACTTCTGATGTTAACTCTGTAGAGTAGCTATTCGGTCATGGTCATCGAGGGTGATTCCTCCTTCACCACTTCCAATAACGGCGCCGTCGTGCAACACCTCAAGTGTGAACCTCGAGGGTGATTCCTCCTAAGTTCACCTTGATGGATACATCGAGTAGGAATCCAACGAGGGTGATACCTCGGATTCCCTGATGTTATGGACACACGGATACTTGGACTTTACAAATGTTACTTGGAAAGGCGGGTCTAGCCTGAGGGGTACCCGCAAGTGATCGAAAGTCAGGTTGACCTGGAGGGTACCTGAGAGATAAATACGAGGCGTGGCCGGGCATTCTTAGCCCTTGCCACAAGTCCTCGAGACGGGGCGACGGGGTCACATCGATCGTGAGTCTCTGCTCGTTACCGCACTACCAAAACACTAACAATTTGGATATTTGATTTGAGTGGGCCTTTGGCCCGATAGCACTAACCATCACGCGGGAATAAATATGGGTACTCTGCGTCGTATGCATCAGCCGAAAGCTCTGTTAGACGTCCAGTTCAGCATTGCGGCACGACCCGGTCGGCGCCCCAGTGGAGGTGGCCTGGATCGCCCTGCACGCAATGACCCGGAGTGCACAGGGCGATGGCCCAAGACCCCTGAGTGCTTAGGATGTAGACCGGCGGGGACCTCTCTGCTGAGCTTTAGGTAGGGCTGCGGTGTGTCGTTTGACCGAGGCCGGGCATGACCCAGAAAAGTGTGTCCGGCCGGAGTTAAGCGAGCGTGGTGGGTAAGTTGGTGCACCCCTGTAGGGAAGAACTAATCTATGCATAGCCGGATCCTCGGTAACGGACGCTCCGAGTTGTATCCCGATCGATACAACTAGAACATAATGTTGAGTTGAGAAATGGATAGTATGGCTCTGGGATTGCTTTCTCGCAGGGAGTCGAGAAAGGATCTCTGGCCGAGGTTGATACTTAATGCTGCTACTACTTTATACTGTACTAATCTACACTCTTCTAATGCTGCAAGACCGCTGAAGATGCTAGTCTTCGATAGGACTAGGCCTTCTCTCTATTCTGGCATTTCTGCAGCCCAGTCCACATATACAGCCTTTCTTTGATAATGTTGCATATGTAGTGTAGATCCTTGCTTGCTGAGTACTTCGGATGAGTACTCACGGTTGCTTTGCTTCCTCTTTTTTCCCATACCCGTTTGATGCAACCAGATGATGGAGCCCCTGAGACAGCTGCCCCATCGACGACTGCTACTACTACCCCGAGGGTGGTTACTACTACGAGTTGGCTGACGACCAGGAGTAGGTTCGGAAGGTCCCAGGCAGGAGGCCTGCGCCTTTTCGATCGTAGTGTTTTCCTTTGCCCTGCCTTTTACAGGACTATCTGTTTTATCTTTTATATCTGTACTCAGATATCTGATGCTTCTGCTAATGCTTGTAAGCGAGCTTATGTATTTGAGCCCTCGAGGCACCTGGCTTGTAATATAAAGCTTGTATTATTTTAATTTGTGTCTAGAGTTGTGTTGTGATATCTTCAAGTGAGTCCTTAGGCTTGATCGTGTGCATTTGTGGGTATGATTAGTGCACAATTAAGCCGGGGGAGTCAGAGGTTAGTATCAGAGCCGACTTCCTGTAGGAACCCCCTTTCCAACTCCTTGGCCGAAGTTGAGTCTAGTCAATGAAAACTGTTTTACTAACTTGGCTGAATGGGTGATATTAGGATCTTTTATTCTTCGTCTTTACTCTGGGACTCTGATCTCTCTTCCTTTCGGGTTAAAATTTTACTAACTCCAACATTAGGTTCTCGTGATCACATCCACCCGGAGTTCTGAAATTACCCCCCTTTCTTCAAGATTGTGGGCCAGGTTCTGCTTGCAGGATCCTTTTATCGAGGGCACCCTGTGTTGTCACTTGCAGATTCCTCGCTCCAGCAGTTTTCTTCGACATTGATGTAGCCTTTGCTATGTCTCGTTGTGTACTTCCTTACCGCGTGCCTGCGCGCCGCCTAGTTTGTCTAGCTGCAAGCATTCCCGAGCTCGTACTATCCATTTAAATCTAACTCTGTGCATGGATTGGTATGTCTTTAATGACTACTATCATATACCTAATGCCCTTCTTGTTCATTTCCCGTGTTACATCATGAATAACTCCATACACATGCAGTTGCTATTACTAAACTGCCCCTGTTATTTTTGGTAGGATGGCTGATGATCCTCCACCTCCACCCTATATTGCCGCAATGATGCAACAGTTTGAACTGAACCGTCAGGTTATGACCGGGATATTGGCTCAGTTCCCAAATCAGAATGCTCCTCAACAGCCTACCCCAATAACACTGCAAGAATTTGTGCGCCTCAACCCGTCTGTTTTCCGTAACTCCGCCAATCCTATGGATGCTGATGATTGGCTTCGTGACATCCTGTTTGAGATGGAGTTAGCTAATGTTGCCCCTGCCAGTTATGTCACCTTTGCGACATTCCACTTGAAGGGTCCAGCTGCTCAATGGTGGGAAAGCCACAAGGGTATGTTGCCTGCTGAAACTGTAACCACTTGGCAGGAATTTCAGTCAGCCTTTCATGCACGGGACATTCCTTAAGGTCTGAAGGACCAGAAGAAGCAGGAATTCCGCAAACTCACCCAGGGAAAAATGACTGTGGATGAATATCAGAGGAAATTTCTTGAATTGTCCCGCCATGCTGATGATGACGTCTGCACTGACGCTTGCAAGCAGGAGAAATTCCGTGAAGGACTGCGTACTGATATAAACCTCGCACTTGTTGTCCTTGATTGTGCGGACTTTGCGACGCTTGTCAGCCAAGCCTTCCGAGCTGAAACTGGTCTCGCTAAGTACCAGAAGTCGCTCAAGCGTATTCGAGATGCTGGCCCATCCTCGAGTCAGCCTACTCAGAAACGTCGAGTCTGGATTCCCCACAATGTTCATCACCAACCTGCTCCAACACCAAGGCCGTCTTATGTTGCATCTCACCTGCCTCCGCTCCTGAGACAACTAACGACTCAGGGTGGACAGTCCAATGCTATAGCTCCTCTCCATAATGATGGTTTATGCCGCAAGTGTGGACATCCAGAGCACCTTGCTCTCAACTGTCGCCCAGTTTAGCCACACAGTGCTTCACGTCCTCCTGTTGGTCGTAAGAAGGGCCGTCGAACCCATCATACCGGAAGTTGTAGTGCCGGACCACCAGCTATGAGTAGTGGTCAAGTCACCCATGTCAAGATTGAAGAAGCTCGGGAGTCCCCAAAAATTGTGATGGGAACCCTTTACGTTAATTCAGTGCCAGCTTCTGTTCTCTTTGATTCTGGAGCATCGCATGCTTTTTGGTCCCAACAATTTGCTCAGTCACATGAGTTATACCTGGAAAAATTGCCCGTTCCTTTAGCAGTTCAATCCCCGGGGGCCAAGTGGCAAACCTCAATGGTAAGCCCTCTCAACCAAATCGAGATTGGAGGTCTACTTTTTCTGGCTTCTCTCATTGTACTCGGACCTTCCAACATAGACATCATTCTTGGTATGGATTGGTTGACAGCCCATAATGCATTGATTGACTGTGCTACTAAGACAGTCCAGCTCACTCACCCTTCTGGCCAGACAGTCAAATACTCAGCTCGAACAGTTCAGAATGCCGAGAATCAGATATATGTTCTGAATGCATTGAATGCTTCACCTCTTGAAGGCATCAAGAACGTTTTAGTTGTTCATGATTTTCAAGATGTCTTTCCAGAAGAACTTCCAGGAATACCCCCTGCTAGAGCTGTTGAATTTATCATAGACTTGAAGCCGGGCACTACTCCTATTGCTAAGTGACCATACAAGATGCCGCCGCATGAACTCCTTGAGCTTAAGGAGGAAATCGACAAGTCACTTAGAAAGGGTTTCATCCACCCCGGTTCATCTGCTTGGGGAGCACCTTCCCTCTTTGTCAAGAAGAAAGATGGTACGAATAGGTTGGTCCAAGATTACCGTCCTATCAACCAGGCAACCATACAGAATAAGTATCCACTTCCTCGGATCAACGATCTGTATGATCAACTTGCTGGATCATCGGTGTTTTCTAAACTCGACTTGAGGTTGGGTTATCATCAGATCCGTGTTCGCGAAGAGGATATTCCGAAGACTGCCTTTGTTACCCGTTATGGCTCTTATGAGTACACTGTCATGTCTTTTGGCTTGACTAACGCTCCAGCTACGTTCTCCCGCCTGATGAATTATATATTCATGGATTACCTCGACAAGTTCGTCGTGGTATATCTGGATGATATTCTCATATATTTAAAGAATGAAGAAGAACAAGCCGAACATCTCCGGCTTATACTGGAGAAGCTGCGTGAACATCAACTTTATGCCAAGTATTCTAAGTGTGAATTCTGGTTGTCTGAAGTGACATATCTCGGTCACGTGATCTCCAAAGATGGCATTGCTGTTAACCTAGAACGAGTTCAGGCAATTCTTGAATGGACTCCACCGAAGAATGTCAAGCAAGTCAGAAGTTTTCTCGGCCTTGCAAGCTATTGCCATCGCTTTGTCGAGAATTTCTCAAAGATTGCTAAGCCTTTGACTGATCTGCTTCACAAAGGTGTTAAGTTTGAGTGGACAGAAAAATGTCAGGAAAGTTTTCAAACACTCAAAGACAAGCTAACATCTAACCTAGTACTTGCTCCTCCAGATTCTCGCAAAGACTTTGTGATTTATTGTGACGCATCCTGTGAAGGATTAGGCTGTGTCCTAATGCAAGAGCGTAAGGTGATTGCTTATGGCTCTTGACAGTTGCGTCCTCATGAAGAGAACTACCCTGTCCATGATCTAGAACTAGCTGCTATCATCTATGCATTGAAGTTGTGGCGACATTACCTCCTCGGTAATTGTTGCGAGATCTACACGGATCATAAGAGTCTGAAGTACTCGTTCACTCAGCCATCTCTGAACCTCCGTCAGCAAAGATGGATGGAGATCACTACGGACTATGATTTGGGTATTTCTTATACCCCTGGCAAGGCTAATGTAATGGCTGATGCATTGAGCCGTAAATCCTACTACTGTGAGCTTGAGGTCCAGTTACAGCAACCACTCTTGTATGAAGAGCTTCGAAAGCTAAATCTCGAGATAGTTCCTCAAGGATACCTAAATACTATGGTTGTTGAACCAGACCTTGAGAAGGCTATTAAGAGTGCGCAAGCTAAAGATGCTGAAGTTGATCTGATGAAGAAAGATCTTTACCTTGAAAAGTACAGGGATTTCTCGCTGTCTAAAGATGGAACCTTGTATTTTAGAGACCGCATTGTCGTACCTCGCTTCGAGCTTATGACTGACAAGGTCATGAAGGAGGCACATGATACACCACTGTCAATTCATCCGGGTAGCATCAAGATGTATCGTGATCTCCGTCAAAGGTACTGGTGGTCTAGAATGAAGCAGGATATTGCTCGATATGTTGCTGAATGTGATGTGTGTCGTCGCGTTAAAGCAGAACATCAGAAGCCTGCTGGAATTCTGCAACCCCTTCCTATTCCTATATGGAAATTGGATAAGGTTCAGATGGATTTCATTACTAGCCTTCCCAAATCACAGAAGGGTCACGATGCTATTCTTGTCGTCGCCGACCAACTTTCTAAGGTTGCACACTTTTTGCCTGTCAAAGAGACTATCACTGCTAGTCAGTTAGCAGAGTTGTATATCGCCAGAATTGTTTCACTACATGGTATTCCGAAGGAGATCAGTTCGGACTGTGGCGGTCTTTTCACCTCAAAGTTCTGGGAAGTTTCCAAGAAGCTATGGGAACTCATATCACCTGGAGTACAACATATCACCCCCAGTCCCAAGGCCAAGTCGAGCGAGTAAATCAAGTGCTTGAAGACATGCTGCGAGCTTGTGTTATTTCTTTCGACAAGAAGTGGGAAGAATCTCTCCCGTATGCTGAGTTCTCTTATAACAATAGCCATCAAGCCATCTTGAAAATGGCTCCCTTTGAAGCACTTTATGGACGTAAGTGTCGAACCCCTCTGAATTGGTCAGAAACTGGGGAACGACCGCTCGTTGGCCCTGATATTATCTAACACACAGAAGAGCAAGTTCGTATCGTCCGTGAAAACCTCAAGGCGGCTCAGGACCGCCAGAAGAGCAACTATGATCGCAAACGATGGGGTTTGACTTATCAACCTGGTGATCAAGCTTATCTTCGTGTCACTCCTATGAAGGGCACTCACCGCTTCGGAATTAAGGGCAAGTTAGCTCCACGCTACATTGGTCCTTTCCTCATTGTTGCAAGACATGGTCAGGTGGCATACAAATTGGAGTTGCCGCCGCAATTCTCTCATATCCACGACATCTTCCATGTGTCGCAACTTCGTCGTTGCTTCAAGGAATCTCCGCACCGAGCAGTGGACCATGAATTGCTCGAATTGCAAGATGATCTATCTTATAAAGAGCATCCGATCCACATTCTCGATCAAGCTGAACGTCGGACCCGTCAGAAGGTTACCAAGTTCCTGAAAGTGCAATGGTCAAACCATACTGAAGATGAAGCAACTTGGGAACGCCAGGATCATCTTCGGGACGAATACCCCGACCTCTTTCCTTCTACCTCCTGAATTCTCGAGACGAGAATTTCTTTTAGAGGAGGAGAATTGTAACACCTCTCTGTAATGAGCTACAATAATCCATCATGTTAATGCTAAGCTACTGTGATTTGCAATAATTAATCATGTTGGATTAATATCTCCTTTCAAATTCTTTCTCTGAATTCAAATTCAAATCAAAAGTGAAATTTGAAGTTGCTCAAAAGTTGCTGGAAAAATGTTCATCTTCTATAAAATATTCAATAACATTTATTTGTTAAGGAAAACAACATTAATTGAATTCCAAATTTGACCCCAACATCCAAAGATAGTACTAGAACAGTCCTAAATTATTCCTTTTCCATTTAATCAAAATTCAAATGTAATGATATTGTCACCAAACTTTTTGAGGCAGTACCTGATAGTGCAATGATAATTTTGGGACAAATGGCATATTTTACAAAAGTCCATTGGTGCTAAAAGAAAATGCAAACAGAAGCTAAGGAATAAATAAAACAGAAAAGAAAAGAAGAACTGCACTGTGCACTTGTAGCCCACTGCTACAGTGCATAGCCTAGCCTATCCAACGGCCTTTTCCTCAGATGCATGGTGTGGCGGCCATCCCGGCCACCATGGCCGCCGTGTAGGTCATCCCGCGACTCCCCGAGGGGACAAGAGTGACGCCAGGACCCCGTTGACGAACCCTTGGCCATTTTCCCCTTCCCCTCGCCGTTTTCTTCCACCTCGAGCACGCACCTGAGAGCGTCGCCATCGATCCCGCGGCCACCGGCCACTGCTTGCTGTTCCGAGGTGTCTAGGAGCCCTGGCGAGTTCTTCTTCGTCGACCACGCGCATCGGATCAAACCGGAGACCCCCGCCTCGACTGGATTGAGCTCGTCCTCATCTTCGGTCGCCAGAGCTTCGCCATGTCGATCTGCTACCCCTGCTGCTACTAAGCCGCCCAATGAGCCCCCTTGTGCTCCTCGGTGAGCACCGTGTCAAAACTCCTCTTCCAGTGCTCGATTTGCTGCCGCTGCTCATCGCCGCCCTTGCCTTCAGTCGCCATGGACGGAGCCCCGCTCCCGCACGCGCTCCTGCGCCCCGTCCGCGCCCCTACCTCGCCCTGGTTGCGCCCTCACACGCGCGTGCCCGCCCTACACGCCCCAGCCCGCGTAGCCCCGGGCCCGCGCGTCGCCTCGCCACAGCCGGACGCGCTCGCCCGCTGCAGCCGCGCCGCCCGCTGCTAGCGCCGCTAGCGCCGCCAGCTGCTGCGTTGCTTCTGCCTGCGGCCGCTGCCGCAAGCTGCTCATGCTACTGCGTCGCTCACTGCCTGCTACTACAGTAACATTCAGTTACTGTAGCAGTAGCTAGCTTTGTACTGCCGCTGCTTACTGACTAGACCTTTTCGCATCAACAAAACAGACAGCAAATCACTTCAAAAATAAATAAAAATGGTGGGAATAGTTTGTACACTTGACCAACTCCATTTAATCTCACTGGTACAAGTCCATTAGGTGCATGGATTAATTGCTACAAAAATGACAAAAGTGCATCTTCTGTTAACAGAGAAAACTGAAGAAACAGATTACTAACTAAGCTAGTTTGGGGCTGTATTTGGACTAGCTATGTGCACTGTTCATGCCATCAAATGGCATGGATTGGTAGTACTCTTGGAGTAGAGTAAATCATCTATAGGAATCATCCCCATTAGAGCTATGAATAACCCATTATAGCCCTCACAAATTGGCAAGTCAATAAACAGATTCTGAGACGGTAGAATTTTAGAAATTCTAGAAAACTATTAAAACTTCGGAAAGTTAGTAGAAAATAATCCGTAGCTCGGATCGAATAACTTTATATATGAAAGTTGCTCAGAACGACAAGACGAATCCAACCGTGCCATCTGTTTCCTTGTCGGGACCCTCTACGGAGGTGAACCCGCAACTTTTAGCCTGTTTTTGGTAGGTGAATAATGCATATATACCGGTTAATAAATCCAACTTAAATCCTAAAATAACTAATATGACTTATACATGCTTTTAGGCAACCCTACACTGCACGTTAGCATAGCATGCTCTGTGTTGCTTAAGTTTGCTTTGTATTTATCTGTTTCTTCCCCCTCTTCTCTTTCGGTAGATCCCAGTACCAATGTAGTCCCCGAGACAGACGCAACTCCTGTGATTGGCTACACTACGGATGACCAGACCTTTGCCGCAGAGCTTCCAGGCAAGCACCCCCCCTTTGAACATGCCTATATCGCCTATTCTTTCTCCCTCCTGCTTGCATTAGAATTTGCTACTGCTTTGAGTTAACCTATTCTGATGCATAGCCTGTCTATTGTAACTTGCTATTGATACCTTACCTGCTTATCCTAAACTGCTTAGTATAGGCTGGATAGAGACCCACCAGAGACACCACTTTGACCCAGTTGCCCCCGCTGGATTATCAGATTGCTCGATCAACATGATCGACAACCAGGCCCCGACACCGCACATCACCCCCTTAGTTGTACGACACTGCAGTGTTACCATCGAGTGCTGAGGGTGATACCTCGTTTAGCACTTCTGATGTTAACTCTGTAGAGTAGCTATTCGGTCGTGGTCATCGAGGGTGATTCCTCCTTCACCACTTCCGATAATGACGCCGTCGTGCAACACCTCAAGTGTGAACCTCGAGGGTGATTCCTCCTAAGTTCACCTTGACGGATACATCGAGTAGGAATCCAACGAGGGTGATACCTCAGATTCCCTGATGTTATGGACACACGGATACTTGGACTTTACAAATGTTACTTGGAAAGGGGGGTCTAACCTGAGGGGTACCCGCGAGTGATGGAAAGTCGGGTTGACTTGGAGGGTACCCGAGAGATAAATACGAGGCGTGGCTGGGCATTCTTAGCCCTTGTCGCAAGTCCTCGAGATGGGGCGACGGGGTCACATCGATCATGAGTCTCTGCTCGTTACCGCACTACCAAAATACTAACGATTTTGATATTTGATCTGAGTGGGCCTTTGGCCCGATAGCACTAACCATCACGCGGGAATAAATATGGGTACTCTGCATCATATGCATCAGCCGAAAGCTCTGTCAGACGTCCAGTTCAGCATTGCGGCACGACCCGGTCGGCGCCCCAGTGGAGGTGCTCTGGATCGCCCTGCACGCAATGACCCGGAGTGCACAGGGCGATGGCCCAAGACCCTTGAGTGCTTAGGATGTAGACCGGCGGGGACCTCTCTGCTGAGCTTTAGGTAGGGCTGCGGTGTGTCGTTTGGCCAAGGCCGGGCATGACCCAGAAAAGTGTGTCCGGCCGAAGTTAAGCGAGCGTGGTGGGTAAGTTGGTGCACCCCTGCAGGGAAGAACTAATCTATGCATAGCCGGATCCTCGGTAACGGACGCTCGGAGTTGTATCCTGATCGATACAACTAGAACATAATGTTGAGTTGAGAAATGGATAGTATGGCTCTGGGATTGCTTTCTCGCAGGTAGTCGAGAAAGGATCTCTGGCCAAGGTTGATACTTAATGCTGCTACTACTTTATACTGTACTAATCTACACTCTTCTAATGCTGCAAGACCACTGAAGATGCTAGTCTTTGATAGGACTAGGCCTTCTCTCTATTCTGGCATTTCTGCAGCCCAGTCCACATATACAACCTTTCTTTGATAATGTTGCATATGTAGTGTAGATCCTTGCTTGCTGAGTACTTCGGATGAGTACTCATGGTTGCTTTGCTTCCTCTTTTTCCCCATACCCGTTTGATGCAACCAGATGACGGAGCCCCCTGAGACAGCTGCCCCATCGATGACTGCTACTACTACCCCGAGGGTGGTTACTACTACGAGTTGGCTGACGACCAGGAGTAGGTTCGGAGGGTCCCAGGCAGGAGGCCTGCGCCTTTTCGATCATAGTGTTTTCTTTTGCCCCGCGTTTTACAGGACTATCTGTTTTATCTTTTATATCTCTACTCATATATTTGATGCTTCCGCTAATGCTTGTAAGCGAGCTTATGTATTTGAGCCCTCGAGGCCCCTGGCTCGTAATATAAAGCTTGTGTTATTTTAATTTGTTTCTAGAGTTGTGTTGTGATATCTTCAAGTGAGTCCTTAGGCTTGATCGTGTGCATTTGCGTGTATGATTAGTGCACGATTAAGCCGGGGTGTCACAAAAACTATGGCCCCGGGGTCTATTTTAATAATATTACCAAAACCAAAAATACCTTGCTGTAATTTATTTACTTTGCAATTTATGTATCACCTATTACCAGATTTGATGCTTGCAATTAATGAGTACAAGGGGATTGACAACCCTCTTACCCGTGTTGGGTGCAAGTATTTGCTCTTGTGTGTGTTGGTACTGTCAACGGTTGTTTGTGTGGTTCTCCTATTGGTTCGATAACATTTGTTCTCTATCGAGGGAAATACTATCCGCTACTGTATTGCTTCACCCTTCCTCTTCGGGGAAAAAACCAACGCAGCTCACAAGTAGCAATGCACACATTCAAACAAACATGAGACTGGATCGTGTTGTTAGACCATAATTTACCAACATAATGGCCTAATTGATTTGCCAAACTAACAACACATTCATCATTTCTAGTACATCAAAGATAATTAATTAACATCGGATAATTGACTAATAAATTCAGACTGGTGAACAAAGTCTGATACATCACATATTCTGGTACATCGCAGATAATTGACTAACATCAGAGACAACTGAATTCAGGGTCAACTAAATAGAAGATTCATGCATACATCTTCAGGGGTAATGGAATTTGGTCCAACGGAGCTAGACTTACTTGTCTTCTCACCCACTGGATGATCTAATCATATGTACGACCATGGCCATCGAGGAAGAACTGATCATACTATGCTTCATTGTAAGATCCCATCTGACAGTTGGCGCCTATACTCAAGGGTGTAGCTTGTGGCCGGCGGAGCCCTTTGCGCCCTCCTATTTAAACGGTGCCCTCTATGTTGGTTGCCTAAGCGCCGCCAGCCTGGTCACCCTCACTGCCGATGCCTCTTCTTCATAAGTGATTTTCCTAGACTAGGATCCATCACATTTGGGCGTGGAGTGGGGCAGTGTGGCGGCTAGAGAAAGTGGGGTGGGGGGGGGGGTCTGGTTGGACTGGTTGGGGGTGGAGTGGTTTATATTGACACTCTATAGTTGGGTGGTGGTTGTTTGGGAGTGGAGTGGTTAATAGAATTGGCCACAAGCCCGTGCACGAGGGGTGTCCAGAAACTTTTGGGCACTATGGGCATGGTGAGGATATGTATGTGAAGGGTGAAGAGCTCCTTTTTGGGTGGTAGGTTGATACGTCTCCAACGTATCCGCTTTTCCTAACGCTTTTCCTCTTGTTTTGGACTCTAATTTGCATGATTTGAATGAAACTAACCCCGGACTGACGCTGTTTTCAGCAGAACTACCATGGTGTTGTTTTTGTGCAGAAATAAAGTTCTCAGAATGGAACGAAACTTTGCGAGGAATTTTTATACAAAATAAGAGAATTTCTGGAGCCAAGAGCCACCTGAGGGGGCGGGGGGCACCTGGGTGGGCACAACCCACCAGGGCGCGCCTGCCCCCCTAGGCACGCCCAGGTGGGTTGTCCCCACCTCGTGGCCCCGCAGACCCTGAAACCGACTCTATAAAATCCTATTTTTCCAGAAAAAAATCAGGGAGAAAGAATTATCGCGTTCCGCGAGACGGAGCCACCGCCACCTCCTATTCTTCATTGGGAGGCCAGATCTGGAGTCCGTTTGGGGCTCCGAAGAGGGGGATCTTCGGTATTCGTCATCACCAACCCTTCTCCATCGCCAATTCCATGATGCTCCCCACCGGGAGTGAGTAATTCCTTCGTAGGCTCGCTGGTCTGTGAGGAGTTGGATGAGATTCATCATGTAATCGAGTTAGTTTTGTTAGGGCTTGATCCCTAGTATCCATTATGTTCTGAGATTGATGTTGCTATGACTTTGCCATGCTTAATGCTTGTCACTTTGGGCCTGGGTGCCATGATTTCAGATCTGAAACATTTATGTTATCACCATTATATCCATGTTCTAGATCCGATCTTGCAAGTTATAGTCACCTATTACATGTTATGATCCGGCAACCCCGGAGTGACAATTGTCGGGACCACTCCCGGTGATGACCGTAGTTTGAGGAGTTAATGTATTCACCGTGTGTTAATGCTTTGTTCCGGTTCCCTATTAAAAGGAGGCCTTAATATCCCTTAGTTTCCATTATGGACCCCGCTCCCACGGGAGGGTAGGATAAAAGATGTCATGCAAGTTCTTTCCATAAGCACGTATGACTATTTACGGAATACATGCCTACATTATATTTATGAACTGGAGCTAGTGTCGTATCGCCCTAGGTTATAACTGTCTCATGATGAATATCATCCAACAAATTACCGATCCAATGCCAACGATTTTCCTACATATAGATCTTGCTAAGTTACTACTGCTGCTGTTACTATTGCACTTGCTACAAAATTTCTGCTATCACTGTTATCGTTACTATTGCTGCTGCTACTATTATCAAAACTATCATACTACTTTGCTGCAGATAATTAATCTCCAGGTGTGGTTGAATTGACAACTCAGCTGCTAATACTTACAAATATTCTTTGGCTCCCCTTGTGTTGAATCTATAAATTTGGGTTGAATACTCTATCCTCGAAAACTGTTGCGATCCCCTATACTTGTGGGTTATCAAGACCTTTTTCTGGCGCCGTTGCCGGGGAGCATAGCTATATTTGTTGAGTCACTTGGGATTATTATCAAATTGTCACTATGAATAATCTGAAGGATGCTAAGACTATGATTTTTCCCTCTAAGACGAGGGGAGGTAAGGAACTGCCATCCAGCTCCGCTTTAGATTCACCTTCTGTTATAAGTAAACTTGCAACACCACCACATGCTATTAATTCTAATATGTCACAAGTTATTAATGATGCTACTTCTACTATAAATGATGCTTATGATGATGCTAGTACCTTGCTTGATGATGATGTGCCATTAGGTGAATTTCTTGATGAACAAATTGCTAGAGTAAGACAACATGATGTTGTTGAATCTGATGATGAGCTTGAAACTGAAAATCTTGAAACACCCACTAGAACTAGCCTTCCTAGATATGAATTGCCTAAGGTATCGAAAGGTTATGTTATGAATGAGGAGACAAATAGAGATATTCTTGCTTGTAAGGATAGAGATGATCTAGAGAAATTACTATGCAAGTATAAAGAAAAATCCTTGAATGCTAGAATGCAATATGATCCTAAGTTTGTTACCTCACCTATCTTTATTGATGATAAGGATTATGAATTCTCTATCGACCCAGAGTTAATTACTTTGGTTGAATTTGATCCTTTCCATGGTTATGAAACTGAAACTGTTGTGGCACATCTTACTAAGTTGAATGACATAGCCACCCTTTTTACTCATGATGAGAAGACTCGCTATTACTTTATTCTCAAATTATTTCCGTTCTCATTAAAGGGTGATGCTAAAGCTTGGTACAATACTCTTGCTCCTGGTTGTGTGTGTAGTCCCCAGGATATGATTATTACTTCTCTGAAAAATATTTTCCTGCTCATAAGAAACAAGCTGCGTTACAGGAAATATTTAACTTTGTGCAAATTGAAGAAGAGAGTCTCCCACAAGCTTGGGGGAGGCTTTGCCAGTTACTTAATGCTTTGCCTGATCATCCTCTTAAGAAAAATGAAATACTTGATATCTTTTATAATGGACTAACCGATGCTTCTAGGGATTTCCTAGATAGTTGTGCTGGTTGTGTTTTCAGGGAACGAACTATTGGGCAAGCTGAAGAATTATTGAATAACATATTGAAAAACTATGATGATTGGACTCTTCCTGAACCACCGCCTAAGCCCACTCCAAAGAAGAGGGGTATTTTATATCTCAGTCCTGAAGATATGCAAGAGGCAAAGAAATCTATGTAGGAAAAAGGTATTAAAGCCGAGGATGTCAAAAATTTACCTCCTATTTAAGAAATAAATGGGCTTGATACACCACCACCACCTAAGGTGGTAGAGGTAAATTAAATAATGAAATTCAATGATAATGACAATCCTCACAATATGCACCCTAGCCAATGCCTTTATGAGTTTGAAAATTACATTAGAAAACAAGATCACTTCAATGCAAATGTTATGAAACAATTAAAATACAATTCTGATATGATTGCTCGCTTGAGTGACTTGTTATTTAGAATCTCAAATGATGTTAGAGGTGTGGGAAAGCATGCTTCTATGGTTCAAACTCAACTAGAACAAGTTGCTAAATCTCAAAGAGAGTTGCTTGATGAAATGAATAATAACATACGTGACTTTGCTGTTAGAGTAGCAACTAGAGGAGGTAAAATGACTCAGGAACCACTTTACCCTGAGGGACACCCAAAGAGAATTGAACAAGATTCACAAAGAGCTCACTCTGATGCACGTAGTCCTTCTAAAAAGAAAAAGAAGAAGAAAAATGATAGGACTTTGCATGCCTCTACCTACCTGAAATAGAAAGACCTCCTGATAATGATAATGAAATTTCTATCTCTGATGCTGAAACTCAATCTGGTAATGAACACTCACCTTCTGATAATGAAAAAGATAATGATGAGGTTCATAATGATGCTCAAACAAATGATAAATAACCAGATAATGATGTTGAGATAGAACCTGCTGTTGATCTTGATAACCCACAACCCAAGAACGCAAAATATGATAAAAGAGACTTTATTGCTAGAAAACACAGTAAAGAAAGAGAACCGTGGATTCAAAAACCTATACCCTTTCCACCTAAGTCAAGTAAAAAGAAAGATGATGAAGAATTTGAACGCTTTGCTGAAATGCTGAGGCCAGTCTTTTTGCGTACTCGCTTGACTGATATCCTTAAAATGCCTTCTTATGCAAAGTACATGAAAGACATCATCACCAATAAGAGAAAAATACCGGAAGCTAAAATCTCCACTATGCTTGCTAATTATACTTTTAAGGATGGAGTACCTAAAAAACTTGGAGATCCGGGAATACCAACTATACCTTGCTCCATCAAAAAGAATTATGTGAAAACTGCTTTATGTGATTTAGGAGCTGGTGTTAGTGTTATGCCTTTCTCTTTATATAAAAGACTTGACTTGAATAAAATCACACCTACTGAAATATCTTTGCAAATGGCTGACAAATCAACTGCCATACCTATCAGTATTTGTGAGGATGTGCCCGTTGTTGTTGCTAATGTTACTATTTTGACTGACTTTGTTATACTTGAGATGCCCGAGGACGACAACATGTCGATTATCCTTGGTAGACCCTTCTTGAATACTGCAGGGGCTGTTATTGATTGCAATAAAAGCAAGGTCACTTTTCATATCAATGGTAATGAGCATACGGTGCACTTTCCGAAGAAACAATTCCAAGTGAATGGTATTAATGTTATTGAAAAATCTTCGACAATCACTATTGGAAGTTTTCAACTACCTCTACCTACTACCAAAAATAAATATGAAATGCTTATTGTTGGGGACATTCATATCCCCATTGAGGTAACTTAGTGATTTACGAAAGTTCTTCAGTTTCATGCTAATCGAAAGTGGTTGTTAATAAGACTTGATCAACCTTATTAATGGATCATTTTTGAGAGGTATGAAGTTGATGAATTTAGTGAGCACTACCTTCTGTCCCTACCTTTTATTTTCTATTCCTATTAGTTAAATAAAATAAAATGCCATGTTTTGTCTATTTTCTGATTATTCCCGTGCATTAAAAAATGACCCAAAAATAAAAGTTCTCAGAATGCCCTGAAAATTTAATACGATTTTTTCTGAATATTTAAGAATGTCTGGTGCAAATAATATCAGGGGGAGGTGCACCAGGTGGGCACAACCCACCTGGGCGCGCCAGGACCCCCAGGCGCGCCCTGGTGGGTTGTGGTCCCCACGTGGGCCCCCTCACTTATCTCTTTTCACCACATCATCACCTACCTCCAGAAAAAAATCACCTTTGCTGTCTCTCCCGTGTTCTTGCTCTCAAACCCGCGGATTTCGATCTCTTTGCTCGAAGCTCCATTTCCGAAACTGTTTCGGGGGATTGTTGCTTGGTATGTGACTCCTCCGTGTGTCCAATTAGTTTTTGCTTTAGTTGTTTATATTTTGAATAATTAGCTACTCTTGGTGCTGCTGTAGATGAGCTTGCATGTTGAATTCTTAGAGTTTTAAGTAGTTTGAATGCTTGCCATGGCCTCTATGCTTCCCTGTGAGTAGTTGCTATCAATCTTGTTAAGTTTTGTTGAGAAAAAATTTGTGGACTAAAATTTCAGAATTTTGCTCATAGGAAAAACATGAGTATCTTTAGGAAGTTTGCTTCGAAGAAGAACTCCAAGGGAGTAATTGGGGAATCATCTGACAGTGATCTATGCACCCGGAGGTTGGCGGAGTTACGGCCGTGTGAATGGCCGCATACCCCGTTCATGGAAGGGGCCAGAATCCTCCAAGAGTTTGCACAATATGCTGCTAATGCCAGCCTCACCGACTTCATCACAGCTGAATGCGAACAGTATCATCTCCTCACAAATTCCTTTGTGCAAAGTTTTACTTTCCTTCCTAAGAATAATCCCCCTGAAGTGCAGTTTAATTTATACGCTGAACCCCGTCAGATACCGCTTACTGAATTTTGTGAAATATGCTTGCTTCCTTCTGATGGTGGGTTGGTAGAGCCTAGGCCTGCAGAGTTTGAAGGTTTTTACCGTACTCTGTCTGTGGGGGACGAGAGAGGAGTGTCGAGTGTCACCGCCACTAGCTTGCAATTTCCTGCTGTTCATTATTTTGCTCTTTTCATTGCAAAGTGCTTGCTTGCTAGAGAGAAGGTGGGTGCACTCAGTGCCCCAGACCTTGCTGTTTTATGTCGTGCACTGGAAGGCGACAACACTTATAGCTTGGGAGCTATTGTGGCACGCCGCCTCCACATTAATAAATCCAAGGGTAAAATACATGGTGGTATTTACGCTACTTGCCTGGCATCTCACTATAATGTTCAGATACGCCAGCATGATTACCCTTTGCCCAAGGTTCACCTAGATTGCGCTGCTATGGAATACCATCAGTTTATTGCTGCTGATTATCCTGACATTCCTCTTCCTTATAATCTGGTTTTTAGTGTGAAAACTCGTGATATTATTCCACTGCCTGTACCTGCTTTGTTTGATCCCATTGCCAGGGGTGGATACAGGATTATGCCCGCGGACATCATCGCTTACCGGAACAACCAGGCTGCGGCACAGGAGGAGCCTCAGCAGTGGGACCCTCAGGTGCCCGCACCTCAGCACTTCAACATAGGACCTCATGGCTTCTACGACTGGTGATTACCAAGTTAGGCCAAAAGCCTAAGCTTGGGGGAGTATGTATTTCCACCGACATTACATTCATGTTTACACATTTCATTTCAGTTGTCGGTGTCCACACTCTTTCATTGTATTATCCATGTTAGAATTATTTTCTTGCTTTCTTCTTATGTGTTTGAAAAACTTTGAGAAAATCCAAAAACATATTTCCTGCTTCTTTTTGATTTTTCTTCCTAGTTTAAATTGTTGTAGTACTAAAAAGAAAACTCAAAAAGATTTCCTTGTTCTTCTTTTGCTTGTTGGGAGCTTTCCCGTGTAAATAGTTTTCTCATTTTTGTTTTTCCCTTTTTATTTACTTTCTTTCAGAAAACCAAAAACTCCAAAAATATTTCAGTGTGTTTCTCTAAACTTCTTTTCTTTTATTGAGTCATACCAAGGAGAATACCACGATGAAAATGTTGAGTGGCTCTCATATGCATAATTGTTGATCTAATAAAGAGCCCATTTTACCTTGTCATCTTCTGTTGAATAAATGTTTGTAGATTCCAGCTTAGTCCATGGCACTCTTGCACTATTATTACTTTCATATCGCTCGATCGTGCAAGTGAAAGGCAATAATGACGATATTCGATGAACTGGACGTGGCAGAGAGAAACGGGTATGAACTCGACTTGTATTATTTTTGTAAATATGTTTAACCTAGTATCCATGATTCAGCCCATTATGACTAAACATGTTTGCAATGACAATTAGAGATTATAGTTTCTCATGCCATGCATAAGTAGCTGGGAGTGAATAATGATTTATCTTGGATATCAACATTGCGTTAAGATGATTGTGATGTAGTATGATGATAAGGTATCCTCCTCTGAACGTTCGAATGGCTTGACTTGGCACATGTTCATGCATGTAGTTGAATCAAAACCAACATAGCCTCTATGATAGTTATGTTCATGGTGTTCATATCCTACTCATGCTAGTATCCAATGTTACTTATGCATAATGCATGTTCATGACCGTTGTTGCTCTCTAGCTGGCCGCTTCTCAACCTAAATTCTAGCCTTCGCCTGTACTAAGTGGGAATTCTGCTTGTGCATCAAAAACCTGAAACCCAAGTTATTCCAGTTGAGTCCACCATACCTACCTATATGCGGTATTACCCTGCCGTCCTAAGTAAATTTGCATGTGCCACCTCTAATTTTCAAAATAAATTTCTCTTTTGTGTGCTCGTACCGCTCACGAGGCGGCGAGGGGTGGCCGATATTTTTCCATGCTAGATGTGTTATGCTCACGATGAGTGTTTATTCACTTGTCATTGCACGAGAGTACGGCAAAGGTATTAGGGATGCCCAGTCCCGAAATGAAAAATGAATTTACTTTATGTTGTCAAATAATAAACTCCTTGGAAAGTGTTGGTATCGAGGGCACCCGTGGATACAGCTAGCCATGGAAAGTGAAAGAAATGGTGGAAAAAGGAATAAACTTTAATTTCTGTTTGGAACCGCCTATGATATATCTAGCATGGAAAGTATTGGAAACTCTAAGTCATTTTCGTTGGTGGGAAAAATATGCCTCTCAAAATATTTTTATCTCTCAATTTAAGCTTTGAGCTCTGGCACCTCTGCAAATCACTGCTTCCCTCTGCGAAGGGACTATCTATTTACTTTTATGTTGTGTCATCACCTTCTCAAATAAGCGCCAGAACCTGAGAGCACTGCTGTCATGCTTATGCATTGTGTGTAGTTAATGTTGGGTGCATCATGACTGAATCTTTTCTACCATGAATTACAATGTTTAGTCGCTGCTTGAACTTTGGAGGTGCTCTGCATTTATGTTTTGCGGTCTCAGAAAGGGCTAGCGAGATACCACTATTGTCATATTATATCGTGGTTGTTTTAATAACGTGTTGCCATTTGAGATATCTTATTATTGCTCGCTAGCTGATTATGTCATTGATATGAGTTAATATAATTTTTAAGAGTTATTGTCGACATGGTTATTTATAATATTTGCTGAAAACCTGGGTGTTGTTTAAGCTTATTTATGCAAACAAGAGCAAAAGAGTTCGTAAAAGTTTTTCTCTTTCACTTTCAGTTTATCAACTGAATTGCTTGAGGACAAGCAAAGGTTTAAGCTTGGGGGAGTTGATACGTCTCCAATGTATCTGCTTTTCAAAACGCTTTTCCTCTTGTTTTGGACTCTAATTTGCATGATTTGAATGAAACTAACCCCGGACTGACGCTGTTTTCAGCAGAACTACCATGGTGTTGTTTTTGTGCAGAAATAAAAGTTCTCGGAATGGAACGAAACTTTGCGAGGAATTTTTATACAAAATAAGAGAATTTCTGGAGCCAAGAGCCACCTGAGGGGGGCACCTGGGTGGGCACAACCCACCAGGGCACACCTGCCCCCCTAGGCATGCCCAGGTGGGTTGTCCCCACCTGGTGGCCCCACAGACCCTGAAACCGACTCTATAAAATCCTATTTTTCTGGAAAAAAAAATCAGGGAGAAAGAATTATCGCGTTCCGCGAGACGAAGCCGCCGCCACCTCCTGTTCTTCATCGGGAGGCCAGATCTGGAGTCCGTTTGGGGCTCCGGAGAGGGGGATCTTCGGTATTCGTCATCACCAACCCTTCTCCATCGCCAATTCCATGATGCTCCCCACCGGGAGTGAGTAATTCCTTCGTAGACTCGCTGGTCGGTGAGGAGTTGGATGAGATTCATCATGTAATCGAGTTAGTTTTGTTCGGGCTTGATCCCTAGTATCCATTATGTTCTGAGATTGATGTTGCTATGACTTTGCCATGCTTAATGCTTGTCACTTTGGGCCCGGGTGCCATGATTTCTGATCTGAACCGTTTATGTTATCACCATTATATCAATGTTCTAGATCCGATCTTGCAAGTTATAGTCACCTACTACGTGTTATGATCCGGCAACCCCGGAGTGACAATAGTCGGGACCACTCCCGGTGATGACCGTAGTTTGAGGAGTTCATGTATTCACCGTGTGTTAATGCTTTGTTCCGGTTCTCTATTAAAAGGAGGCCTTAATATCCCTTTGTTTCCAATATGGACCCCGCTGCCACGGGAGGGTAGGACAAAAGATGTCATGCAAGTTCTTTCCATAAGCACGTATGACTATTTACGGAATACATGCCTACATTATATTTATGAACTGGAGCTAGTGCCGTATCGCCCTAGGTTATAACTGTCTCATGATGAATATCATCCAACAAATTACCGATCCAATGCCTATGATTTTCCTACATATTGATCTTGCTAAGTTACTACTGCTGCTGTTACTATTGCACTTGCTACAAAATTACTACGATCACTGTTACCGTTACTATTGCTGCTGCTACTATTATCAGAACTATCATACTACTTTTCTACTGATCACTTTGTTGCAGATAATTAATCTCCAGGTGTGGTTGAATTGACAACTTAGCTGCTAATACTTACAAATATTCTTTGGCTCCCCTTGTGTCGAATCTATAAATTTGGGTTGAATACTCTACCCTCGAAAACTGTTGTGATCCCCTATACTTGTGGATCTTGTTTTGTTTTGGACTTGTTTTTGGACTCTTTTCCTAACACTTTTGCTCTTGTTTTGGACTCTAATTTGCATGATTTGTATGAAACTAACCTGGACTAGCGCTATTTTTAGCAGAACTACCACGGTGTTTTTATGTGCAGAAATAAAAGTTCTCGGAATTGGACAAATTTTTTTGGAGAATTATTTTGGAATAAATAAAAATTACTGGAACGAAGACCCACTGGAGGGGGAGGGGGGCAGCTGCCCACAAGGCACCAGGGTGCGCCACCCCCTCTAGCGCGCCCTAGTGGGTAGTGGGGCCCACGAGGCTCCGCTGGCCCTAATTCCAACTCTATAAATTCCTATTTTCGGAGAAAAAAAGGAGAGGATGTTTCATCGCGTTTTACGATATGGAGCCGCCACCGCCTCCTGTTCTTCATCGGGAGGCCAGATCTGGAGCCTGTTCGGGGCTTCGTAAAGGGGAATCTTCGGTATTCGTCATCACCAATTCCATGATTCTCCCCACCGGGAGTGAGTAATTCCTTCATAGGCTTGCTGGTCGGTGAGGGGTTGGATGGGATTCATCATGTAATCGAGTTAGTTTTGTTAGGGCTTGATCCCTAGTATCCACTATGTTTTGAGATTGATGTTGCTATGACTCGGCTATGCTTAATGCTTGTTAGTTGTCACTAGGGCCCGAGTGCCATAATTCCAGATCTGAACCGTTTATGTTTTCACCATCATATCTATGTTCTTGATCCGATCTTGCAAGTTATACGCACCTATTATGTGTTACGATTGGCATATCCCAAGGTGACAATAATTGGGATTCTTTCTGGTGATTACCGTAATTTGAGGAGTTAATGTATTCACTATGTGTTAATACTTTGTTCTGGTTCTCTACTAAAAGGAGGCCTTACTATCCCTTAGTTTCCTTATGGACCCCGCTGCCATGGGAGGGTAGGACAAAAGATGTCATGCTAGTTCTTTTCCATAAGTACGTGTGACTATTTACGAAATACATGCCTACTTTATATTTATGAACTGGAGCTAGTTTTGTATCGCCCTTGGTTATGACTGTTATATGGTGAATATCATCCAACGAAACCACCAATCCGGTGCCTGCGAGTTTTTCACATATTGTTCTTGCTAAGTTACTATTGCTAATACTACTGTTATAACTGCTACAAAACTGTTACTACCGTTACCGTTACCACTGCTATCGTTACTACTACTATCAAACTATCATACTACTGTGCTACTGATCACTTTGCTGCAGATATTTAATCTCCAGGTGTGGTTGAATTGACAACTCAACTGCTAATACTTACAAATATTCTTTGGCTCCCCTTGTGTCAAATCTATAAAATTGGGTTGAATACTCTACCCTCGAAAACTATTACGATCCCTTATACTTGTGGGTTATCAGTTAACCATCTCCACAGTTAATATCTGAGGAACCAATGACCCGAGGTAAATCTTAACAACCGTTATTAGTTCTAATGTTAGGGCATATTTCTCTCTAATAGTTTTAGTGATTGATGACAATGTGTTTTGCGGACTAACCATGTGCTTTGAGAATTTAAGATATTCTATTACATGGCACAAGACGGTTGATTCCCCTTGGTGATAGAGAGTGAAGATGGTTTTTCTGAGGTTTCTTTTTTGGTGGATTTGAGTCATAGGTGGAATCAACACGTACACATACCCACATGCACCCACATACCCTTCCCGCAACTTCGGAGTTCCATCTGTTTTCTGCTTGGCTAGTTGATAGCTCTTAGGACGTAGTACCACTTTGGCCAGCGGTAGTATCGCTCCTGTGGTACTTCCGCAATCCAATATCATTGGTTGTACCATGTTTTTAGGCTACTAGTGTCTCAGAAGTTATAAGCGGCTGTAGGGCGGTAGTAGAGGGGTAGTACTGCCCATGCGGTACTTCCGCGCTAGTACTACCCCACCACCGTTGATCCTCTCTAGCCTGGAAACATTTAGCGGTAGTACCACTTGCGCGGTACTTCCGCTACTTACTACTGCACTCACCACCATTTATTTTTGAGCTTCTATTGCCCTCATCAACAATCACGGTAGTAGAACGAAAGTTATACGGTAGTACCGCTTATCATGGTACTTACGTTATTTCACTGTGACCTGAGGACTATCTCTGTAGTACCGCAGTGGGATGGTGGTACCGCTCCGGTCGCACTACTGCTCCTGTACTGAGGTACTCTCACGTTACACCTGGAACTACCGCACCTAGCGCTATTACCGCTTGTGTTCGGGCAGAAGCTGGTAATGGTTGGATTTGCCCCACCACTATATAAAGAAGGTCTTCTCCCCAATAAGACCTACCTCTTATCCCCTTGCTCCATTATTGCGCCCAAAGCTCATTTTCGCCCGATCTCTCTTCCTAGCCATCAAAACTTATTGATCTTTTAGGGTTTGGAGGAGAGGACCTTGATCTACACTTCAACCAAGAGATATTTTATTCCTGCCACTAATCCTTCGCAGATCTTGTTACTCTTGGGTGTTTGGGCACCCTAGACGGAAGAGGTCACCTCGAAGCCACAATGCATTGTGGTGAAGCTTCGTGGTGGTGTTGGGAGTCTCCAATTAAGTTGTGGAGAGATCCCCAACCTTGTTTGTAAAGGTTTGGTCGCCGCCTACAAGGGCGCCACTAGTGGAATCATGACATCTTGCATTGTGCGAGGGCGTGGGGAGAATACGGTAGCCCTCCACAACGCTCCAATGGAGACATACCTCCCCCTAAAGGTAGGGAACTTTGGTAACACATCCTCGTCTTCACCGACTCCACTTGTGGTTATCTCTAACTTTACTTTGTGCAACCTATATTGTATTTGTATCTTGTGCTTGCGTGTGAGTTTGTTATTGTGCTTGTCATATAGGTTGTCCACCTAGTTGCCTATCTAGACAACCTATTTTATTGTCAAGCCTAATTTGATTAAAAGAGCTAAAAATTGGTAGTTGCCTATTCACCGCCCCTTTAGTCACCCATATCGATCCTTTCAATTGGTATCAGAGCCTCGTCTCTTTTTACGGGCTTAACCGCCTAAAGAGTATGGTTGATGATGCGGATAGGGATGGGGAGATCTACACGGCCACGGAGATGACCACAGTCACCCGAGATGATGTAAATGAGGCTATGGCTTCACTTAAATCATCTATGACGGTCGAAGTCATATCCATGTTAAAATAATTTCTTGATGGTTTGAACCCTGATATGCCTCCATCGTATCTACTTTTCCAAACACTTTTGCTCTTGTTTTGGACTCTAATTTGCATGCTTTGAATAAAACTTACCCGGACTGATGCTGTTTTCAGCAGAACTACCATGGTGTTGTTTTTGTATAGAAATAAAAGTTCTTGGAATGGGACAAAACTTTTTGGTGATTTTTTATGGAATAAATAAAAATACTGGAGCCAAGACCCATTGGAGGGGGGCCACCTGCTGCCCACAAGGCACCAGGGCGCGCCCTGGTGGCTTGTGGGGCCCATGTGGCTCCACTGACCCTAATTCCAACTCTATAAATTCAGATTTGCCAAGAAAAAAAATAAGAGAAGAAGTTTCATCGCTTTTTACGATACGGAGCCGCCACCACCTCCTATTCTTCATCCGGAGGCCAGATCTGGAGTCCGTTCTGGGCTCCGGAGAGGGGGGATTCATCACCATCGTCATCACCAACCCTTCTTCATCACCAATTCCATGATGCCCACCACCGGGAGTGAGTAATTATTCCGTAGGCTTGCTGGACGGTGATGGGTTGGATGAGATTTATCATGTAATCGAGTTAGTTTGTTAGGGCTTGATCCCTAGTATCCACTATGTTCTGAGATTGATGTTGCTATGACTTTGCTATGCTTAATGCTTGTCACTAGCGCCCGAGTGCCATGATTTCAGATCCGAACCCTTTATGTTTTCACGAATATATTTGTGTTCTTGATCCTATCTTGCAAGTTATACGCACCTATTATGTGTTATGATCCGTATACCCGAAAGTGACATTAGTTGGGATTCTTGTCGGTGATTACCGTAATTTGAGGAGTTCATTTATTCACTATGTGTTAATGCTTTGTTCCGGTTCTCTATTAAAAGGAGGCCTTAATATCCCATAATTTTCTTATGGACCCCGCTGCCACGGGAGGGTTGGAAAAAAAGATGGCATGCAAGTTCTTATCATAAGCACGTATGACTATATACAGAATCCATGCCTACATTACATTGACGAATTGGAGCTAGTTCTGTGTCGCCCTAGGTTATAACTATTATATGATGAATGTCATCCAACATAATTATCCATCACCGATCCAATGCCTACGACTTTCACATATTGATCTTGCTAAGTTACTATCACTGCTGCTGCTGCTGTTACAATTACTATAAAATTGCTACTGCTACTGTTATCGTTACTATTGCTACTTTTCCACTGCTATCAAAATTATCATACTACTGTGCTACTGATCACTATGTTGTAGATATTTAGTTCTCCCAGTGTGTCTGAATTGAAAACTCAACTACTAATACTTGCAAATATTCTTTGGCTCCCCTTGTGTCGAATCAATAAATTTTGGTTGAATACTCTACCCTCGAAAACTGTTGCGATCCCCTATACTTGTGAGTTATCAAGACCTTTTTCTGGCGCCTTTGCCGGGGAGTATAACTTTATTTGTTAAGTCACTTGGGATTTATATCTGTTGACCACTATGAAGAATCTGAAGGATAATAGAACCAAGATCGTTCCCTCTAAGACGAGGGGAGGTAAGGAACTGCCATCTAGCTCTGCACTTGATTCACCTTCTGTTTTAAGTAAGCTTACAACACCACCACCTGCTATTAATTTTGATATGTCGCGTAATTGATGATGCTACTTCTGCTATGAATGATGCTAGTACTATGCTTGGTGATACTGTGCCACTAGGTGAATTTCTTGATGAGCAACTTGCTAGAGCTAAAGAGTTTGAAAATGCTGAAACCAATGAAATTACTGAAACTGCTAAAATTATGGTTCGCCTATTAGGCCTAGCTATCCTAGAATTTAAATGCCTAAGATACCTAAGGGCTATGTTGTGGATGAGGAGATAACTAGAGAACTTCTTGCTTGCAAAGATAGATATGATGTTAATGAATTACTAGCCAAGCTGAAAGAAAAATCTCTGAATGCAAGAATGAAATATGATCCCAAGTTTTCTACTTCACCTATCTTTATTACTAATAAGGATTATTACTTCTCTGTCAATCCTGAGTTAATCACTTTGGTTTAATCTGATCCTTTTCATGGTTATGAATTTGAAACCGTTGTAGCACATCTCACTAATTTAAATGATATAGCCACCCTGTTTGCTCATGATGAAAAAATTTGCTACTACTATATTCTTAGGATGTTTCCTTTCTTGCTAAAGGGTGATGCTAAGATATGGTTTAATACTCTTGCTCCTGGTTGTGTGAGTAGTCCCCAGGATATGATATATTACTTTTCTGGAAAAAAATCCTGCTCGTAAGAAACAAGCTGCCTTGCAATAAATATTTAACTTTGTGCAAATTGAAGAAGAGAATCTCCCTCAACCTTGGGGGAGGCTTCTCCAATTACTTAATGATTTGCCTGATCATCCTCTGAAGAAAAATGAAATACGTGACATTTTCTATAATGGACTAATCTATGCTTCTAGGGAGTACCTAGATAGTTGTGCTGGTTGTGTTTTCAGGGAACGAACTGTTGAACAGGATGAAGAGCTATTGAATACTATATTGAGGAATAATAATGATTATACACTTCCTGAGCCACCACCTAAACCAACTCCGAAGAAGAGGGGTATTCTATTTCTTAGTCCTGAAGATATGCAAGAGGCAAAAAATCTATGAGAGAGAAGGGTATTAAAGCTGGAGATGTTAAAAATTTACCACCTACTGAAGAAATACATGGTTTAGACACCCCGACACAAGTAGTAGAGGTAAATTCTCTTAAGAGATTTGATGAAGGTGATATTCCTTATAATAAGTCTGCTAGTCAATGCCTGGATGAATTTGATAACTACATTGTTAAGCAAGAACATTTTAATACGTATGTTATGAAGCAATTGAAACGTAATGCTTTCATGATTGATGGTTTGAGTGACTTGATGTTTAGAATTGCTAATGATGTTAAAGGTCTAGGTATACATGCTTCCATGGTTCAAACCCAGTTAGAACAAGTTGCTAAATCTCAAAGTGAATTGCTTAATGAGATGAATAATAATGTGAAGGACCATGTTGTTGGAGTAATGACTAGAGGGGGTAGAATGACTCGGGTGCCACTTTATCCTGAAGGTCACCCTAAAAGAATTGAACAAGACTCCCAAAGAATTAATATAGATGCACCTAGTCCAACCAAGAAGAAAAATAAAAATAAAAATGATAGGACTTTGCATGCTTCTAGTGAACTTGAAGTAGAAAAACCTCCTGAGAATAGTAATGATGTTTCTATTTCTGATGCTGAGACAGAATCTGGTAATGAACATTCACCTAGTAATAATGAAAGTGATAATTATGATGTTCATGTAGATGCTCAACCAGATAATGATAAAGAACTTGATAATGATGTTGAAATAGAACCTGCTGTTGATCTTGATAACCCGCCTCCTAAAAACAAATGATATGATAAAAGGGATTTCATTGCTAGAAAACATGGTAAAGAAAGAGAACCATGGGTTCAAAAACCCATGCCTTTCCCTATTAAACTATCTAAGAACAAGGATGATGAAGAATTTGAACGCTTTGCTGAAGTGCTTAGGCCAGTCTTTTTGCGTATCATTTGACTGACATTTTAAAGATGGCCCCATATGCTAAGTATTTTAAAGATATTATCACTAATAAAAGAAAAAAAATACCTGAAGCTGAAATCTCCACCATGCTTGCAAATTATTCTTTCAATGATGGAGTACCTAAAAAACTAGGAGATCCAGGAATACCCACTATACCATGCCCATCAAAAGAAATTATGTTAAAACTGCTTTGTGTGATTTAGGAGCCGGTGTTAGTGTTATGTCTTTCTCTTTATATAGAATACCTGATTTGTATAAACTCACATCTACTAAAATATCATTGCAAATGGCTGACAAATCAATTGCCATACCTATCGGTATTTGTGAGGATGTGCCTGTTGTACTTGCAAATGTTACTATCTTAACAAACTTTGTTATATTTGATATGCCCGAGGACGACAACATGTCGATTATCCTTGGTAGACCTTTCTTGAATACCGCAGGGTCTGTTATTGATTGCAACAAAAGCAAAGTCACTTTTCATATCAATGGTAATGAGCATATGGTGCACTTTCCGAAAAACAATTTTAAGTGAATGGTATCAATATTATTGAAAAAGCTTCGGCAATTACTATTGGAACTTTTCAATTCCCTATTCCTTCTGCCAAAAAGAAATATGAAACTCTTATTATAGGGGAAATGCATATCCCGTTGAGGTAACTTATTGTTATACGAAGATTCTTCGGTTTCATGTCATTCGAAAATGGTTTGTTAATAAGACTTGATCAACCTTATTAATGGATTCTTTTTGAGGGGCATGTGGTCGATGAATTTAGTAAACACAACTTTCTGTACCTACTATTTGTTCTCTGTTATTCTTAGTTAAATAAAATAAAAACCATGATTATCTTGTTTCTGAATTTTCCTTGCAATAAAAAATAGCCCAAAAATAAAAGTGCTCAAAATGAAGTAAAATTTTAACATGATTTTTTTGGAATAAATAAGAATTTTTGGCACTAAACACAACCCAGGGGGATGCCCCAGGTGCCCACAAGGCACCAGGGCTTGCCCTCCCCCCTTGGGTACGCCTTGGTTTCTTGTGGGCCCCATAGGGACCCCCTCACTTAGGGCCTGTTCGGCAGCAGCCGAGCTTCCAAATCCTCTAAATCTGCAGAGGAGTTGCACCGAACATTTAAACTCCAGGAAGCTAGCTTCCCAGATCTGAGGGTGCCCGACGTGCAAAAAACTGGAGCGCCACTTGTGGTGATCCTAGGAAAAGTGAGATCTAGAGTTGGCCTAATTTACGAAGTAATGCCACCGCCAAGTGATTCACGTACCGGTTCGTTACCTTTTCCCTCCGATCTGGGCCAAGCCCACCCTCTCTCCTCCTATCTACCTCTTGAGACGACTGGGCTCCAGCCCGCCCAGGCAGGCTGGCCTGCTGGCATGAACTAGAAGCGGAAGTGAGCGAAGCAAACGATTTTCCATCGATCGCAATCCGCGGAAGAAGTTGGAATCGGGAAACATAAGTGAGATTCCAGGATCTAGCGAAGCTAGGGGACATCCGAACAGGCCCTTATTCCTTCAGCCCACTTTGTCTCTTACCTCTACAAAAAATTCTGGTAGCTCTGTCCCTCATGTTCTTTCTCCCAAGTCTGAGATTTTCGATCTCTTTGCTCGGAGCTCCATCTGAAACTATTTTGGGGGATTGCTCCTTGGTATGTGACTCCTCCATTGCTCAAATTAGTTTTGTTTTAGTGGATTATATTTTGCTTAATGAGCTACTCTTGGTGCTACTCAAAATGAGCTCGCATGTTGAATTCTTTGAGTTCCAAGTAGTTTGAATGCTTGATATAGCCTCTAGACATTCATAAGAGTAGTTGCTATCAATCCTGTGAAGTTTTATTGACATCATTTTGTGGTCCCAAAATTTCAGAAATTTGCTCGTAGGAAAATGAACTTCTTTAGGAGGA
Source organism: Thinopyrum elongatum (assembly GCA_011799875.1). Taxonomy (NCBI): domain Eukaryota; kingdom Viridiplantae; phylum Streptophyta; class Magnoliopsida; order Poales; family Poaceae; genus Thinopyrum; species Thinopyrum elongatum. The sequence continues at coordinate 411,345,206 of CM022297.1, read as the reverse complement.
GTTCTTTGAGGAGGAGGTCCTTGGAGGGGTCGTCGAGCGAGAGCTCAGTACGGCAGGCTTATGTTGAACCAAGGGCAAGCTCGGTGCGGATTATCGATACCAAATCATGTCGGTGGTCGTGCGGCGAGTTTATGATAGGCGCGGGTATTAAAGAAGAATTTGATCAATATATTCATAACACTGAGCTCGCTCCCATCATTGCAGATAAGTGCATGCAACACCATGACCTCACCATCTCATTCACTAAAAAGTTCAAATTTCATCCCTGCACTTCTAGAGTTTTGTTTCACTTATATGACAGAGCCTATGGTATGCCTCTAGAAGAATTTTGTTATGCATGAAAAATTCCATATTGGGGTTCGCTAGATGAACCGCAAAAATCTGATTATGCTATGTTTCTGAATAGTCTTTGCAATGGTGAGGATAGAGGAGTTTCATAAGCTAGAATAAAAAATATTCAATTCCACTCTGTTCGTTACTTTGCACTTTTTAATGGTAAATGCATCGTCGGTAAACAAGACTATAGTATACTTTGCGCCCCCGACTTGAGCATTATTCATACTGCTTTAACGGGCCTTAAACCATATAATCTTGGGGCAATTGTTGCACGGAGGCTGCAACGCAATGCGGGTAATGGTCATTTTATGGAGGAATTTATGCCTCTCATGTAACTGCAAGGCTAGGAGTCTCACCAAGGCCCAATGATCCTATACTACTTGACAAATATTTAGACTTTGAGGCAATGAGGCGCCACGATTTTATTAAGGACGGAGCTCGAAACTGCGATTATAACTTAATGTTTGATAAAACCCGTATTGTCTCTGTTATTTTGCATGCACCTGCTCTCTTTGATTTCAGAGTAAACAGAGATATTTTATTTATGAGAGAGGCACGTGACTACAAGGCAACAGTAGAAGCTGCTCGTCTAGCTGAGGAGGACGCACGAAGACCCTCCATTAGCTAAAACTTGGTTTCTTACCCAGACCAGCGATGGTGATCACCAAACTAGGCAAAATCCTAAGCTTGGGGGAGTACGTTTTCTCACCGACATTACATTCATGTTCACACATATCATTCCAGTTGTCAGTGTTCATCCTCTTTCATTGTATAATCCATGTTAGTTATTTTTGCTTTCTTCTTGTTTGTTTAAAAAACTTTAAGAAAACCCAAAAATATTTCTCGCTTCTTTTTGGTTTTCCTTTCTAGTTTAATTAGTTGTAGTATTAAAAGAAAACCCAAAAAGATTTCTTATTTCTTCTTTTGCTTGTTGGGAGCTTTCCCGTGTAAATAGTTTTCTCGTTTTTGTTTTTCTGTTGTTAATTCACTTTCTTCAAGAAAAACCAAAAACTAAAAAATATATTTCAGTGTGTTTCTCTGATTTTTTTTCTTTGGTTGAGTCATCATAAGGAGAAGACCACAATGAAAATGTTGAGTGGCTCTCATATGCATTATTGTTGATCTAACAAAGAGCCCATATTACCTTGTATTCTCCTCTGAATAAAATGTTTGCAGATCCCAGCTTAGTCCACGACACTCTTGCACTATTATTATTTTTATATCATTTGGTCGTGCAAGTGAAAGGCGATAATGAGTTAATGACGATATTTGATGAAGTGACTGTGGCAAGGAAAAGAGGGTATGAACTCAACTTGTTTTTGTTTTTGTAAATATGTTTAACTCACTATCCAAGATTCAGCATATTATGAGTAAACAAGTTTATGATGACAATTAGAGATTATAGTTGCTCATGAGATGCTTAAGTAGCTAAGATTGGATAATGATTTATCTTGGGTGTCAACATGCATTAAAATGATTGTTGATAACCCACAAGTATAGGGGATCACAACAGTTTTCGAGGGTAGAGTATTCAACCCAAATTTGTTGATTCGACACAAGGGGAGCCAAAGAATATTTGCAAGTATTAGCAGTTGAGTTGTCAATTCAACCACACATGGAGATTAATTATCTGCAGCAAAGTGATCAGTAGCAAAGTAATATGATAGTTTTGATAGTAGTAGCAACGGTAATAGTAACAGTTGCAGGGGATCGGTGTAGAAATTAAAAAAAATTCTACGCAGCACCAAGATCAATCTATGGAGAGACTAGCAATGAGAGAGAGGGGAGTGCATCTTCATACCCTTGAAGATCGCGATGCGGAAGCGTTGCAAGAACGCGGTTGGAGGAGTCGTACACGCAGCGATTCAGATCGCGGTCGATTCCGATCTAAGCGCCGAACAACAGCGCCTCCGCGTTCAACACACGTGCAGCCCGGTGACATCTCCTGCGCCTTGATCCAGCAAGGAGGAGGGAGAGGTTGGGGAAGACAACTCCGGTAGCACGACGGCGTGGTGGCGGAGCTTGCAGTTCTCCGGCAGGGCTTCGCCAAGCTCAAGGGAGGAGGAGGGGGTGTTGGAGAGGGGGAGGGCTGCGCTTTGGATGAGGTGCTGCTGCCCTCCCTCCTCCCCTCTATTTATAGGGCAAAGGGGGAAGGGGGCCGGCCCCTCTAGATGAGATCTAGATGGGGGGCGGCGGCCAAGGGGAGGGGGCTTGCCCCCCAAGCCAAGGGGGGCGCCCCCTTTAGGGTTTCCCCCAACCCTAGACGCATGGGCCCTAGTGGGGAATGGCGCCCAGCCCACTTAGGGGCTGGTTCCCTTCCACATACAGCCCATAGGGCCCTCCGGGGCAGGTGGACCCCCGGAACCCCTTCGGTGGTCCCGGTACAATATCGGCAAACCCCCGAATACTTTCGGTGACCGTATGATGACTTCCCATATATAAATCTTCACCTCCGGACCATTCCGGAACTCCTCGTGACGTCTGGGATCTCATCTGGGACTCCGAACAACATTCGGTAACCACATACTATTTCCCATAACAACTCTAGCATCACCGAACCTTAAGTGTGTAGACCCTACGGGTTCGGGAACCATGCAGACATGACCGAGACATCTCTCCGGCTAATAACCAACAGTGGGATCTAGATACCCATGTTGGCTCCCACATGTTCCACGATGATCTCATCGGATGAACCACGATGTCGAGGATTCAATCAATCCCGTATACAATTCCGTTTGTCCATCGGTATGTTACTTACCCGAGATTCGATCGTCGTTATCCCCATACCTCATTCAATCTCGTTACCGGCAAGTCTCTTTACTCGTTCCGTAACGCATGATCCCGTGGCTAACTCTTTAGTCACATTGAGCTCATTATGATGATGCATTACCGAGTGGGCCCAGAGATACCTCTCCGTCATACGGAGTGACAAATCCCAGTCTCGATTCGTGGCAACCCAACAGACACTTTCGGAGATACCTGTAGTGCACCTTTATGGTCACCCAGTTACGTTGTGACGTTTGATACACCCAAAGCATTCCTACGGTATCCGGGAGTTACACAATCTCATGGTCTAAGGAAATGATACTTGACATTAGAAAAGCTTTAGCAGACGAACTACACGATCTAGTGCTATGCTTAGGATTGGGTCTTGTCCATCACATCATTCTCCTAGTGATGTGATCCCGTTATCAACGACATCCAATGTCCATGGTCAGGAAACCGTAACCATCTATTGATCAACGAGCTAGTCAACTAGAGGGTCACTCGGGACATGTTGTGGTCTATGTATTCACACATGTATTACGATTTCCGGATAACACAATTATAGCATGAACAATAGACAATAATCCCGAACAAGGAAATATAATAATAACCACTTTATTATTGCCTCTAGGGCATATTTCCAACAACAGTAACAGTGATAGCAATGATTTTGTGGCAAGTGTAACAGTAACGATAACAGTAGTAACTTAGCAAGAACAATATGAGAGAAATTCGTAGGCATTGGATCAGTGAATTCGTTGGATGATATTCATCATATAACAGTCATAACCTAAGGCAATATGGCACTAGCTCCAGTTCATAAATATAATGTAGGCATGTATTCCATAAATAGTCATACGTGCTTATGGAAAGAACTAGCATGACATCTTTTGTCCTACCCTCCCGTGGCAGCGGGGTCCATATGGAAACTAAGGGATATTAAGGCCTCCTTTTAATAGAGAACCAGAACAAAGCATTAACACATAGTGAATATATGAACTCCTCAAACTACGGTCATCACCGGGAAGTGTCCCGACTTCTGTCACTCCGAGGTTGCCGGATCATAACACGTAGTAGGTGACTATAACTTGCAAGATCGGATCTAGAACATAGATATAATGGTGATAACATAAACGGTTCAGATCTGAAATCATGGCACCTAGGCCCAAAGTGACAAGCATTAAGCATGGCAAAGTCATAGCAACATCAATCTCAGAACATAATGGATACTAGGGATCAAGCCCTAACAAAACTAACTCGGTTACATGATGAATCTCATCCAACTCCTCACCGACCAGCGAGCCTATGAAGGAATTACTCACTCCAGGTGGGGAGCATCATGGAATTGGCGATGGAGAAGGGTTGGTGATGACGAAGATCGAAGATCCCCCTCTCCGGAGCCCCAAACGGACTCCAGATCTGACCTCCCGATGAAGAACAGAAGGTGGCGGCGGCTCCATCTCGTGAAACGTGATAATTCTTCCTCCTTGATTTTTTTCTCCGAAAATGTGATTTTATAGTGTCAGGGTTGAGGTCTGCGGGGCCACCAGGTGGGGACAACCCACCTGGGCGCGCCAAGAGGGGGGGCACCTTGGTGGGTTGTGCCCACCCAGGTGCCCCCCTCCGGTGGTTCTTGGCTCCAGAAATTCTCTTTTATTGTATAAAAAATCCTCGCAAAGTTTCGTTCCAAACCGAGAACTTTTATTTCTGCACAAAAAACAACAACATGGTAGTTCTGCTGAAAATAGCGTCAGTCCGGGTTAGTTTCATTCAAATCATGCAAATTAGAGTCCAAAACAAGAGGAAAAGCGTTAGGAAAAGTAGATACGATAGAGACATATCAACTCCCCAAGCTTAAACCTTTGCTTGTCCTCAAGCAATTCAGTTGATAAACTGAAAGTAGAAAAGAAATACTTTTACGAACTCTTTTGCTCTTGTTTACATAAATAACCTTAAGTAGCACCTAGGTTTTCAGCCAAGATCATGACTTACAATGTCAACAATAACTCTTAAAAATTATAATAACTCATATCAATGGCATAATCAACTAGCGAGCAATAATAAGATATCTCAAATGACAACACTTTGTCAAAACAACCATGATATAATATGAAAATAGTGGTATCTCGCTAGCCCTTTCTGAGACTGCAAAACATAAATGCAGAGCACCTCCAAAGTTCAAGCAGCGACTAAACATTGTAATTCATGGTAGAAAAGATCCAGTCATGATGCACCCAACAGTAGCTACACACAATGCATGAGGATGACAATAGTGCTCTTAGGATCTGGCGCTTATTTGAGAAGGTGATGACACAACATAAAAGTAAATAGATAGTCCCTTCACAGAGGGAAGAAGTTATTTGCAGCGGTGCCAGAGCTCAAAATTTTAAAACAGAGGTAAATGAAATTTTGAGAAATGCACCCTTCTTGTTTACTTCGCGACCATCAGTTATCGGTATCTTCCATGCTAAACACATTAGTGGTGGTTCCCAAGCGATAAAAGTAAAGGTTTACTCCCCCTCCACCAACAAACACACTCCACGGCTAACCGAATCCATGGGTGCTGTCCATACCGACATCAGTCCTAGGGGAGTTTTGTTTAATTATTTGCAATTTGAATTTGGGACTGGGAATCCCTATTACCGCCCCTATTGTGCAAGGGCAAGTGAATAAACACTCATCATGAGAATAACCCGCTTAGCATGGAAGATACTGACTACCTCCTGTCGCTCTATGAACAATCCAGGCACACAAAAAAGGATATTTATTTGAAGTTTTTAGAGGTGGCACATGCAAATTTACTTAGGCCGGCAGGGTAATACCGCATATAGGTAGGTATGGTGGACTCATCTGGGATAACTTGGGTTTTAGGATTTTGATGCACAAGCAGTGTTTCCGCTTAGTACAGGCGAAGGCTAGCAATTAGGTTGAGAAGCGGCAAGCTAGAGAGCGAAAACGGTCATGAACATGCGTTATGCATAAGTAACATTGGATAATAGCATGAGTAGGATATGAACACCATGAACATAAATATCATAGAGGCTATGTTGGTTTTGATTCAACTACATGCATGAACATGTGCCAAGTCAAGCCACTCGAACATTCAGAGGAGGATACCATATCATCATACTACATCACAATCATTTTAACGCAATGTTGACGTCCAAGATAAATCATTATCCACTCCAAGCTACTTAAGCATGGCATGAGAAACTATAATCTCTAATTATCATTGCAAACATGTTTGATCATAATAGGCTGAATCATGGATACTAGGTTAAACATATTTACAAAAACAGAACAAGTCGAGTTCATACCCGTTTCTCTCTGCCACAGCCAGTTCACCAAATATCGTCATTATTGCCTTTCACTTGCACGACCGAATGATATGAAAATAATAATAGTGCAAGAGTGCCGTGGACTAAGCTGGAATCTGCAAACATTTTATTCAAAGAAGAAGACAAAGTAATTTGAGCTCTTCGTTAGATCAACAATAATGCATATGAGAGCCACTCAACATTTTCATCGTGGTCTTCTCCTCGGTATGACTCAATAAAAGGAAAAGAAATTCAGAGAAACACAGTGAAATATTTTTGGAGTTTTAGTTTTTCTGAAAGAAAGCAAATTAAGGGAAAAACAAAAACGAGAAAAATTATTTACATGGGAGAGCTCCCAACAAGCAAAAGAAGACCAAGGAAATCTTTTTTGGTTTTCTTTTTAATACTACAACTAACTAAGCTAGAAAGAAAAATGAAAAAGAAACCAGAAACACATTTTTTTGGATTTTCTCAAAGTTTTTCAAACACACAAGAAGAAAGTATGAAAATAAATCTAGCATGGATGATAAAATGAAAAAGTATGAGAACCGACAACTAGAATGAAATGTGTGAACATGAATGTAATGTCGGTGGAAATACGTACTCCCCCAAGCTTAGGCTTTTGGCCTAGCTTGGTAATCACCGTCTGGAGCCTGCGTAGTAGTCAGAGTGGTAGCTCACGGAGGCTCTTGGTGCAGCCTCCTCAGCCTGCCGAGTAGCCACCACCCATGCATTGTGTGCATGGGCCTCGCTCTCAAGAACAAAATATCTTCCCTTGTTGTGAACATCAAAGAGAGCAGGCGCAGGCAAAAAGGTGTCCACAATAGACTTTTTATTAAACAACAGGTTATATGTAAAATTATGGGCTTCACCACTAAGGATCTTATGACGTTTCATAGCATCAAAGTCCAAGTACTGCATGGGTAGGATGGGGTCATAAGGCCAAGGTGAAACACCCAGCTCCCTTGCTAAACGTGTGGCATAAATTCCACCATAAAAATATCCACTACCAGCGTTATGTTGCAACCTGCGTGCAACAATCGCTCCAAGGTTACAACTTTTGTCACCGGTGAGAGCGGTGCGTATGAGGCTCAAGTCAGGAGCACAAAGTGTACTACAATCTTGTTTGCCTACAATGCATTTTCCATTAAATAGTGCAAAGTATTGAATTGAGGGAAAGTGAATGCTCTTTGTTCTACCTTGCGCCACTCCTCTAGTTCTCACCATAGTAGAGGCTAGTCAAGAATATCTCAAACTCCGATCTTGGTGGTTCGTCTAACGAACCCCAAAATGGAATTTTGCAGTAATTAGAAAATGTCTCTAAGGGTAGGGTGAAAGGATAGTCGTACAATTAAACGACACTCTAGCCTCACGAGGATGGAATTCAAATTCTTTAGTAAATGATTCAGTGAGGCTGAGGTGTTGGTTGCACTTATCTGCAATGTAGGGACCGAGCTCGGCATTGTGAACATATTGCTCAAATTCTTCTTTAATACCAATGCGCACCATAAAATCGTTGCAAGGCCATAAACATGATTTGGTGGCTGCATCTCGTATGGAATTTTCACTTGGTTCAACATAAGACCGACGAACAGAGCTGCTACTAGGGGATGCCTCCGAGGACCTCCTCCTCGAAGAACTCCTTCCAAAGAGGTTCATCATCTCTGCGTACACTTTTTTGAAAAAAACATTGGGTCACAAAATTTTTGTCAACAAGACTTCACAAGATTGATAGCAACTCCTCATAGGGATGCATAGAGGCCATATCAAGCATTCAAACTACTTAGAACTCTAAGAATTCAGCATGCAAGCTCCTCTATAGAAGCACCAAGAATAACTAATTATTCAAAATATAAACCACTAAAGCGAAAACTAATTGGACCAATGGAGGAGTCTCATACCAAGTAGCAATCCCCCAAAATAGTTTCGGAAATGGAGCTTCAAGCAAAGAGATCGAAATCCGCGGGTTTGAGAGCAAGAACATAAGAGAGAGAGCAATGGTGATTTTTTCTGGAGGTAGGTGGTGACATGGGCTAAAGAGATAAGTGAGGGGCCCACGTGGGGACCACAGCCCACCAGGGCACGCCTGGGGTTGCTGGCGCGCCCAGGTGGGTTGTGCCCACCTGGTGCACCCTCCTCTGATGTTATTTGCACCAAAATTCTAAAATATTCAGAAAAAAATCGTATTAAATTTTCAGAGCATTATGAGAACTTTTATTTTTGGGTCATTTTTTTATTGCACGAAAAATTCAGAAAACAGACTAAGCATGGCATTTTATTTTATTTAACTAAGAAAAACAGAAAGTAAGAGTAAAGGACAGAAGGTAGTGCTCACTAAATTCATCAACTTCATACCTCTCAAAAATGATTCATTAATAAGGTTGATCAAGTCTTATTAACAACCACCTTCGATTAGCATGAAACCGAAGAACTTTCGTAGAACACTAAGTTACCTCAACGGGGATATGAACGTCCCCAACAACAAGCATTTCATATTTCTTTTTGGTAGTAGGTAGAGGTAGTTGAAAACTTCCAATAGTGATTGTCGGAGATTTTTCAATAACATTAATACCATTCACTTGGAATTGTTTCTTCGGAAAGTGCACCGTATGCTCATTACCATTGATATGAAAAGTGACCTTGCTTTTATTGCAGTCAATAACAGCCCCTGCAGTATTCAAGAAGGGTCTACCAAGGATAATCGACATGTTGTCGTCCTCGGTCATCTCAAGTATAACAATGTCAGTTAAGATAGTAACATTAGCAACAACAACGGGCACATCCTCACAAATACCGATAGGTATGGCAGTTGATTTGTCATCCATTTGTAAAGATATTTCAATAGGTGTGAGTTTATTCAAGTCAAGTCTTTTATATAGAGAGAAAGGCATAACACTAACACCAGCTCCTAAATCACACAAAGTGGTTTTCACATAATTTCTTTTGATGGAGCATGGTATAGTTGGTATTCCCGGATCTCCGAGTTTTTTAGGTACTCCATCCTTAAAAGTATAATTAGCAAGCATGGTGGAGATTTCGGCTTCCGGTATTTTTCTCTTGTTGGTGATGATGTCTTTCATGTATTTTGCATAAGGAGGCATTTTTAAGATATCAGTCAAGCGGGTATGCAAAAAGACTGGCCTAAGCATTTCAGCAAAGCGTTCAAATTCTTCATCATCTATCTTCTTAGTTGATATAGGTGGAAAGGGCATAGGTTTTCGAACCCACAGTTCTCTTTCCTTACCATGTTTTCTAGCAACAAAGTCTCTTTTACCATATCTCTTATTCTTGGTTGTGGGTTATCAAGATCAACAGCTGGTTCTATTTCAACATCATTGTCTGGTTCTTTATTATTTGTTTGAGTATCTTCATGAACCTCATCATTATCTTTTTCATTATTAGAAGGTGAGTGTTCATTACCAGATTGAGTTTCAACATCAGAAATAGAGACTTCATTATCATTAACAGGAGGTTTTTCTACTTCAGGTTCACTAGAGGCATGCAAAGTCCTGCCATCTTTCTTCTTCTTTTTCTTTTTAGAAGGACTAGGTGCATCAGTGTTAACTCTTCGAGAGTCTTGTTCAATTCTTTTAGGGTGTCCCTCAGGATAAAGTGGTTCCTGAGTCATTCTACCTCCTCTAGTCATTACTCTAACAGCATGATCATTGATATTATTATTCATTTCATCTAACAACTCTCTTTGAGATTTAGCAACTTGTTCTAATTGAGTTTGAACCATAGAGGCATGTTTTCCTACACCTCTAACATCATTGGTAATTCTAAATAACAAGTCACTCAAGTGAGCTATCATATCAGAATTGTATTTCAATTGTTTCATAACATTTGCATTGAAGTGAGCTTGCTTTCTAATGTTATCAAACTCATATAAGCATTGACTGGGATGTTTGTTATAAGGGATATCAACTTCATCGAACTTTAGTTAAGAATTTACCTCTACCACCTTAGGTGGTGGTGGTGTTGCAAACGTTGCATGGAAAACAAAAAATTTCTACGCACACGCAATGATCTATCCATGGAGATGCATAGCAACAAGGGGGAGTGTGTGTCTACATACCCTCGTAGACCGTAAGCGGAAGCGTTCACAACGCGGTTGATGTAGTCGAACTTTCTTTGTGATCCAACCGATCGAGTACCGAACGTACGACACCTCTGCGTTCAGCACATGTTCAGCTCGGTGACGTCCGCGCCTTCTTGATCCGGCAAGATGGCATGGTAGTGGATGAGTTTCGACAGCACGACGGCATGATGATGGTGATGGTGAAGTGATCTCCGCAGGGCTTCGCCTAAGCACTACGAAAATATGACCGGGGGTGTAAACGGTGGAGGGGGGCGCCGCACACGGCTAGGCAATTGTCTGTTATGTGCTAGGAGCGCCCCTCCCACATATCTATAGGTGGGAGGGAGGGAGGAGCAGCCAAGGGGGGCGCCCAAGTAGGAGGAATCCTACTTGGGGTCTCTCCCAAGGTGGCGCCCCCCTGCCATATATTGGAGCGGGGGAAAGGCAGGGGAGGGTGGCGCCCCCCTTTTCCTTTTCTCCCATGAGAGGGAAAGGCAGGAGGGGCTAGTGATACGTCCATTTTGCATCATGCTTTTATATCACTATTTATTGCATTATGGGCTGTTATTACACATTATGGCACAATACTTATGCCTTTTCTCTCTTATTTTACAAGGTTTACATGAAGAGGGAGAATGCCGGCAGCTGGAATTCTGGGCTGGAAAAGGAGCAAATATTAGAGACCTATTCTGCACAACTCCAAAAGTCCTGAAACTTCACGGAGAGTCATTTTGGATTTAATAAAAAATATTGGGCAAAGAAAGTACCAGAGGGGGCCACCTGCCATCCACAAGGGTGGAGGGCGCGCCCTACCCCCCTGGGTGCGCCCCCGTCCTTGTGGGCCACCTAGCAGGCCCCCGACGCCCATCTTTTGCTATATGGTGTGTTTTGACCTAGAAAAAATAAGCAGGAAGCTTTCGGGACGAAGCACCGCCGTCTCGAGGCGGAACCTGGGCAGAACCAATCTAGGGCTCCGGCGGAGCTGTTCTGCCGGGGAAACATCCCTCCCGGAGGGGGAAATCATCGCCATCGTCATCATCATCAATCCTCTCATCGAGAGGGGGTTAATCTCCATCAACATCTTCACCAGCACCATATCCTCTCAAACCCTAGTTCATCTCTTGTATCCGATCTTTGTCTCAAAACCTCAGATTGGTACCTGTGGGTTGCTAGTAGTGTTGATTACTCCTTGTAGTTGATGCTAGTTGGTTTATTCGATGGAAGATCATTTGTTCAGATCCTTAATGATAATTAATACTCCTCTGATTATGAACATGAATATTCTTTGTGAGTAGTTACGTTTGTTCCTGAGGACATGGGAGAAGTCTTGTTATAAGTAATCATGTGAATTTGGTATTCGTTCGATATTTTGATGAGATGTATGTTGTCTCTCCTCTAGTGGTGTTATGTGAACATCGACTACATGACACTGCACCATGATTTGGGCCTAGGGGAAGGCATTGGGAAGTAATAAGTAGATGATGGGTTGATAGAGTGACAGAAGCTTAAACCCTAGTTTATGCGTTGCTTCGTAAGGGGCTGATTTGGATCCATATGTTTCATGCTGTGGTTAGATTGATCTTAATTCTTCTTTCTTAGTTGCGGATGCTTGCGAGAGGGGTTAATCATAAGTGGGAGGCTTGTCCAAGGAAGGGCGGCACCCAAGCACCGGTCCACCCACATATCAAATTATCAAAGTAACGAACGCGAATCATATGAGCATGATGAAAACTAACTTGACAACAATTCCCATGTGTCCTCGGGAGCGCTTTGCTTTATATAAGAGTTCGTCCAGGCTTGTCCTTTGCTAAAAAAAGGATTGGGCCACCTTGCTGCACCTTGTTTACTTTTGTTACTTATTACCCGTTACGAATTATCTTATCACACAACTATCTGTTACCGATAATTTCAGTGCTTGCAGAGAATACCTTGCTGAAAACCGCTTGTCATTTCCTTCTGCTCCTTGTTGGGTTCGACACTCTTGCTTATCGAAAGGACTACGATAGATCCCCTATACTTGTGGGTCATGAAGAATCTTTTCTGGCGCCTTTGCCGGGGAGTGAAGCGCCTTTGGTAAGGAAACATTTATATAGTGTGCTGAAATTTACTGTCACTTGTTACTATGGAATATAATCCTTTGAGGGGCTTGTTCGGGGTATCTTCACCTCGACCGGAAGTGCAAAGAGTTGCTCCTCAACCTACTGCACCTACTGAATTTTTTTATTATGAAATTCCTTCGGGTATGATAGAGAAACTGCTAGCTCGTCCTTACACAGGAGATGGAACATTACATCCTGATATGCATCTAATCTATGTGGATGAAGTTTGTGGATTATTTAAGCTTGCAGGTTTGCCCGAGGATGAAGTTAAGAAGAAGGTATTCCCTTTATCTTTGAAGGAGAAGGCATTGACATGGTATAGGCTATGAGATGATATTGGATCATGGAACTACAACCGATTGAAATTGGAATTTCATCAGAAGTTTTATCCTATGCATCTGGTTCATCGTGATCGGAATTATATATATAATTTTTGGCCTCATGAAGGAGAAAGTATCGCTCAAGCTTGGGGGAGGCTTAAGTCAATGTTATATTCATGCCCAATCATGAGCTCCCAAGAGAAATTATTATTCAAAATTTTTATGCTTGGCTTTCTCATAATGTTCGATTCATGCTCGATACTTCTTGTACTTGTTCTTTTATGAAGAAGACTATTGTATTCAAATGGGATTTATTGGAAAGAATTAAACACAACTCTGAAGATTGGGAACTCGACGAAGGTAAGGAGTCAGGTATAAACCTTAAGTTTGATTGTGTTAAATCTTTTATGGATACCGATGCTTTTCGTGATTTTAGCACTAAATATGGACTTGACTCTGAGATAGTAGCTTCTTTCTGTGAATCTTTTCCTACTCATGTTGATCTCCCTAAGGAGAAGTGGTTTAAATATCATCCTCCCATTGAAGTTAAAGTAGTTGAACCTATTAAAGTTGAAGAAGAAACTATTATTTATAATGTTGATCCTATTGTTCCTACTGCTTATATTGAGAAACCACCTTTTCCTGTTAGAATAAAGGATCATGCTAAAGCTTCAACTGTAATTCGTAAGAGTTATACTAGAACACCTACACCCCCTGAGCAAATTAAAATTGAACCTAGTATTGCTATGGTTAAAGATCTCTTGGTTGATAATATTGATGGGCACGTTATTTATTTCTGTAATGAAGTTGCTAGAATTGCTAAACCCGATAGTAAAGATAAACATAGACCCGTTGTTGGCATGCCTGTTGTTTCAGTTAAAATAGGAGATCATTGTTATCATGGCTTATGTGATATGGGTGCTAGTGTGAGTGCAATTGCTTTTTCCTTATATAAAGAAATTATGAATGATATTGCACCTGCTGAGATAGAAGATATTGATGTTACTATTAAGCTTGCCAATAGAGATACTATTTCACCAATTGGGATTGTTAGAGATGTTGAAGTCTTGTGTGCGAAAATAAAATACCCTACTGGTTTTCTTGTTCTTGCTTCCCCACAAGATGACTTTTGTCCCATTATATTTGGTAGACCTTTCTTGAATACTGTTAATGCTAAGATAGATTGCGAGAAAGATATTGTTACTGTCGGTTTAGGGGATATGTCTCATGATTTTAATTTCTCTAAATTTCGTAGACAACCCCATGATAAAGAATTGCCTAGTAAGGATGAAATTATTGGTCTTGCTTCTATTGCCGTGCCTCCTACTGATCCCTTAGAACAATATTTGCTAGACCATGAGAATGATATGTTTATGAATGAAAGAAGGGAAATAGACGAGATATTCTTTAATCAAGGGCCTATTTTGAAACACAGTTTGCCTGTTGAAATCCTTGGGGATCCTCCTCCACCCAAGGGTGATCCTGTGTTGGAGCTTAAACAATTACCTGATACTTTGAAATATGCTTATCTCGATGAAAAGAGGATTTATCCTGTTATTATTAGTGCTAACCTTTCAGAGCATGAAGAAAAGAAATTATTGAAAACTCTGAAGAAGCACCGTGCCGCTATTGGATATACTCTTGATGATCTTAAGGGCATTAGTCCCACTCTATGTCAGCACAAAATTAATTTGGAGAAAGATGCTAAATCCTAAGATGAAAGAACTGGTAAGAAATGAAATACTAAAGCTTCTGGAAGCAGGTATAATTTATCCTATTGCTGATAGTCAGTGGGTAAGTCCTGTTCATTGTGTCCCTAAGAAGGGAGGTTTTACTGTTGTTCCTAATGATAAGAATGAATTGATTCCACAAAGAATTATCACATGTTATAGAATGGTAATTGATTTTCACAAATTAAATAAAGCTACTAGAAAAGATCATTACCCTCTACCTTTTATTGATCAAATGCTAGAAAGATTATCGAAACATACACATTTTTGCTTTCTAGATGGTTAATCTGGTTTTTCTCAAATACCTGTGTCAAAGGATGATCAGGAAAAGACCACTTTTACTTGCCCTTTCGGTACCTTTGCTTATAGACATATGCCTTTTGGTTTATGCAATGCACCTGCTACCTTTCAAAGATGTATGACTGCTATATTCTCTGATTTTTGTGAAAAGATTTTTGAGGTTTTCATGGATGATTTCTCTGTTTATGGAACTTCTTTTGATGATTGCTTAAGCAACCTTGATCAAGTTTTGTAGAGATGTGAATAAACTAATCTTGTCTTGAATTGGGAGAAGTGCCACTTTATGGTTAATGAAGGTATTTTCTTGGGGCATAAAATTTCTGAAAGTGGTATTGAAGTTGATAAAGCTAAGGTAGATGCTATTGAAAAGATGCCGTGTCCTAAAGATATCAAAGGTATAAGAAGTTTCCTTGGCCATGCTGGTTTCTATAGGAGGTTTATTAAAGACTTCTCTAAAATTTCTAGGCCTCTCACTAATCTCTTGCAAAAAGATGTTCCTTTTTTTTATGATGATTGTGTAGAAGCATTTGAAATACTTAAGAAAGCCTTGATTTCTACACCTATTGTTCAGCCACCTGATTGGAATTTACCCTTTGAAATTATGTGTGATGCTAGTGATTATGCTACTGGTGTTGTTCTAGGGCAAAGAGTTGATAAGAAATTAAATGTTATTCATTATGCTAGTAAAACTCTAGACAGTGCCCAGAGGAATTATGCTACTACTGAAAATGAATTTTGAGCAGTTGTCTTTGCTTGTGATAAGTTCAGATCCTATATTGTTGATTCCAAAGTAACTGTTCACACTGATCATGCTGCTATTAAATATATTATGGAAAATAAAGATGCTTAACCTAGACTTATTAGATGGGTTCTCTTGCTACAAGAATTTGATTTGCATATTATTGATAGAAAGGGAGCTGAGAACCCCATTGCAGACAACTTGTCTAGGTTAGAAAATGTTCTTGATGACCCACTGCCTATTGATGATAGCTTTCCTGATGAACAATTAGCTGTCATAAATGCTGCTCGTAATACTCCACGGTATGCTGATTATGCTAATTACATTGTTGCCAAATTTATACCACCTAGTTTCACATACCAGCAAAAGAAAAAGTTTTTCTATGATTTAAGACATTACTTTTGGGATGACCCACACCTTTATAAAGAAGGAGTAGATGGTGTTATTAGACGTTGCGTCCCTGAGCATGAACAGGAACAGATCCTACGCAAGTGCCACTCCGAGTCTTACGGAGGACACCACGCTGGAGATAGAACTGCACATAAGGTATTGCAATCTGGTTTTTATTGGCCTACTCTCTTCAAGGATGCCCGTAAGTTTGTCTTGTCTTGTGATGAATGCCAGAGAATTGGTAATATTAGTAGACGTCAGGAAATGCCTATGAATTATTCACTTGTTATTGAACCATTTGGTGTTTGGGGCTTTGATTACATGGGACCTTTTCCTTCCTCTAATGGGTATACACATATTTTAGTTGTTGTTGATTACATTACTAAGTGGGTAGAAGCTATTCCAACTAGTAGTGCTGATCATAACACTTCTATTAAGATGCTTAAAGAAGTTATTTTTCCGAGGTTTGGAGTCCCTAGATATTTAATGACTGATGGTGGTTCACATTTTATTCATGGTGCTTTCCGTAAATTGCTTGCTAAGTATGATGTTAACCATAGAATTGCATCTCCATATCATCCTCAGTCTAGTGTACAAGTAGAATTGAGCAATAGAGAGATTAAATTGATTTTGCAAAAGACTGTTAATAGATCTAGAAAGAATTGGTCTAAGAAACTTGATGATGCATTATGGGCTTATAGAACTGCTTATAAAAACCCTATGGGTATGTCTCCATATAAAATGGTTTATGGAAAGGCTTGTCACTTACCTCTTGAACTAGAACATAAGGCATATTGGGCTATAAAAGAGCTCAATTATGATTTCAAACTTGCCGGTGAGAAGAGGTTATTTGACATAAGCTTGATGAATGGAGAACCCAAGCCTATGAGAATGCCAAGTTGTTTAAAGAAAAAGTTAAAAGATGGCATGACAAAAGGATACAAAAGCGTGAGTTTAATATAGGTGATCATGTTTTGCTATACAACTCTCGTTTAAGATTTTTTTGCAGGAAAGCTTCTCTCTAAATGGGAAGGTCCATACATTATCGAGGAGGTCTATCATTCTGGTGCCATCAAAATCAACAACGCCGAAGGCACAAATCCGAAGGTGGTAAACGGTCAAAGAATCAAACATTATATCTCAGGTACTCCCATAAATCTTGAGACCAATATTATCGACACCGTAACACTGGAGGAGTACATAAGGGACACTTTCCAGAACGTTTCAGACTCCGAAAAAGAATAGGTATGTGCTACGGTAAGTAAATCGACTCCAAAACATTTCCAATGATAATATTTCTCCGTTTTGGAATATTTAAAAAATTAGGAAAATTAAAAGTAGTCTGAAAGAGACACGAGGCGACCACAAGGGTGGAGGGCGCGCCCTACCCCCTGGGCACGCCCCCGACCTTGTGGCCACCTCGTTTGCCCTCCGGACGCCATTTTCTTGCACAATACTTCTTTTGGTCGGTAAAAATTCATTATATAATCTCCCAAAGGTTTTGACCACCGTACCACGGCAAAATCCCCTGTTTTCGTTTTGAGCTATTTCTGTAGCAGTTTTGGAGTAAGATGTCGTCCCAAGATTCAGAGGGAGAGAGCTATGTAGCTGATTACATTGCAGACCCCAAGGTTTATGGGGATGGCGAGCATTATGGTTGGACCACGGAGGAAGAAGAGGACTATGACCGGAAAGGAAAAGAAGAGACAAGTTCCGATGAAGAGGAAGTCCCACTACCCCAACCTGGGGACATGCATGTGGAGTTCAAAAAGTCAAGTCTTCCTAATAGAGCAAAGATACCTAAGATCGAGTTTATCCCTTTTCGTCTCTTGTAGGAAAACAAACAGGAACTATGTAAAAAGATATTACGACTTGAGCAGGAGATCGATGACTTAAGGGAGGAAAATGCTATCCTCAAGCGCAAGCTGAGAAGGAAGGATACTTCATCAACAACTCCATCATCACCACCTCCGAAGAAAGAGATCTAAATACATGGGTATGGGCACTCCCCTTGGCAACTGCCAAGCTTGGGGGAGGTGCCCCGGTATCGTATCACCATCACACCTTTACTTTTATCGTTTTTCTTAGTTCAATCCTTTTGGTTGTATTTTGATCTAGTAGAATAAAGTTTTAGTATGATCTAGCTTTGAGTTTTGTTTTGATCTCTATCTATGTAATCGAGTCCGTGAGTTATATAATAAAGAGTAGTTTTGAGTTGAGGGCTTTGTTTTCTTGCTATGATCTTGAGTGAATAAAATAATAAAAAGAAATAAAAAGATCATATATTGATCTTATGGAGAGTAATGACTTCACATATAAAGAGTATGATGAATACAATTTGTTGGGAGTTGACAAACATAGTTTTGGTCATTGTTGCAATTAATAGGAAGTAATAAAGAAAGAGAGGCTTCACATATAATTATACTATCTTGGACATCTTTTGTAATTGTGAGCACTCATTAAAATATGACATGCTAAAAAGTTGATGTTGGACAAGGAAGACAACATAATGGGTTATGTTTTCTTATATCCGAATAGAAGGTATATTGTCATGGATCCTCCAACATGTTGAGCTTGCCTCTCCCTCTCATGGTAGCCAAATTCTTTGCACCAAGTAGAGATACTACTTGTGCTTCCAACATCCCTAAACCCAGTTTTTCCATGAGAGTCCACCATACCTACCTATGGATTGAGTAAGATCCTTCAAGTAAGTTGTCATCGGTGCAGGCAATAAAAATTGCTCTCTAAATATGTATAATCTATTAGTGTGAAGAAAATAAGCTTTATACGAACTTGTGATATGGAAGAAATAAAAGCGACGGACTACATAATAAAGTTCTTTATCACAAGTGGCAATATAAAGTGACGTTCTTTTGCATTAAGATTTTGTGCATCCAACCATAAAAGCTCATGACAACCTCTGCTTCCCTCTGCGAAGGGCCTATCCTTTTACTTTTATCTTCTACCCTTATACAAGAGTCATGGTGATCTTCACCTTTCCATTTTACAATTTTTCCTTTGGCAAGAACTATGTGTTGGAGAAAGATCCAGATATATATATCCACTCGGATGTAGGTTATCATAAAGTATTATTGTTGACATTACCCTTGAGGTAAAAGGTTGGGAGGCAAAACTATAAGCCCCTATCTTTCTATGTGTCCGATGGAAACTTTGAACCCATAAGTATCGCGTGAGTGTTAGCAATTGTGAAAGACTAAATGATAGTTGAGTATGTGGACTTGCTGAAAAGCTCTTATATTGACTCTTTCTGATGTTATGATAAATTGCAATTGCTTCAATGACTGAGATCATAGTTTGTTGGTTTTCAATGAAGTTTTTGACTCATACTTCACCTTGTGAACAAATTGTTACTTTAGCCTAAGAAATCATATGACAATATATGTGTGTTCTAAAGATGATCATGATGCCCTCATGTCTATATTTTATTTTATCGACACCTCTATCTCTAAACACGTGGACATATTTTTCGATATTGGCTTTCGCTTGAGGACAAGCGAGGTCTAAGCTTGGGGGAGTTGATACGTCCATTTTGCATCATGCTTTTATATCAATATTTATTGCATTATGGGCTGTTATTACACATTATGGCACAATACTTATGCCTTTTCTCTCTTATTTTACAAGGTTTACATGAAAAGGGAGAATGCAGGCAGCTGGAATTCTGGGCTGGAAAAGGAGCAAATATTAGAGACCTATTCTGCACAACTCCAAAAGTCCTGAAACTTCTCGGTGAGTCATTTTGGATTTAATAAAAAATATTGGGCGAAGAAAGTACCAAAGGGGGGCCACCTGCCATCCACAAGGGTGGAGGGCGTGCCCTACCCCCTGGGCGCGCCCCCCGTCGTTGTGGGCCACCTGGCAGGCCCCCGATGCCCATCTTCTGCTATATGGTGTGTTTTGACCTAGAAAAATAAGCAGGAAGCTTTCGGGTTGAAGCGCCGCCGTCTCAAGGCGGAACCTTGGCAGAACCAATCTAGGGCTCCGGCGGAGCTGTTCTGCCGGGGAAACATCCCTCCCGGAGGGTGAAATCATCGCCATCGTCATCACCATCAATCCTCTCATCGAGAGGGGGTCAATCTCCATCAACATCTTCACCAGCACCATCTCCTCTCAAACCCTAGTTCATCTCTTGTATCCGATCTTTGTCTCAAAACCTCAGATTGGTACCTGTGGGTTGCTAGTAGTGTTGATTACTCCTTGTAGTTGATGCTAGTTGGTTTATTCGGTGGAAGATCATTTGTTCAGATCCTTAATGATAATTAATACTCCTCTGATTATAAACATGAATATGCTTTGTGAGTAGTTACGTTTGTTCCTGAGGACATGGGAGAATTCTTGTTATAAGTAATCATGTGAATTTGGTATTCGTTCGATATTTTGATGAGATGTATGTTGTCTCTCCTCTAGTGGTGTTATGTGAACGTCGACGACATGACACTTCACCATGATTTGGGCCTAGGGGAAGGCATTGGGAAGTAATAAGTAGATGATGGGTTGCTAGAGTGACAGAAGCTTAAACCCTAGTTTATGCGTTGCTTCGTAAGGGGCTGATTTGGATCCATATGTTTCATGCTATGGTTAGATTTATCTTAATTCTACTTTCGGAGTTGCGGATGCTTGCGAGAGGGGTTAATCATAAGTGGGAGGCTTTTCCAAGGAAGGGTAGCACCCAAGCACCGGTCCACCCACATATCAAATTATCAAAGTAATGAACGCGAATCAGAAGAGCATGATGAAACTAACTTGGCAACAATTCCCATGTGTCCTCGGGAGCGCTTTGCTTTATATAAGAGTTCGTCCAGGCTTGTCCTTTGCTACAAAAAGGATTGGGCCACCTTGCTGCACCTTGTTTACTTTTGTTACTTATTTCCCGTTACGAATTATCTTATCACACAACTATCTGTTACCGATAATTTCAGTGCTTGCAGATAATACCTTGCTGAAAACCGCTAGTCATTTCGTTCTGCTCCTCATTGGGTTCGACACTCTTACTTATCGAAAGGACTACGATAGATCCCCTATACTTGTAGGTCATCAGCTAGCCCTCCCCCTTTTCCTTCCCTAGGGCTGTTTGGCTAGGTAAAGGGGCGCACCAGCCCCCTGTGGGTTCGTCTGTCCCTCCCTTGGCCCATTAAGCCCATATACATGCCGGGGGTGCCCGGAACCCCTTCCGGTGACCCGATTTCTTCCCGGTACGTCCCGAAACACTTCCGGTGTCCAAATACCATCGCCCTATATATCAATCTTTACCTCTCAACCATTTCAAGACTGCTCATCATGTCCATGATATCATCCGGGACTCCAAAAAACATTCGGTCACCAAATCATATAACTCATATAACACTATATCGTCAACGAACGTTAAGCGTGCGGACCCTACGGGTTCGAGAACTATGTAGATATGACCGAGACACCTCTCCGGTCAATAACCAATAGCGGAACCTGGATGCCCATATTGGCTCCTACATATTCTATGAAGATCTGTATCGGTTGAACCGTTATGACAACATACGTAATTCCCTTTGTCCATCGGTATGTTGCTTGCCCGAGATTCGATCGTCAGTATCTCTATACCTAGTTCAATCTCGTTACCGTCAAGTATCTTTACTCGTTCCATAATACATCACCTTGTGACTAACTCCTTAGTCGTTTGCTTGCAAGCTTATGATGTGTATTACCGAGAGGGCCCAGAGATACCTCTCCGATACTCGGAGTGACAAATCCTAGTCTTGATCTATGCCAACTCAACCAACACCTTCGGAGATACCTGTAGAGCATCTTTATGATCACCCAGTTACGTTGTGACGTTTGATAGCACACAAGGTATTCCTCCGGTATCCAGGAGTTGCATAATCTCATAGTCGAAGGAATATGTATTTGACACGAAGAAAGCAATAGCAATAAAACTAAACGACCATTATGCTAAGCTAATGGATGGGTCTTGTCCATCACATCATTCTCTCTAATGATGTGATCCTGTTATCAAATGACAACACATGTCTATGGTTAGGAAACCTTAACCATGTTTCATCAACGAGCTAGTCTAGTAGAGGCTTACTAGGGACATGGTATTTGTTTATGTATTCACATATGTATTTAGGTTTCCGATCAATACAATTCTAGCATGAATAATAAACCTTTATCATGAATAAGGAAATATAAAATAAAAACTTTATTATTGCCTCTAGGGCATATTTACTTTAGGTGGTGTTTCAAGCCCATGTATTTCTTCAATAGGAGGTAAATTTTTAACATCCACTGCTTTAATATCTTTTTCCTTCATAGATTTCTTTGCCTCTTGCATATCTTTAGGACTGAGATATAAGATACCCCTCTTCTTCAGAGTAGGTTTAAGTGGTGGTTCAGGAAGGATCCAATCATCATAATTTTTCAATATGTTATTCAATAATTCTTCAGCTTGTTCAACAGTTCGTTCCCTGAAAACACAACCAGCACAACTATCTAGGAAATCCCTATAAGCATCGGTTAGTCCATTACAGAATATATCAAGTATTTCATTTTTCTTAAGAGGATGATCAAGTAAAGCATTAAGCAATTGGAGAAGCCTCCCCCAAGCTTGTGGGAGACTCTCTTCTTCAATTTGCACAAAGTTATGTATTTCCTGTAAGGCAGCTTGTTTCTTATGAGCAGGAAAATATTTTTTGGAGAAGTAATAAATCACACTACTGGAGGATGCTGCTAACGCGACACTACGATCAGAGACCCATTGATGAAACTGTGTGCGATTCATTAATTGCAAATGGTGATGTAAAATAACCGTCAAAAAAGATGCAAAACATTTGCGATGAAGGATACATCAAACACGGTTCATATTTTAGTTGCGTGTGCGATGAGGGGCATATGGTTCAGTTCAATGAACTATTTGCGATGAGGCAAAACAAAAGAAAAGGGCAGCCAGATGAAGGCGTGTGCGATATACGACATACAGTTCACTCGGATAAACTGTTTGTGATGAGACGGAATAACAGAAACGGGCAGCCAGATGAAGGTGTGTGTGATATACGGCATACAGTTCACTCGGATGAACTGTTTGCATTGAGCCAAGAGAACAAAAATGGTTCAACTTAACAAGATGTGTGTGATACGCGGCAAACAGGTCTGTAATCAGAAATGTGTGGGAAGACCGATAACAACACAGACGATTCCTGTTAACAAGCCGTGTGTGTTTTGAGCAAACGATTGCTGGTATACAATTGTCAGTGATTGATGAAATCATCACCGACGGGTTCCATTGTTTAGTCCGTGTGCGATGTGATTTGCTCTGTCTATAGAGCATCAACATATATACTTAAAAAGACAGCATTGCAAAACCAAATTAAGCATACAATTACACAAGTGACTACACACATAGCATTTCCACACACCAAAGTAAGCAATTACATGCATACTAAACTAGGAGAAAGGAGGATCTAATCATCTACTTATTGTTACGATGATGCTTGCCATTGCTCTACTTCCGGCTGGATCCCTGGCCGTTTTGGGGAAGGAGGCACTTCCTCATGTCAATGATCCTCCTGTACATGTCGTAGCTCGTGTACGCCTCCTTGGCCGCGTACATGACATGAGCTTTGTCGAGTTTCTCCATCCAGGCCGAGTGCCAGGCACGCTTGTCCTTGTTGCAGGAATCCTTCATGTCTCTGTAGTAGGGGTCGATGATGGCCTCGACGAGGTGAACCAGTGAGTCCTTCTCATGCCCCTTGCTGCCCCAGATCTTGTATTGGCCCTGGATGTCGATGAGATTCTGGCAGGCGATGCCCGAATTCTTGAGCACCTTTACATCGTTGGTGATGTCCACCATAGCGAACATGTAGTGGGGGCTGTTGACAAACCTGGCAAAATGCTTGCAAGGCCTTGTGGCCAGGCAGTAGTGGTAGACGAGGACGTGGTTGCGGATGCACATCTGGGCGACGGCGAGCTTGGGATGAGACCCGTTACAAGCGGGTGTACTCGAGGTTGAACCCTACCACCTTGTACTTCTCCTCGGCAAGCAACAGCTCCATGATGTGGATGGAGTGGTCCACCCGGACCGGGTTGTTGGTGTACACCACTGAGAGCTCCGTGAACCTTCTGTGGGTGTCCACCACGGCATGCATGGTGAACTGCTGCTCGTCGTCGGCAGCCACTCGGAGCGCCATTGGAGCCGCGCAGGATACCCTCTAAGAATTTGTCGTGGTGGGTGTGCTTCTTGCAATGGTGGGGCGCGATCGAAAGGTGGAAGAGACACAAGGGTTAAATGGCCGCTGTAATAAATGGGGGCCGGCCGGCCTATAATCGTCACGTCTTGTCACGGCGTTCATAGCGGAGGATTCCAGTGCACACTTGACAACACCGCACCACACGCATTTTGTTTGACCACGCGTGGGCTCGAAGAGGCGCCAAATGTATTATTGGTGAGCCTGTTCCCGTGCTACCGCGTAGTTTACAGTGCAAGCTTCCCGCCCGGCTAGTTTGGCCATGCGTCGGCTAGAAGTGGGACAAATCGTGGGCGTTTATCGGCAAAAAGCTTTGTAAAAACAAAGTGTGTGGAATGACTTCGGTCATAAGTTTACCCGTGGGTGATGAGGTCAAAGTTACACAGAAGGGTGATGATGGACACTCGAGTGCGATAATTAATTCTACGCTCTACAGGGCACATGGTTGAAGAAACCAACTATGTGCAATAATGTCGAAGATCGCAGTCAAGTTAGCTATACATATCTTGTGCTATGAGATCGACAAGGAAAACAGATTCGAGAATGGTTAATAAAATCTAAGACCATTGCATATTAAGGTCAAAATAGTGCTACCAATATACGAGTCTCATACGATGCCATTTCAACGATTGTACCACAAAAGCTCGAAACATTACAAGGTTCAAATTCCAGAGTTATATGGCTCAAATTCGAAGATTACAAGGTTCAAACTGATATTAGAAATGAAATTCAGCTCATCAGCTGCAAACGCTCGCACTGATCCGCTGAACATGGATATCAGAGAGGTTCAAACTAATATTACCACTTCTAAGTCTGGTTTCGAAACCTCATAATTTTTGCAAAGGGTTCAGCCACTGAGAAGTCATGTATGGGGTTGACATGATGACTTCTGATTATTCTATCATCTGAAGTTCCAAAATGAAATTCAGCATTTTCGGAGCCTATTCCATTCAACCGCAGCCGCCGGGGCTGATCAACAAACCATTCATTTTTGCGAAATAAATGTAGCGCAAACCTCATTACCTTCAACACCCTTGCTCTGACAACAAAGGACCTGGCGAATATAATCTCCGGTAAGGTCCCTCGGTAGGAGTTTAAAGTAATTTCTGAGAGATGCAGATCTAGGCATTCGATATGATTGTTATATTATATCACATTATCCACCACTGGGCCTAATCTTATCTGCAAAAGAAGAAAACATGTTAGTGCTTACATGCAGTTTTGAACACTACTACAGGCCTATTTGGTTTGCAGGATTTGTAAAATGCACTAACATGCCATCTTTGTTCTGACATGATTAACATGGGCATTTGATTACAATCTAGAAAAATGTAGCCTTCTTCACAAGTGGTTGGAGTGGATGAAAAGTTCCCTAAGAAAACTAGTACAGATGAATCCAAAGGAGAAATGCTTATGGATTGTAACCATATGGATCAAGCAACCAATATGGGGGGGGGGAACATGTATGTACTGAAATCCTCCAAAAGAATCCTTTAGAAATCGTAGTACATTGTCATAGTAAACTTGGAAAAAGGTGTCACAAATTGAACTCCCTTATGGTTAACATTTAACAGGAAAGGAACATCACCTCGATATATAGCTTCTCTAGGCACGGAAAGCATCTCAGGAAACTGACAACTTGCTCCAGGTTGGGGCCCATTGATTCTAGTGCCAAGACCTTCACCGTGCGCAGTTTCGGGGTCAAGCTTGTCGGAATCATTTTCTGGATGACAGACGAACATACATCTTCAAAATTAGAAATAATGTTAATTTGTAGAAGGAGAGGTAGAAGGTGGCTGTTGTACCTGAACGGGTGTGGATCTAATAACACGTTCGGAGTATTTGTCAGACGAGTAGCCCACCACTGTCAATTTCGGTGCAGAAATGACATTGATTCTTGTTGGACCTTCTTGATCAACTACAAGTAATCTCTCAAGTGCAGGTGTGTCCTCAATGGCCATACCGTGGTACACATCTTGTGATGTCTTCTTGCCGCACCAGCAACACACATAAATAGTCCGGAGAGTCATGGAGGTGGTGTGGAAGCTACTCAACCCATTGATCGCCTGAAGACGAAGGTACTCGAGTGCAGTACAGCCATGGAGCAGGCGGTCCATGTCACCGTTTGGGAGGCAGACGGCGACGAGCTCGAGGTGCTTCAGTCATGGTAGAATTATAGCGGGCACTCCATTACGGGGGGGGGGGGGGGTAGCGGTTCCTAAACTTGGCGACGCGTAGCGTGGGCGCGAGGCAGAGCGCGGACGTTGGCAGTGAGCGCATATGCCCATCATCAAAACTGAGCTCCTCGAGCTGATCTAGGGCAAGGGATCGGAACCATTCTAAGGCCTCTGGTTGGGCCAAGGTGACTGCCGAGGATTTTGGAGAACGCATCCAAGCTTTTGCGATAGCCATGGCAGAGATCGTGGGTGCCAATGAGGTCGAGAGGGGTGGAGTTCCATAGGGGGCGCCACCGTCGGGAAAGGACGGTTGTCCGTGCCCCATATTTGATTGGGTGGAGGGAGATGATGACTGTCAACATATCATCGGGGAGGCTGCTGATGAAGTCTAGGCCTGCTGGAGTAGCTTGCGGTTCTTGCTCGCCCCGCCTCCGCTTGTTGGCAGCCCCGTTATCTACCTCCGGAGTCTCCTTGTCAGCGGCGCTTTCTGATAGAAGTGGGAGTACAGGGAATATTTAGTTAAAATAGGGCAATAGAAAAGTGTATTGGTAACTAGAAGTTATTACGTAGGAATATAGTAAGAAAATGGAATAACAATTGGTTGCTTAAATACTACACAATTCATTTGATATTGCTGGGTAAGTTAACATGCAGATACCTAAAAAGAAAACTTACTTCGAACAAAGTCTGGACGGATGACATCGTCGGGGAAGTTAGCATATATCTCATGACCAGGCTCTTTTATGTGCAGTGCAATTTTAGTGCCAGCTTTCAGTACATAAAACTTAGAAATTTCTTTCCAAAGGCCAGTGCCAAAATAGGAGTCACCACGTTCATCAAGTCTTACAGTAGAAACGATTGTAAATCCATGGTTTGGGTGCAGTATGACATCCCTGCAGTCTTGATTTATGTAAAGGGAAAGATTGTGCACTACAGATTCTGTTGCATAGCAAGTGACGCGCTGCAGAAAATGGTAGGATTGTTAAAGAAAATATGGTAACATGCAAATATGGGCTCAAATTGAAAGAACTGTACAACAGTTGAAATCTAAGGACAAAAATCTATAATTAAACAGATAGGGTAAACATGATGTCATGGAAATATGAGAGTAATCGAAAGAACAATACATCATTAATTTGCCTATTATAGAAAGAAGAGGGGAAAAAAAATCCCCTTTGACGTATATGATGCACGTGGCACCTTTTATCCAAATGTAGCAATATTTAGTATATGTTCAGGAAAGTAGGCCATCCCAACCGATTTAGGGTGAGATTGAACATACCGCGCGCATCCTCAAGTCATCTGGTACGGTGAGATGGAACTCCATGGATGTCTGGTGGAGGCCGCAAAGTCCTGATGTGTCTGCGCACTGTACACTCTATGAATGAAAGAAAACCCTCAAATCAGCTCGAATAAAAATGAATTCACCGCGATTTCGGCCGGGTGATTAAAGGAGGCAGATGAACTGGGATAAGAGAGGAGATAATTTCTCATTAAATTAGTTACCTTGTTATCCATGAGAAAGAACCCTCAGTACGGTGGATTCCCCAACCGAGCGAAGCTGGGTCGACCGCGAACAGCGTCGAGAAAGCCGATGGTGATAGGCGGCGGCAAGCGGAAGTGGCGAAATGTGGTGGGGTTTGCCGGCAGCCTGGCAGCGGCGGCAGGCGTCGAGCTAAGTGGTTGCCTCCGCAATAGGCGATGCCATGCATAAACGCGGAGGAGCTTGTGCAGGTGTGAATAGGGACCGGAGGGGGTGGCGGGCGGGGTGAGGGTTTTTGTGACGTGGGGATGGTGAGGGTTTTCTTTTTTCTTTTTTGAATTGGGTGGTGAGGGTTTTCTGTCCCACAAAGAATTTCGGAGGCAACGGTTTGCTAGAGCCAACCGTGTGTGATTGATGCAACAGGCAAAATGAAAGTCATTGCACACGGTTCCAATATTGGGAACCGTGTGTGATTGACGTACTACCTCCGTCCTAGTTTATTGGTCCCCTTTGTAATTTGTACCATATTTTGACCAAATATTTAACTAAGAAATGTTTATGCATGTCACCAAAAATTATATCATTGAACACTATGTTCAAATACGCATCCAACGATATAATTTTTGCTGACCTGCACTAACATTTTGTCAGTTAAATCTTTGGTCAAAATTTAACACAAATTACAAAGGGGACCAATAAAACAGGACGGAGGTAGATTCCATCAACCGAACTGATTGCATCCATATCCCACATTTAGACATAAGTAATCATAGATTAAACATATTCAGACATAGATAATAAGCGTACACAAGCATAGTTCAACCATAAGTACATAGTTCAACCGTCATTAAGCATACTCAAGCATACATAGTTCGATCCCACATCTCATCTCATCTGCCGGCTTGATCCCGAAGCTTCTCCAGGTACTCGGCGTACGCGGCGTGCGCCATCCTGCGAGAATACTTTTGCTTGAAGGAGCCAACGGCTCGTCCTCTTGCATGCGCCAGAACACTTTCATACGCATCATAAAGTTTTTGGTTGCAAAATGGGCATCGATAGCCATCGTCCCAGGTCCTAATACGCCTGTTATGCATTCCCGCATAAAGCTCCCTCAGGATTTGCCTCTTGTACCTCCTCTAGCCATCTTCATCCTCGCAGTCCACATCGTCAGACAACACCTATACAAATAGTAATAAAAAATGTGGCATCAAATTAATGTTTACAAACTAATCTCTAGCGAACATTTGGCAGTTTCCAAAATTTGGCATCAAATCAATGTTTACATGCCGTGAAGTAGGATTAGGAATTTATGGCTATTTTTTTATACATATCCAGAGATTATGGTTCGATTTTTAAGCACAGTCGTCTATGTACAGACCAGTCCTGAAGAAAATAATGGCACAAACATATATGTAGGTCATTCAAAATCAATTGTCAAGTCCTGGCTAGGAATTATTAGCATGAACACTAACCCTAGTCGGATTACTAGCAGAAATCTTTTGCACAGATGAAACAACTAATCACTTATCACTTGTACCATTCAAACAATCAATACACTACACGGATCTAATGAAACTTACTCAGATTTCATGGATTGGGAGAACATAACCATAGGATTTCTATTCCAAAAAGGGGGAGGCAGGAGTAACCAGAGAAACCCTAGGATCTATTTGACACATAAATGGGTATAGATGACTAACCAGTTGTCCATCGTCGTCGGAGTCATCGCCGGAGTCGTCGCCGGGGTCGTCGCCCGAGTCGTCACCAGAGTCAGTGTGGAACTCCGCCTCCGGCTGTGGAAGCTCGACGATGTTAGGGTGCAGCGATACGTCACCGGTGGTGACGGTAACCTCTGTCTCCATCTCCATGCTGTGCTCTAGTGCTTCAGCAGCCCCGGCGTCGCCACTCCCTCCGATGGGGCGTTTCGGCGGCATCCTCATACAGTGATGGCTTTGAGGACTGAGAGCGGCGTCGAGGATGCAAGCGGAGAGAGAGGATTGTGTGTGTGGCGAGGATGGGGGGTGCGGCCTCTCGGGCGCACCATTAATATGGAGTAGTGGGAGAGAGGTGGGCGGCGGTCAAACCGCTGGCTCGCCTCCCGGCGAGCCTGCGCACCGGACTGGTGGCATGCCTACCGTCATTTCACACAGCTACTCGCACGCCTCCCGATGACACTGCGCAGCGAGCACGCCTCCCTCAATTCACACACATGCACGCACGCCTCCCGGTTTGCCTGCATGGTGGACTGCTCGCATGCGTCCCGTCAACTCACGCCTGCTCGCATGTCACACGGGTCGCGTGGCGGCACGTATATTGTTTTTCTATTTGGTTGATTAATGCTGCCGCTTTATTGCTTAACCGAAGCATGGCATGTATCCATTGTTGGTCTAATGCTCATGATTCGAATAAATAATCCGTTTGGGATATTGGTTCCCAATTATTAATAATCTCCCGTTTGTAAGAAGATAAAGATTACATCAAAACTGGTCTCAAATTGGACAAAAAAAGTACAATGCCACTTTGTATTGGTGTCCATATGACAACACAATAAGTTTCATGAACTTCAAATAAGTTTTGGATGTACTAGAATTTAAAAATCAAGATTCTCAATGTTTGAAATTTCTTGCACGGGGAGTAAACATGCACCCAATGAGACACATGTGTTTTTGCAATCCATTTAGGTGCACTGTCACGTGTGCATGTAGCTCAAATTTGATTTTTGCACATTATACCCGTAGAAAATCAATCAATGTACTAAAACGTCTTAATGATCTCTGTTTTTTTTCGAAATTAAAACGTCCCTCCTTTGGTAACATATCTTCACCGCGGGATAATTTAACATGCATCGTAGTTGCGGTGGATTCACGGTGTGTGTGTGGGTGTGTGCGTCTGGGGGTGGCGTGTGGCTCACAGTACACTACGAGTTGTGAGCCACCGTGTGGGTTGGCCGTTTTGTTAGGCAAGTGCCACATCAGAGTCATGAATTTGTTATTTAAAACATTACACAACCCTTTCATACATACATGTTTTGGCCACATGCAGTCGATGGTTGTCCTACACGACACTCGATACTCGTGTGTGACGCTTTCTATGGGCCCGCGAGGTCGTCATCCATCACTTTGACGAACAGCCGGCAGTGAGGTTAATTTGACCAGCAAGGTAGAATCTTTTTTGTTTGTGTTATGGTGGGAGTATATATATAGTACACGTTGAAGAGGTGGGAGGGGACTAGCGTATATACTATACGTACGCGTCCGTGAACAAGTACACCTCACTCAGTGTCGGGACTTTTCGGTTTCCGAGGCACGTGCCACATCAAAGTTGTGAAATTGGCTATTCAAACATCACACAACACCTCTTTGGGCCACATGCATGCAGGCGCTGGTTATCCTAGCTAGGACACTCACGTGTGACGCTTCCATCTGTGGGCCCACGAGGCCATCGTCGATGCATGCATCACTTTGACCTACATCGGGAGAGGTTAATTAATTTCACCATCGAGGAGGATTCTTTTTGGGTTGTATTGCGGTAGGAGCATATAGTATACGTCGAAGAGGGGGAAGGGGACCATCATATGTAGTACGCTTCATGAACCTCGCTCTGTGTGGGGACTTTACGGTTTTTGAGGTATGTGGCACATCAAAGTTGTGCATTTTGGGTATTCAACATATGTTTGGCCCACATGCAAAGCAATGGTTGTTGTCCTCTCGCACCCACTTAAGCGGTTATCAGCGATATCGATGCTTTCCATCTGTGGGCCCGCTTGGTCCAACACTACTTTTTGCCTGACAACGAGAGAGGTTAATTTGACTTAGGAGGGGATTATTTTTTTGTTTGTAATACGGTATATATATATAGGTCATGCTCTGGGATGACATGATACGGTTTGAGCACACACACTTGCATGTGTACGCATGAATCCCTCCCATCGAGTCGAAGTGGCTAGTACAACGACACATCATGAACTGATCTCGCTCTGTGTGGGGACTGTACGATTTTCGACGCACGCGCCACATCAATGTTATGAAATGGTATTCAAACATGCATGCGCACATCACCTCCATACATATGCATGTAGTGGTTGTCTTCGAATTGTACACTCCCTCGCGTGGTTATCGGTGACAAGCCTATATATTCGTGGGCCCGCGTGGACATCCATGATCACCTTGACCGACAACAAGATAGGTTACCATGGTGGATTCTTCCTTTGGTTCGTGTTATCGTAGTATAGGTCATGGTGAGATTCAGACCTAATTAAGTTTGAGCGCATACTATGCACGCATGCATGCATGAATCCCCGTCATCAACTTGAAGTGTGGTGTGACATACATATGCATCGTCAACCTAACCCTCACTTAGTGTGGGGATTTCTGGTTCGAAAGCACGGTGCCACATCAAAGTTGTTCCATTGTGTATTCAAAACACACCTCTCCATACATATGTTTGGGCCACACGAATGCAGTGGTTGTCTTCGGGCACGAGCTACTTGCGTGATTATTGGCGAGCTAGCCCATCTCCGGGGTCACATGGACGGCCATCACTTTGACCAACAACAAGAGAGAGGTTGTACGACCAAGGTTGATTATTCTTGGTCCGTTTTATGATCCATCTTGGTGAGATGCCTCTCTGGCCCGCCGACTGAAAGTGCGTGTGTGTGTGGGGGGGGGGAGGCTACTACTTTGCACTTTGCTAGGTGAACCTCGGTTGGGGGGGCATGCATTCATAGCTTAGGATTCCCTTCGTGCCGACACAAGGGGGGGGGCAAGCAATACCTTGCGCTTTGTGAGATAGGTGCCACATCGAAGATGCATTTGGTATTTGAACATCAAACCACCCTTTTCATACATAAATTTGGTCCACATGCAAGTGTGTCCGTGTTCTGACCCTCTCTCGCGTCATTTTTCGCCAAATTTATGAACATTAGACAAGTCGGATGACGCAACAGACACGGTTCACTCACACTAACTGTGTGCCACGCCGGTGCCCCTATCACGCAAATCCGCACAGTACATTAGGCTCCACGAGGCTTCCCCTCTCAAAAATATCTACCCGCCTGCAGCTTTTTTCTGTTTGATAACACACGGTTATTATGTTTCGACCGTGTGTGATGTTTCTTGTTCCCAATCCCGCCTGCATCCCTCGAAAATATCTACCCGCCTCGAGGGTTTTTCTGTTTCATAACACACGGTTGTTATCTCCAGACCGTGTGCGATGCACCATCATCCAAATTTTCAATAGCCCCGGCATTTCACTCCCGCGTTTGACTCCGGCGTAGTAAAATTTTCAGTAGCCGCGTCATTTCCTCAAACACGCCCCCCGCCGCCCCCCCTCCACACACACACACACACACACCAAAACCTCCTCGGGTGCGCGCGCGCACACCACCCTACCTCGCTCGAAACCCTAGCAAGGTCCCCGCCGCCGCCGCTGCAAGGCCTCCATTGTCAACATCTGCCGGTTTGCCTGTGCAGCTTACCCACCGATCTCCATACCCAGGCTGCCCTGAGTTTCTTAGATGATGTCTGGCAAACGCCCCCTTTGCAATAGATCCCCATCCCCCACTCCAGAGCGTCGCAGCCTAAGCCCGGCTACGCTTCCCGTGGAGCTCGACCATAACTGGCCGCAGGCACTCAATCAGCGGGCTAGAGTACACGGGTATGTCACGGACGCCGGCTACGACATCGAGGTCATCGACAGCGATGGCCTGAGGCGGGCTATGTCACAGGTTAAGTGGCTCACCCCCAACCCCTCGGGTTCAACTGCCGTCGATCTCATCCATGGCCCCGCCGCTGATCTCCTCTGGCTCGCTGTCAAGAATTTGCCATCCTACATCGCCATCGAGCCCCTTTTGTCATTTCTGAAGGACACGTTCTGCGACGCTGGCTTGGGATCCACAGCTTCCAAGTCAGACCTCATCGACGGCGACCACGAGGAGGGCACCCTCTCCGGCTCTTCCAAGGGGAAAGAGCCCGTCTGCGACATCAGGGAAGGCACCCTATAGCCGTGCTCTTCCAAGGGGAAGGAGCCCATCTGCGACAACATGGAGAGCATCCAGGGTCCGTGCTGTTCCCATGGGAACGAGCCCATCTGTGACAAGTGAGGAAACCCATGATTTGTTTTGCCGTGCCTCTTCACAGGGGGGAACCCATGATTTGTTTTGTCGAGTCTCTTTTGTATTGTAGTGACAATATGTCCAGTTTTAATTGCTATATTTGGTTGTTTGTAGTATGCCTTATTTATCTCAGTTGTTCACAATGTGATGCTCTCACTACAAAAAAAAGACACATCCGTGACATTTTGGGCCAAACGAATTTTTTTTCTGTCATGCTTATGACACTTCTATGATGATAATTGTGACAAAACCTGGTATCATCATAGATGTGGTGGGCTCCTACTTCTATGAGAAAAAATCATGACAGAAAATGGGCTTTTCATCCTGGGCGGGCCGGAGACGCACCTGCATGACATTCTTTGGGCCGTCCATGACGAAAAAAATCATGGTAGAAGTGAGGGCGAGGAAAATTTCTGGGAGTTCCCGGTTACGGTGGGTGGTCGGGGCTGAGCGATGCACGGAGGGATTGCGCATTTCCCTCGTACACGTACGCGTGTGGGTGCGAGGCGTTGGGCTCTAACTGAACCCGAGCGAGGCGTTCACCTACTGAACCCGAGCGATTGCACTGGCTATGCGTTACTGAACCCGAGCGATCGATCGATCCCTGGCTGTTAACTGAACCCGATCGAGGGATTCCTTCGCTACTGCTGCTAACAGAAGCCGATCGAACCTGCTGACTCTTAATGAACAAGGAACGTGGGGGTTGGTTGAACGAGTCGAGACGTACGTGGTTGGGGTTGGATGAATAGTTCCCGATGGGGGTTGGATGAACAGGACCCCGTGGTAGTAGTAGTAGGCCGTTGCCGCTGGATGAACAGGACCCCAAGAGGAGGGCCGCCACAGCCGAGCTGGTTGGGGGTGGATGAACAGGACCCCGTGGAAGGTTGGTTGAATAGTAGCCGGTGGAGGGCTGGATGAACAGTAGCTCGTGGATGAACAGTGGTTGGTGGAGGCCGGATGAAGACGCGATGGATGAACAGTGCAGGTGGAGGCCGAAGGAAGTCGACGGTGGGTGAACTGTAGCCCGTGGAGTCCCGTTTTGTGGTATGCCACACCCCTCCGATGAAAAGGACCCCCGTTTCAACCATAGTGCTGCAACACAAGTCCGTTTCCTCCGTTTTGCGGTACGCCACACCCCTCCCGATGAACAGGACCCCCATTTCGACCGTAGCACTCCAACACAAGTTCGTTTCCTCCATTTTGTGGTACGCCACACGCCTCTCGATGAACAGGACCCCCATTTTGACCGTAGCCGGTCAAACAGAAGGCCGTTTCCTTAGTCATGCGGTACGCCAGACCCCGTTTCGGCTGTTCCGTCCAAGACGGTTAGCTCCTGTTGAACAGGACGCATTCCGACCCAGTCTGTTGCCTCCCGATGAACAAGACGTTGTTTCTCTGTTCCGACCCAGCCGGTTGGCTACCTGATGAACATGATGCCGTTGCTGCCGTCCATTACCTCTCCATGTACACGAGCCTTGGCCGTATGTATGCGCGAGTAGGCGTTCGAGACCCCGCCCGTATGTACGTATGTGGCTGTATTTTTTGGCATGTGGTTGTACGTACATGTACACGGTTTAGAAGGGACTGCCTGAACTGCTACGTCGGGGGCTCTACTACTACACGTGCCTCTGCTTGCTCGGCCACGGTTCATTGTTGCAGAGAGACCGATTGACCAGTATGTACGTACACGTTCGCGACAACGCTACGTACGCTTCGACCAGGTGGGTCCCGGCTGTCAGGGAGGATAAGGAGGCACTTCCTTGCGTGTGAAGTTATTGATGGTGGGTCCGAGCTGTCAGGGGGAGGATTCATTTTTTTTCAGGCCTAATATGGAAGCACTTCCTTGTGTGTGAAGATGTAGCTGGTGGGTCCATCTATCAGCCTCACCGCGTACACTACTCTTCCGATGGCTATCGTTCGTTGACCATGTTGAGCACGCCGTGCGGACAGCACCCAGGCGGTGGACGACGGCGAGGCCTAGGAAGGGAACAATGCTGAGCCAGGGAAGACGAGGCAGGTGGATGCCCACGCGGAGGGGAGTACGAGGGTTCACTGGTTCGGCTGCGGTGTAAGGCTGCCGTCGCCGAAGAATAACAGGGGGTGTGGGTGAGTAGAGGGAAGGCCTGGCCAGTAGTAGTATGGTCGAGCGATGAGGCCTGCGCAGCAGCACAGCCGGCCACGGGAGGCTGGAGCAGGCGGTACGGCGGGCGCAGGTTTGGGCGGCTGGAGCAAGAAGACCAGAGGTTGAGGACGCAGCTCGGCCGTTGGATTGACATCCAACGGTCAGTGCAGCTAGAATCGTTTATTGACTAAGTTGACAAAGCCCTGCGTACGCGTTAACTTAGTAGGCCCACAAGTCAGCCTCCAAATCTGGTGGGTCCCAGCTAGCAGGGGGAATCAATTTTTTTGCGTAATAAGGTGGCACTTCCTTGCGTGCGAACATGTTTTCTGGTTTTTTTAATTTCTTATTTTTTGAGTTAGAATAAAAAGTGAATAATTTAGCATCTTCGGTACAATCTATATTTTCATGAAAAGGATCATAATAAAGCTGGTGGGTCCCAGCTGTCAGGGAGAGGAAACTTTTTATTTCTGCGTAATAAAGGAAGCACTTCCTTGCGTGCGAAGATGTAGCTGGTGGGTCAAACCTGTCAGGGGGAGAAATTATTTGTTTTCGCATAATACGGGGGCACTTGCTGCGTGTGGCCATGGGCCATGTGGGTCCCTACTGTCAGCCACTCCACGTACATGCCTCATCTGATGGCTGTCGTTTGTTGACAAAGTTGACCACGCTGCACCGAGAGAACCAACGCAGGGAACGATGGCGAGTCCTACGAAGGGAACAACCCGGAGCCGGCAAAGACACAGCAGTGGATGCCCACGCAGAGGGGAGTACGAGGGTTCACTGGTTCGGCTGCGGTGTGAGGCTACCGTCACCGGAGAAGAACATGAGGTGTTGTTGAGTAGAGGAATATTCTGGACGGCGTTTGGGAGTAGGGTGGGCCGGTGAAGCCTGCGCGGCAGCACAGCCGGCCACGGGAGGCAGTAGCAGGCGGTACCGCTGGCAGTGGTTTGGGCGGCTGAAGCAAGAATATCCGAGATTGAAGAAGCACTACAGCCGTTGGATGGACATCCAACGGCCACTGCTGCTAGAATCGTGTCTTGACTATAAGTTGACAAAGCTTTCCGTACGCCTTAGTAGGCCCACAAGCCTTCCGTACGCGTCATTGACTATAATTCTCAAAAAAATAGTAGGCCCACAAGTGAGAATCACATCTGTGGCAGAGAACATATAGCTCATTTGCGATTTGTAATAATGTACAACCCATCTTTGAATTCTAATGGAATTTACTACAACCCATTTACAGTCTGTTAAAATTACAGCCCATTTTCTATCCAGGACAATGATTAATAATTTCAACCAACCTCTCAAAACAGAATTCAACCAAAAATCCCATATTTTGATGGGATCCGAAATATTTTTATCCCAAATTTCGAGTCAGATTAAATATAATTTCAAAATGAATTTGTATTAGGTAAAAATCTAATGAAATATTGTGCGCGCAATAAGTAATGAAATTAAAATTTTCAAATTCAAAAAATAATATTTTTGAAACTAATTACCTGTTTGGTGCATTTTTGTATATTTACAGCCCAGTTTTTATAATTACATCCCATTTATTATTTCTTAAAGCCCATTTTTTTGTTAGGACTAATGCATCCCTCCTAGGAAAGATTTACAGCCCAGCGGGGCGGAGAATAACAAGTTGACCTGGGTTGGGTATTCCGCAAAAAAAAGTATAGCTGGGCTAGCCATTTTCACCTTGAAAAAATAATATTTGGGCTGGATATTTGGTCGACATAAAATAATAGCCTGGGCTAGACGGGCCACAGCCCGCCCAGTTGATACCCTGCTCCTCTGAACAACAACAAAAACATCGCTCAAGAAAAACTGCGCTTACACCTAAAAAAACAAATACTGCTCGAGCTGCTGGGTCCCAGCTGTCGGGCGCTCCTTGTGCAATTCTCTCGTTTATTGACTATATAGGTTTACGATGGTGTGGGAACGTGATGTCAGGAAACCAGGAGGAAGCAAAAAAATTTATAGTTGTATATAATAAGGAGGAACTTGCGTACGTACGGCTATGGCCCAGGTGGGTCCCTACTGTCATCCTCTCCAAGTAAAGTCATCTCCTGATTCCTCATATTCATTGACCATGTTGACAATGCTTGGCACCACGGTTAGCGCAACAACTCGAAGGATGACGGAGAGGGCCTCGCGGGCCCTATGGATGGTCTGATACAGCGCCTGCTGCTCATTCAGGAAGCCAGGATCATCGGACACCTATGAGCACCTTCGAGAGACTGAGCCGGCTTGAAACGGTAAGGCCGCGCTTGGGAGCTCTGGATTGTTTCACACCTGTATTAAGATACAAGTGTAATTTACTCGTCACCGGAAACAATGCGTAAAATACAGGCATAATGAAACCGACAGCCCAAGGTCTGTAACGAAAACTGGCGAGTTACGCGTGTAATTTGAGAGACCAGTGTATATTTTACTAGTCGAAATCGACCAACCAAGCGCTTCACCCAAGACCATCTGCTTTTATTTACAAGCGTCAGTTTTACAAGCGGTTTTGGTTGGAAAACGACGATCCAATCACGGCCGAAGATGATGAGTTGGTCGGAAGATCATATGGTTTCACCTCTAACCTACCCGAGTTGTCGTATAGGCTATGAATGAAACATAACACGATGAACTTCTTAAGCACAGAAACAACAGAAGAGGATGATCTTCTTAACATGCAAATCACTGGCATTAGATCAACATGCAAAACAATATGAAGGATTATTCGCAGGAGGCACGGTGAACAGCTCGTGATGCCGCATGCCACAGCATTCCGAGCTCAACTTTGCAATCAAACTCACAAGGCATTACATAGACAACATTCCGAACAAACTCTTAAAATACCTTAAATAAGTCAACATTCATGTGACTATGCATCTCAGCAGAGTAAATATTTACTTCTGAACTAAACACAGGAATAGGAAAAAATGATCGACGCTGCTCACAGCAAAGGGCGTCCCACTCAAAAATATCAAATGCATGTCTTCTGGCTAACATCAATGAGCAAAAATTGACAAGGTTTTCCAATTCCAATATATTAAACTAATGTCTTCTTGCTAACATCAATGATTAAACTTTGACAAGCTTTTCCCATTCAAAATATGTAATGCCTATGATTGTGGAATGGGCAAGGTTTGTCATCAGTTTTCACATTGAAATGGCACATGGAGCCAGATTAACCAGCATATCTTTTTGTGCAGTTCAACTGAAATCAAACAATGCCTTGTGTAGCACGGTGGATTTCGTATTTATATGCTGCAAGAAAACAAATACACATCAGCACACACATGAATATTGGCCCCAGTGTCAACCCACCAATGGGTGGACGGACAAACTGAAAGTACGGTAAACAAATTACCATACCCAGATGCCCCATCATTGTTGCTTAGAGTGACATTGACAGACTTTGAGTCCTGTCCTGGCTTCTTGTACTTGTTTGGGCACTTGTTTACCCAGTGTTCCTCTGAACCACAAGTAAAGCAGCCATCTCTCTTTTTGTCTTTCTTCTTACCCTTCTTAAAGGTAGTATTCTGCTGGACAGAGTTCTTTCCCTTGAACTTGTGGGAATTCTTCTGCCTTGAAGACGTTGGTAGCTCCATTCAGACAGGCATGGTTTGTCATCAGTTTGCACATTGAAATGGCACATGGAGCCGGATTAACCAGCGTATCTTTTTGTGAAGTTCCACTGAAATCAAACAATGTCTTGCGTAGCATGGTGGATTTCGTATTTATATGTTGCAAGGCATTGAACAGGTTGGCAACTCCATTCAAGTAGATAGTCCGGTGGCTCAAGGTGACGACGAATGATTAGAGAACCATTCGATGTATTGTGCATGATGAAGTATTATGGAGGACACGACCCATCTTTACATTTTGTGCAGTTCCACTAAAATCTAGCTCAGCATCCCTGTCTGCATAAATACAGAAATAGCGTGATGAATATAATTGTGGTACTAGTTGATTAAACATACGCTCGCAACTATAATCATCTTCATTATCTTAACATGAAAAGATAGCAATACAATAACTTCAATTAAACATTTATTCAAAACAATACAACAATATAAGTAGCACAACATAAGAAAGCACAATCACGTGGATGAAGGCCGATACTGACCTCGTTTGTTACAGATGCGTCGGCCACTGACTTGGTCATACCTTTCCTTGTGGAGTGAATTTTGCACTCCACGTGCTGTTGAGTTTCCCATGCTCTCTGCAGACTAGTCATGTCACCAGCATCTACTAATACTCTGTAAAGCTTCTTGATCATTCCTTGTGTAATGTAGCGCAAACACTGACTGCTTCTTTCTGCAAAGTGGAAAGACCAACTGAGCCCAATAATGCAACACTTTGCCTTAAACACATTGGCTCCTTTTGTGCAGTTCAACTAAAATCAAAGTCGAAATAGAACCGAGGTGAAGTTTTGATACCCCTGTATGCAACAATAGGTATAAATGAAACAATTACTAAGAAATAACGGTTGATGACTTATACTCCCAGAAGAAAAAACATCTACCTTATCTTAATGGGAAACAAAGCAGGACAGTAGCAATTCTCAAACAGTGTGATTCATTCATATGAACTAAGACATTATCTTAACAATACCTTGTTTCAACATGTATAAATAACGACAAAGCAGAAAAGTACCATTCCTAAAACAATGCAACTGATTCATATTAACAGAGACATTATCTTAACAATACCTTGGTTAAATATGTAGAAAGAACTACAAAGCAGGGTAGTACCATTTGTAAAACACTGTAACTGATATATAATAACAGAGACATTATCTCAACAATACATTTCTTAAACATGTACTCTCATCGATCCCTAACAAAAATAGTACTCCCGCCGATCCCTAACAAGTGTTGCAGTTTTGAACTAAGATTAAGTAGTTAATTCTAAGAGTGGCATTGCTTAATTTTACCAGTGGCATTAGATTAACAAAAAGCATAAATAGTTCCAGGGGAGAGTGGGTGCAACAGCACCATGTGCTTCCATCTACTTATAAAGGGGTTGATGCAGAGTTTGTTCTAACAAAGCAACAAGCATCATGTCTGGGTTGGCCCCATTTTTGTTCACTACTTAATGGGAAAAGACATCAATACAATAGCTTCAATTCAACATTTATTTAAAATAGTACCAATACAAGTAGCACAGCATCTCAGAGCACACTGACAATCATGTGGATGAAGGCCTGTACTGACCTTTCATGAGGCGGACAAGATAAAATACGAATCTACCAACACGAATAGGAAATCCAATCTTGTTTTGTGCAGTTCCACTGAAATCAAGCAAAGTTGCCGGTGTGACATTTAAGTTCGCTATAGCAACAAGTTGAATAGATATCCCTGTTTTAACAGAGCCAAAAAAGGAAACAATTACTAGCCAATAAAGGAGGATGAAACATACGACGACAAAAAGAAGCATCTAACTTATCTTAATGGAAAACAAAGTAGGATAGTAGCATTTCTAAAACGGTTGCATTGATTCATATTAACAGAGACATTCTCTTAAAACAACATTCATTAAAAATGTAATTTACTTTTAACAGTGGCATTGCTTCAATTTTCCAGCGGCATTCTTAGATTAACAACAGCAAAATAGTTGTATGGGACATGGGACATGCCAGCACCATGTGCGTCCACACATATAAATGGGTGATGCAGAGTATGTTGCCAAGCAGCATATCTGTGTTGGTCCCATATTTGTTCTCTTTGAACCTTTTTCCTATGTGAGGGTAGCAAATCTAGTCCTGCACAAACTACCCGTCCCCCCAGTTTCTTTCCTTTTTCAACAAAGAGATCGGTTCCTTACAGATGTGTGTACTGGGTTACCCACTTTTTCCCTTTTCGACCAGCAAAGCGGCTGGATAGCCAGTCTATACTACTTTCCCTCCCTCCTTTCCTCATTGAACCACGTCCTAGATTCATGCTCCACCCGACCCCACCCTTCTTTCCTCTTTGGACCAAGACCTAGATTCGACTACAGAATCAAAAAGATCCGCATGCAGCTAGAGCAATGACGGTTTCAAAGAAAGTTATACCTTAGGGTCATCGGGATGTGGCTAGGCGTGCGGCAGGAGGCCGGATATGCCCACACTATGTACGGCAGCGAGGAAGAAGGGGTCGGTGGCCCTCCCGCACAGGCGCTGGGTGAAAGAGAACAGCGCAGCCGGCAGTGGATTGCCTCCCTCGCCGAAGGCGACAGAGTGAACGCTGCACCTCCTCCCCTTCCCGGTGCGACGGGATCCGGACGGCTCCTTCACCAGCTGTGAGGGGGGAGAGAGAGAGACAGAGGCCAATGCAGTCTTGTTTAGATCTGGTGAAGAGGGTGAGAGACTGTGAATATAGCAAACCCTAGCAAAGGAACGCTGAGCCTCCAGCGTGTATATATATATATATGTAGTGCGGCGAGAGTGTGGAGAGTGCAAACCCTAGCGAACAAGCGCTGAGGCTCCAGCTTATATAGTACTCATGAATACTACTAATATATAGTGGAGTGGTTTTCTTTTTCTCTCCATAACAATCGTTTTAAATTGTGTAAGTACGAAACGAAACTCTTTATTTAACATACCAGTGAAGAAAACTACTTACGATCAACTAACCATCCACGTGTCCTGGTCGCACTTCCTGTCCTTCATGTGCGGTACACTACCCTCCGTTAAGTGAACAACCACACACGCGCCAAATTATCGGAAAGGTGTGAGAGTGTGTACAAATAAAGAATTTTAATTTCAATTATCGGAAAGGTTTGAGAGTATATACAGTTTGCCCTCTCTCAATAATTATGGTTTGTTGTGTTCGGCCTAAACTTGGTCAAACTTTACAAAGTTTGACTTTAGTCAAATCTAATATGCAAATTAAATAAAAACGGAGGGCTACTACGTCCATCCGGGTTTTTAGTCCACACCATATTTTTAATCAAAGTCTGACCACATATTTAGTTAATAGCTGGACAAATAACATTACAAGGGAGCTGAAGACAAAGTTGTGAGAAGGCTTAGAAATCAATACAAAACTTAAGCTCTTAGTACCAACATCGATGCTTCTTCGAGGAAACATTTGGTTCATAGCCAATTGTGTGATAAAATTGCACCAACGTGAAAGACGACTGCGTCTCCAACGCAACCAAGGTGAACTGATGAAGGATATCATC
Source organism: Thinopyrum elongatum (assembly GCA_011799875.1). Lineage (NCBI taxonomy): Eukaryota > Viridiplantae > Streptophyta > Magnoliopsida > Poales > Poaceae > Thinopyrum > Thinopyrum elongatum. Next base: position 411,301,842 of record CM022297.1, on the reverse strand, counting down.
TTTGTGGGTAACAAGCAAAGAGCACTAATGGAAGACAGCTTTTTTTTCGTCGAAAATCGATCAGCTTCACCAGCCGATGCAAGCATGAGACGCAACCATGAGCATTGATAGGTCATCATGGTGATGCATCATCCATTTGGCATCAAGTTTGGGTGAGGCACCAATGAAGTTCGACAAATCCTCACTGTGGTCTGTTTCTTCTCGGTAATCAAGCTTGAGGAAGGAAGAACCACGTGGCAGAGGATAGTGAGGCGGAACAACAATGGCCATCCAATCTTGTGCAGTTCCACTAAAATTGAGGAAGACATGCCCGGGTATGGAGATACGCATCGCTGTTTGCAAAAATATATAAAAGGGATATCGTGTTGTTACTTTGTTTTGGCAGTGGTACAAAATTAACAGCAACACCTCAATTGTCAATAAGAATTAATGAAAAGTACACCAACAAACAAAAGAATCATGATTATCTTGACGGGAACTAAACTAGGATACCCGAGAAAAAAAGCAGGACAGAAGCATTTATCGACGCCTCTGGATTGACATCAGCATTACTTAAAAGGGACGTCACTTTAACATGGGCATTGCTTCATTTAACCAGTGATAGTATTAGATTAGAAGAAGCAATAGGAGCATATGGACAATGACCGCACAACCACCATGTACTTTTTGTCGAAAAACATGTATACCTCGACCGAGGCATAAACCAGGACAACTTTTCGAGTGGCCTTTCCTCTATAATAGTAAAAAATAGGTGATGTTGGACCAGCCGACGAACCCTAGCTACTGTACATGGGGAGCTGGGGAGTAGTGGCAGAGAAGAATACCCGCATGCAGCGACCTGGGGAGTTGGACAAGTACAATGAAGCATGAAATCCAAAAGAAGTTATACCTCAGGTGGGTGAGATTTCGCTTAGGCGGGCGGGCGGGATCTGCCCACACGACAGCAGCGAACAAGGGCACGAAGGACCTTCATCCGCACCAGCGCCGGCTTAGAGAGGACGGTGCGCATCGGCTTCCTCCATCGCCGACGGCGACAACATCAACGCTGCACCTCCTCACCTCCCGCAGCGGACGGGATTCGGCCGGATCTGTGACCACCGGTGAGGAGAGAGATAGAGTGGACACTGTCATCTTGTTTAGATATGGAGAGGGTGAGAGAGCGAGACGCGAGATACCCTATCAAACAAGAGGCTATATATACAATGGAGTAAAAAAATCTCTCCATAGCAGTGGTTTTAAATAGAATACGCGCGTTCCCAGAAAAAAGAAACGAAAACTAGTGGACAAATCTTTTTTTAACGTACCAAGAAAGAAAACTCGATCAAAAACATGCCCCCGCTTCTAGGTCGCAGTTTGTATCGCTCACGTGTGGTCCCCGACCCTCCATTATTAAGTGAACAAATTAAAGGGTCAAATTATTACGTACGTAAGCTGCGTCTTCGTGTACAAATGCGCTCCATCGTGTACTCGCGGGTATCTCGGAGGCAGAGTGAGTGCGTGTACATTTCTTCTTGTACGTCGTACTCCATTTATCTCACTTCATATTGTTTCCCACTCCTATGATATTCCTATCCTACTCCCTCCGTCTAGGTGTGTTAGTCACCTTACAAAAATCAAATAATCCCAAAACACTTAGGCACGGTACATTAACTCCCTCCTTGTTTCTTGTTTCGTGACATATCAACCAATAAGAGTTGTGGGCCGTGCATGCTTTTAATGACATGAGGCTAACAAACATGACATGCAGTGGTTAGTTCATTGCATGCAATGCTATTAATTAGCAAAAAGACATTAAGTTCTCTCATTTTCCCCTTCGTCTTGGTCGCGGTGCACAACCTAAGATGACTTATACACCTAGACGGAGGGAGTAGGAACAAAATGAGGCGGTACTAAGTTTGTGTGTGTCTAGGGAGAAGGAGACATCGATGGTGTGTACGAGTAGTCGCGAGAGTTGTCGCGCACACACACATAGACATAGACATGCATATCCGTGTTTACGTAAACTTCCATCTCCAATCATATTTGTCCAACTGGCACATTATTTACGTTATTAATTATATACGCAGCAATATTTACGTACAACATCTCTTGTTTGCAGGCGTACGGACCGCTGCCATGCCCGCTCCTGACCGCCCTGGCCAACCCAAACCCTCTTCATCACCCGCGCGTGCTTCCCGCCCGAAATGGTCAGTGCCGCATTCATGCCCAGCCAGAGCGGACGCGACCTCTCACTGGCACCGGCATTGAAGTGGTGCGCCAGCCGAGAGAGTGCCGCCCGCGCCGCTTCCCGGTGCACGTGACTGCTGCACGCTCAAAGGTCGCCACGGCCGGCCACAACATGCATGTAAAAAGTTCTTGGGAGTCCGTGCTACAGCTAGCTGTCCTCCCCCTCTTCGTCAATCTCTTCCAGTAGTGCTAGTACTCCATGGCGCGATCCATCGACAAGCAGGCGGGAAAGTTATCGTATACTCGGTTTGCGGTGAGTGGCATGCCGAGCGACCGTGTGGGGTGGAGCCGTGGAGGAGGGTGAGACACGAACGCGACAGACGTGATTTAGACGTTGGTTTTGCTCGATGGCGCGATCCAACAAAACAAAACGTTGGTTTCCAAAAGAATACTGTACTGCATGAGAGAGGTAAAGTGATGGTTTGCTTCTTTCGTCCAATAACTATACCAGGTCTATGTGATTTGGCGGCTCATTGGTCACTATTACCGCGGCGGTAGAGCATCGTAGAGCGCCTGCACTCTTATTTATTTATTTATTATGTGATAAAACTAACTTTCTCCACTCTTACACCGGAGGAGTACGAAACACGGCAGCCCAGTGACTACATGGCCCACCTCGCACTATCACCATATTCCTTGGACATCATGCGACACCTCCGGTCCTTTTTTATTTGCGCAGTAGTACGTTTTACCACATGACCCACCATACACTCTCACATACTACCTCCGTCCCCTATGTAATTTATGCATGATACTAGTATATGATACTCCCCACTATGAGTAGCCTTATACGCATACAAAAAAGGACCGGAGGGAGTACGAAGCTTTATGATTTTGTTTCATGTATGTATCCTGACTCCAAGGTTGCCCCGTTACAACATTCCATCAAATACAAAGGAAAACTAACACGCATGCTGATGCATCTCAATGATTCACAGATCATAGCCAATATTTACTTCACAACTAAAGACAAAAGTTGTGAGAGTGTGTACAAAAAAAACTACTGATGGGGTCACTACGACGTAAACCCTAAACCCTAAATAGGATTTAATTTCCTGGCTAGGTAGAACCTGTCGAAGGAAAGACGGCTGGCACCCTCGGATCATATGATGCTTTTGTGCAGTTCCACTAAAATCGAGCTGAGCATCCCTGTTGGCAATGATATTGAAGAAGTGTGATTAGAATAATAGTACTGGCACTAGTTCATGAGACATAAACTCATCACAAATAGAAGCCGGTAGAAGTAGAGAAAGATCCACATGGAGATGGAGCTACATGGGGAGCTGCGGCAGTGGAGCAAGACGGCTCCAAAAGGAAGTTGTTCCTAGGATGTCGGGCTATAGCTAGAAGGGCGGTTGGGAGGAGGCATCAGCCCATGCCGCGGGGACCCCAGATCGGGACGCACCGACAGTGGGTTTTCTCCCTCGTCCCTGTCTACCGCGTCTACGCAGAACATCGTCCCCTTCCCCCAGCGGCGGGATCAGGCCGGATCTGTGACTAGCGGTGTGGCCACCGTCGTTCTATGCTTGTGAAGAGAGCAACCCAAGCAAGTAGGCTTGTAGCTTAGGCTCCTGCTAGTGTATATATAGTGGAGCGGTTTTCTTTTTCTCTCCATATCAACCATTTTATATTGCGTAGGTGTCATTGAAGAGTGAAATGATGGTTTCTTCTTCCGACTAACTTACTGTGTGATTTGACTGCTCCTGAGTGGCCCCTACACGTACTCCCCCTACGTGTATGACCGTTCCTGAGTCTCACTTATACTTATCTCTATTTTCTTGCATGACACGTAGACATGATATGCATAGAGGAATTTTGCTACTGCACGTTGTTATGTAGTACTACTAGTACCTACTCCCTCCTTCTGTTTCACTACTAGTACTCCCTCCGTCCTAGCTTATTGGTCCCCTCTGTACTCAATTCATGGGCTCGTTTTCCTCAAGAAATTGTCTTTACCAACGTATTAATATCGGGAATGCATGCGTGAACAACGAATGATTAAACCTTGCATGCAACGTTTTGACAAAGCATTGACTTATGGACATGTGAATGTGAGGGACTACAACCTCGTGCATGCATGCAACAATCACATGTACACATGGACGCAAAAACGCGCGCGACGCCGGCCCTCCACTATTTGCCGATGCCACATTTCTGAAAAAGCGAGTCACATACATGCAGATGCCAGTTGAACTTTTTTAGCACCGGTCACACAGTGTAGAAGATTTGGCATCGATTCCAGCGTGGGCCTAGGCACATATAAACTGATAATAAATTACCCAACGACCAGTGTCTTGGGCTGTTGGTTCTAGTAAGAAAGGACAGTGTTGTGCTTACTTTACTGGCTCAACAAATTTGGCATCGGAGCAAGTAGAAGCATCGATGCCTAGAATTTTTTACTTGGCACCGGGCTGGACAATGTAGGGCACCAGTGCCAAATGTCAAAAAGCAAATTTGGCACCAGTTTTGGCTTACATAGTGGAAGGCATGCATGCATGTCCGAGCACACGACGGAAAACACATGGTCACGCTCAAGTGCTCAACCTACACGTGCATGCACACACATACTCAGCCAGGGTGAGCTAGTGACCGTATAAACACCGGAAAATGTATATATTGACCGCAATGAGCGTATTATGAAGTCCACTAACCGTATTTTTACAAATATACAGTGACAGACAGTGTATTTATCTCATTTCTAATCAAGCCATATTAATCGGAAAGGAGGCAGTATGGACTAGCATTACTTTGCTGTGTCCCGTCAACTTGCCGAACGAGAAGAAGCTTGCAGGACGGGAGAAGTTTACGCGCGGTGGCTCGCAGGACAAGGAGAAACTTTTGACTAATGCAAGCTCTCCCTCGCTCAGGCGATGGGCGTGCAACAGTTAATTCGGTGTCAGATTGCCAGAAGCATACACTGTACTAGTACTACCATTATTGTTCGACTTCCCGAAGAGGCGAACAGCCAAGCGCAAAGTTTACTACTCCGAGTACTAGTATTACGTGGTACTACTAGTACTAGTACTATACATGTATGTACTACTAGGAACCGGATGGTGGAGCGTCTGCACTCTTATTTTATTTTAATCTGTGATAAAGCAATCTTCAACACATTTGGTTCTCTTTGAGGGGTCTCGCATGTGATAATGGAAGTTGATTGCATGGAACACTCGCCACAATTATCGCTTAATTCTGGCTCCTATCCTGTTAGAAATAGGAGCGCTCGGTAATATTTTCTCTTTTTTTGTTATTCAGCATGTAAACAGGTCAGCAAACCTTGCGGCGCATCTTTGTGCGAACCGTGCTTGCTGCACTTTGAATGTGACCGAGAGCTAGCTTGATGAAACACCTCGCTTCCTTCTTCTTTTATTGCGGGGTACCTCGCTTCCTAGTGACCAGTCTCTTGGCTGATCGTCCTAAGAATGCTTATATATGAATAAAGCTCTCTCATTTACCCGCAAAAAAGATTAAGCCATATTAACCGGAAAGGAGGGAGTATGGACTAGCACTACTTTTTGGTGTGTCCCGTCAACTCGTAGAACGAGGAGAAGCTTGCAGGACAAGGTGAAGCTCGCTTACGCCCTCTCCGTCTACCTCAAGCCTGGTGGCAAACAGGACGACGAGAAGCTTTTGACTAATGCATCCTGCCCTCGCCCAGGCGGTGGACGTGCAGCAGTTCATTCGGTGTCAGATTGCCAGAGGCATACACTGTAGTACCATCATTGTTCGACTTCCCGAAGAGGCGAAGAGCGAAGCGCAAGGTTTAGTAGTACGAGTAGAACTACTACTAGTATACAGGTACTAGGAACCGCATGGTGGAGCGTCTGCATTGTTATTTTATTTTAATCTCTGATAAAGTACACTTTTATTCGGGAGAAGTGCGGAAAAGGGCAGCCCAATAGTACTATTAAAAACATCGAACATGTAATGATGATATCGATCAACCATGATCGAATATATCTTGGCCTCCGTGCGAGCCCGTCTGTGTGTTCTCGCTCCTCGTCTCTCTCAAGGAACGGCGGGTTGGCCATTTTGCTGTCAATTGAGATCGGTTTGCTCACACTCCGGTCCCACATGTTAGTGATATGCCAAGAGGAAGTGCGTTGACCGACTGGCCATATGCGTACTTGGTTTTGCACCTTCATACTACTCCCTCCGTCACAGTTTATAGGGCGCGCTTCATTCTCATGCATTTCTCTCCATGCATTTCCACCAGCAGAGAGATTTTAGACGCGTTTGGTTTAATGCTCAATTAATTAGGGCGTGGTAACCGCAATCAAGTCCACAATTTTCTCTCGATGTACTCCGGGGAGTGGAGTGGAGTAAGTGCATGCATGTGTGTACCCGGGGTGGAAGCACTGCATGCATGTGTGTACGCATTATTTCCTCTAGTAATAGACGTCGTGCTATAACTACCAATGCTATTGTTCAGGCTGATCGCTAGTCGCCTTGGTCCCAGAGATTGTTGAAGCGCGCTCTATAAACAGTGACGGAGGGAGTAGTATGAGCGGATTCAAAGAAGAGCGTATTGATGGTTGCTTCTTCCGAGCAACTTACAGTGGGAAAGGTGGGGCTTATGATTTGACTGCTCATTACTCACTATTAGTGCGGTGCAACGACCGGGTTGAGTCTCCCATGCGGTTGTGCACTACTCCCTCCGTTCTTAAATATTTGTCTTTCTAGAGATTTCAATGAGTGACTACATACGAAGCAAAATGAGTGAATCTACACTCTAAAATATGTCCATTTGAAATTTCTAAAAAGACAAATATTTAGGAACGGAGGGAGTATAATTTTGTGCATGGCACATGGACCCGGATGCTGAAGAGGCTTCTGGCAATGCTATCAAGCTTCCAGCATTTGTTTATATAATTGACGTACTATACAAATAATTTTCTAGCAACATGAAATTGTACAATGCTCTGAGCTTTCAGCTTTTGTTTCCTGTGTCTTGCCATCCATGCTCTTTCAGAAAAAATAAAAAACTAACTTCCTTGCTAATGCATCTCAATGATTAGCAGATCAGAGCTAATATTTACATCACAACTGAAGACAAAGTTGTGAGAAGGTGTTAAATTAAAATCGATCCATGCTTTCATTGGCAGCAACTTCCCCCCAGCTCTGTCTAAATCAACAAGGCATGTTGGGAAAAAAAGTAGCTGTCAGTAGCTTGCAACATTCCGATCATTTTGTGCAGTTCCACTAAAATAGAGCTGAGCGTCCCTGTTCCAAAGATATTAAGTGTGATTATAATAATAGAGGACTATTGATGAAACAATAAACACACAAATAGAAGTCGGTCACCTTTGCAGTCTCTCTTAAGACTAACTAGTTGGAGAAGATTAAGCGAATAGTTGGAGAAGATTAGGCTCGGAGTTGGATGAGGAGGATAGAGCAAAACCAATCTCCCTTTGTGTAGTCGCAATGAAATGTAGAGACGTTGCCCGTGTGACATTTTAGTACAACTGCACAAAACACTCTTAAGAAAAAAGTGATTTGTGCAGTTCACCAAAAGGTCGCAATAGCAACGAAGGTGAAATGGATAGCCCTATTTGCAAAAAAGAGGTAGAAAGGAAACAATTACTAGCAAATTACAATTGATGACACATACGACGACAAAAAAGAAGCATATTCCTTGTCCTAAGGGAAGATAACAACACGGTTGTGTTTATCTAAAACGGTGTGAGGACGAGATTGCAATATGGAAAGTACGCCGGATGAGCTAAGTTTTGGGTAAAGAACTAGGGAAGATCCACATGCAGCGACGTGGGAAGATGGGCAGTGGAGCAAGGCCGGAGGGGATACCTGGGGGTCATCGGGATGTAAGTAGGAGGGCAGCGGCGGGCGGGATCTGCCCATACTGCGGCAGCGAGCAAGTGGCGTAGGCCCTACCACGCCGGAGCTTGGTCAGAGCGAACGGCGGGTACCGCAGATCGGGACGTGTTACCTCGGCACCGTCAAACAGAGAAACGATGCACATCCTCCCTTTTCGCCGGCGAACGGGATGCGGCCGGATCAGTGACTAGCGGTGAGAGAGAAAGAGAGGCCACCGCCGCCTTGTGTTAGATACTCTGAAGAGAGACAAACCCCGGCAGGCAGGCTCCATTGTATATAGTGGAGCGGACTACCTTTTTCTCCATAAAAATCATTTTATATTCTGTGTACGTGCCATTGAGCGATATAACTTTATTTAAAAATAACGCGCCAACGCATCAATTCGAACTTTGTTTCGTGCATGCGTGGTACACGACCTCCGTAGGTAAACATCCACTACACACGCTCAAATTAGCACGTGGGCTACCATTTCATACAGAAATGAGCTCCACCGTGTACCCACGCGGGTGTGGCTGGGCACGAAGCGTGAGTACGTGCACCTATTCTCTTCGTGTACGTACAGCACCTACGTGGGTTTGTGTGAGAGAGATACAAACATAGAGAGATATAGTGTGTGGGTTCATGAGTGTTTTTTGGGGGGGGGGGGGGGGGGGGGGGGGGGGGCGGTGAGAGATAGACAGGGAATATGTGTCGATGATATTTCAATCAAAAAATGTAACATATGCAATGTGTGTGAAACAGAGGCCTGGATATATCATATATATAGAAGGGGCGATCCACGAGAAGAGAGTGGAGGTATCATCGGCGTGAGGTATCCATAGAATCGAAGAGAGGGATGATGTGTGTGTGTGCGCGCGATCGATAAAGAGTGCCATCGAATTTGTGTGTGCTCACGTCAAAGATATAGGGTGGCTGGCCTACTAGAACGTGAGAGGGGACAGGTGCAGTTTGTCTCTATGGCATCGATACCTACCTACAATGCTCGACTATTGGTGTGTGTGGGGGGTGGGGGGGGGGCAGAGACCTAACTATAGAGGTACAATGGCTGTAATATGTGTGGAGGAGGAGAGAGACCTACCTTATGTATTGAGGGAGATCGATCGGCATCCATGCATATGTGTAGGAGAAGAATAAGGTTGGGAGAGAGACAGAGCTAGAGTGTCGGAGGGGTTGGTGGTGGAGCTGCTTCTCACAAATGGTGGGAGAGGCTTGCTAGACAAATGGAGGGCACGCCTGCAATATCAATAAGAGAGGGGATGCCTGCCTGTCTGTGCACGTGCGTGTGAGAGATGGGTCAGGAGGCATGCACGAATGATGAGGGGGGACGATATGGCTGTGGTAAGAAGACATAACTACATTGGAAGATCAATCGTCCTTTGTCAGAGAAAGGAGAGACATAACTTGTGAGGTACGTCGATCGATGCGTGGCGAAAAATAGTTAAAGTCAACCTAGGTATATGTAAGGAGATCGATCGGTATACATGCATGTATGTGTTACAAGCAAATAAGGCCCGTAGAGAAGGATAGAGAGAGAGAGGGATGCGGCTAGGAGGTGGTGCGAGAGGCATACTGTATCAAGGGGGAAGGAGTGTGCGAGTACGAGATCGATGAAAAGAGGGGTGGGAGTGAGGCATGGACGGTGAGAAGAGAAGAGGGAAAGCTTGTGTTTGTGGTAGGCACACCTGGCTAGAGAGGCATATCGATCTGTGTGTGCCGGAAAGAAGGAGCTGGTGGGGGGGGCCTACACACACCGTGGGTGAATGACCTAAAGTGAAAAGATGAATTTGCGCGATGGAGCTAGAGAATGCTGAGGGAGGGTGAGAGGGAGGCGGGCATGTGCATGCACGAGAGAAAGTTAGCGCTAGCTACAAAGATAAGAGGATTGTGTGGGTGTAAAAGACGAATAGAGATCATAATTCATTATAAAAGTGAATTCGGATATTTGAAGAATTTATCATAGTGTTTTAAACCGACGCATGCGTGAATATATATAACGGTGATACGCATGGTGTGGTTATGAAAATGTTATACTACATATAATATATTTTATCTACTCTTATAAAAAATAGAGTTGGTGATGATGGTGTGCTTTCCATCCTGCAATATAGGTCGTCCAATTTATATCTGACAGATAGGAAGGAAACTATGGAAATTTTGCAAAAAGATACCCACACCCCTCTCCACATTTGCAAATAAGGCCTTCCCTCGTTCATCCTTTTCTCTCACAAGATAAACTACTCATACAAATGCATCTTGATGTTACGTGCAACGCACGAGCATCTTGCTAGTATATAAAAAAACAGAGTTGGTGATGATGGTGTGCCTGCCATCCTGCAATATAGGCCGTCCGATTTATATCTGATGGATAGGAAGGAAACTATGGCAATTTTGCAAAAAGATACCCACACCCCTCTCCAAATTTGCAAATAAGGCCTTCCCTCGTTCATCCTTTTCTCCCACAAGATAAACTACTCATACAAATGCATCTTGATGTTTTGTGCAACGCATGGGCATCTTGCTAGTACTACATATAATATATAGAACATTGATTATAATTTGTGATAATGTGTGGCTTTTGCAGCTCAGGGCTAAATACTTGTCATAATGTAGGGGGCAGGGCACTATACTTTGTGTGATAAACACGGTGTATGTATGGAACATGGTTTAGATTATGAAGATCTAGTTAGTACATCAAATGTACTATTATTTGGAATCAACATCAAGTGTATTCAAAAATTTGAATTCGAGTTCATATAGTACACATAGTTCATATCTATCTCTATAGTAGTCATGTGGAGTGTTGTTAAGATAATACACGAATGATGGTTTAAGTTGGCAACAATCATGATTGTAGATTCTTATTCAAATAGAGAAACGAATTCAAATTTAGTTCGAATTGCAGCGGTAGTATAGACATTTGGAATGCACTAAAATGTTGGTATGAGTAGGTTACATGCATTATACAGCCAGCGAAAAAATTTAATTGGACATAACATGGATTCATAGCATTGAATAGCATTTGTACAGTAAAACGGGACAAGACTCTCTCTTTGTGTGGTGTGAATAGTTTTATTTTTTTGGTTTTTTCGTTGAGGGAAGTGCGAATTGATTTGGTACGTACAATATTACACATTAGGCTTGTCCCTAAAATTCTACCCGCGCCTTGTTATATCCCGAAAATTCAGATATCGTGCTCCCAAAACTCGCGCTTTCACAACCCGCGCATTGCTATCCCGAAATTACAATGCGCGTGAAAACTCCCTCTAGCTACCAAATCCAGACATGTGAAATCCCCCTTCTAACCCTGAGCCGAAAGGGTAGCTAGTTCAAATCGGTGGGGGTACTTTTGTAACACACCCTACATTTTGGACAAGCGCGTCCCTAAGTCATGGTTCCCCCCTCCCATCGCCTCCTTTTCACCATTCGAAATCCCAGGCCGCCATAACCTCTCTGCTCCAGCCGCGAAACCCCACCCTCCTCCGTCCGCCACCTCACCGTTGCCCAGCCAGAGCCTCTTCCCCGATGACGTCGTCCACCGCAACAGCTCGACGTCCCTCATCCACCTCCCCGGATGAGGATCCGTCGTCGATCTCGTTGTCCCGCCGGTTGAACCGCCCCATCCTCCACCTCCAAGGAGCTGCTCCGATGATCGCCTTGTCTATCGCGGCTGCTCCATCCCCACAGCGCCGCCTTAACCTGCTCCACCAGAACCGCAGCATACTCACCGACTCCTCGGACGAAGCCGAGGCCTACTCGGCGCCACCAAAGAGGTTGTACACTCATCGCATCACACCTTCTCCTTAACTCGACCTCCCGGCACTGACAGTGCTCCATCCCGCACCCCCATGGCGCGGCTACCTCGAAGCCAGTGCCGCGGGCGACATCTCCATGGTGGCTCTCCCCCAGTGCGAGGCCCCTTTGGCGGCGGCGTCCATACAAGCCGGATCTGCTGCTGCTGCTCTGGCTCTCGCTCGCTCGCGCTACCGTTGCTGCTCCGGCTCTCGCTCGCTCGCTCGCGCTGCTGCTCTGCTCTCCCCCTCGCTCGTTCTGCTGCTCTGCTCTTGCTCTCGCTCGCGCTGCTGATGCTGGTACACGGGCTGCTGCAGCTACATGAGTTGCTGCTCTGGCTTAGTTCGCGCTGCTCCTCCAGGCGCTGCTGCTCCGGCTACTATCTGCTACTGTGTTCCTCATCGATCGCCTGCTGATTTAGATCACTGTTTCTCTACTACTAGTGCTTGAGCGGCCTAAACTACATGTGAAGTGCCTCTCTGCTACCAGTGCGTTCAGTTTCAATAGTAACATTCAAATTCCACAGTATATTTCAGTTTTGACAGTTAAGTTCAGAGTCAACAGTTTTTACCTCATCTGTTGAATTCAGGTGTTTTTTGGTGATGTAAATTTTACATCTATCACTTTTTGGTAATGTATTTTACATCATTTATTGGAGATGCTATTAGAATCCCACTTGAGATTAACGATGTCTGTCTTGTACTGCTTCAGCCTCGATGTCTTACGGCTCACCGAAGCTGCTCCAATGACGGAACCATCCATCACAACAGCGCAGTGCCCTGGATGCCGTCTACAGATTCCTCAGATCTTCCTCCACTCCTCCGACAGCCACCTCTACCTCAACTTTTTCCGCGACCAACCCAATGATGCCGAGGCCGACACGGCTACGGCAAAGAGGTTGTACACTTGTCGCATCACATATTACTCTACATTCATGTCGATCCATTAGGGCTATTTTGGTTCAAAGGAAAAACTGAAGGAAAAACATAGCAATAGGAAATTTTCCTATGGCACTCTACTATTCAATTATTCATGCATTTTGTTGAAAGGAATGGAGCAAAACATCCACCTGGACCTACTTTTCAAAATCCTATGCATGAAAACAAGACCAAGTGCATTAGTGGCAAAATAACATTCTAACTATACACGCTTTCATATGGTTTCACTTTAATTTGGCCATGTTTCTTTGCATTCCTCTGCTCTTCCAATTCCTGTGAACCAAACACCCAAGTTGACAGAAATCCTGTGTTTACAAATGCTCTGTTTCCCACGTGCATTCCTATCCTATTCTGGTGTTTTCCCTATCCCTGCATTTTTAGAATCCTGCAAGCCAAAGGAGCCCTTACAGAATTACTTCAGTTACAGGTAGGTGTCGAAGAAAACTTTGTGTGGTTTGTCCTGCTCCTGCCGCGACATCGTCCACCTCACCTGAGCTGCTCCATCGACAAAAGCATCCACCAAACCAGACATCACGACTCCTGACCGTCTTCTGCCGCCTCAGATCTCCTTCCCTGCCGCAGGCACCCACCGCAACGGCATCACCATCATCGACTCAGCAGATGAACCTGAGGAGTACACGGGTCCACAAGAGAGGTCGCACTCTTTTGTTTCTGCTTATGTTATGCATTGCTTAATATTACCTGCTACTTTATCGTCATGTTCACCTCTTAGACTCCAAGTCAGGTCCAAATTAATGTTCAAACTCGAGTTTTAAAATTACTTGTGGGGCACATATCGAGGCAGCAATGAATAGTATCTCTGTCTATTATCTGTTTCACCTAGGGTATGCCTATGTTGTTCATCTTGGGTGGGAAACAAATAGTAAAGCAATCATCATGTGCCTTTTTATTAAATTAAAGCTATCATTAGCCTGCTATCATTATTTTTGGATCCATCCACTGGTTGTTACCATCACTCTAGATTTCTGCATGCTCTCCTTACATAATCTGACTATATTTTTTTCGTATGCATGTCAGATATTGTACACAGTCATGCTGAACATGTAGAGAAAAAGAGAAGAGTTTTGCGCGGCAATACAATGTCATGCAGACATCGCTCCATGGTGGGTTCAATGGCAAACCCTTCCCCCCTCTTCAGATTGTAATCCAGAGGAAGATATCTGTTCTGAGGCGGATTCAGGCGCAGCTGACCACTCCTATTTACCCCCCAAGTTGTTTGCTCTAACTTGGCATGATGATGTTAGTCATATCATGCATATGTTGCCTTGCAGTGCCTACTTTCGACATCATATATGTCATCTGCTTAGTTTAGACATGTTCTGTAATGCCACCTGTTTAGTTTCTATATCATATATGGGAATTATGCAGTCTCATCTCTTTTAGCCAGCCATAATATATGTGAAATATGCAATGTCATCCTGTTTAACCAGGCATCATATATTTGAATGATATCTTGCCCATCCTTTTCTTCATTACATTTCCATTTGTCGACAATGTTTGTACATTCAACTACTCTTCCTGTGAATCAGCCATATGAGTGGGTGATGGAAAAATCTGGAGTGAAAACAAGGTCTTCAGAGCAAACAGTGCTACTTGTCGAAGCAGATCTCTTGCTGGGTCCCGATAGCTCCTCGGAGATGGATTCAGAGATAGATGACCAGTCCTATTCCCCCACCGAGGTGTATGCTCTAATTTGGCATGGTTATACTGCTCATATCATGCATATGGTGTCTTGCATTGCATAGTTTAGACATCATATACACAATATTCAACACCATGTTCTTAGTTCAGACATCATATATGCGAATGCCCTCTGCTTAGCATATAAATCACATATGTGAATTAAATCATGCGATCCTGATTACTTAGATAACATGTATGTGAATTATGTCATGCGAACCTGTTTACTAAAGACATCATATAATTATCTCATGCCATCCTGTTTAGTTAGTCATCATATCTTTGAATTATGTCATGCTATGCTATCCAGTTTAGATAGGCATCATATATGTGAAATTATGCCATGCTATCCTTTTTTAGTTAAACAATAAACATGTCAACTATTTCATGCCCTCTTTTTTCCACATTATCTATTGCATCTTTCTCTCATACAATGGTTGTACATTCAACTATGTTTCCTGTTTATCAGCCATTTGAATTGGAGCGGGTGATGGCAGTATCTAGCGGAGTAAAAATAGGGTCTTCAAATAAAATAGTGCTACCTCTTGGTGGATATAGCACCCCAGTTGTACATGCACGAGAACCAACCCTACCACACATAACCCAGACTCTCACAGATTGTACCCCTACTGCGATGGACAGAGAACCAGCTTCACCCAATCTAACCCCAACCCCAGCAGATAGTAACCCAGTTCCTGTTGACACAGCACCATCTCCACCATAGAGCTCCCAAACAAGAGCAGTTAGTAAGGCAGCTCCAGTGCCCAAAGCGCCAGTACAACTGAGGAAGTCCTGGATTAGGGGGTCCTCGGGTGTCCGGTCTATTCGATATGGGCCGGACTAATGGGCTATGAAGATAAAGTAGAAGGCTATCCCCCGTGTCCGGGTGGGACTCCTGTATGCGTGGATGGCAAGTTTGGTGTCCGGATGTACTCTTTCCTTCCTCTGTAAACCGACTTTGTATGACCCTGGGCCCGTCTGGTGTGTATATAATTCGCAGGGTTTAGTCCGTAGAGGCCATCAGAATAATCATAGGCTAGACAGCTAGGGTTTAGCCATTACGATCTCGAGGTAGATCAACTCTTGTAACCCCTATACTCATCGAATACAATCAAGCAGGACGTAGGATTTTACCTCCATTAAGAGGGCCCGAACCTGGGTAAACATCGTGTCCCCATTGTCCATTGTTACCATCGATCCTTAGACGCACAGTTTGGGCCCCCCGACCCGAGATCTGCCGGTTTTGACACCGACATTGGTGCTTTCATTGAGAGCTCTGCTGTGTAGTCGCGAGAAGCGATCTATGGCTCGCGTTGTCATCAACGATGATATCACCTCTGGAAGGAGCCTAACTTCAGGATAGGTCCTCCAGCTCGGCAGTTTTACCATGGGTGCTGGTATGGCCATCAAGCCTACAACGCCCCCCGTGATTGCCAAACATCACCCCCGCATCGGTCTCGAATACTCCCAAAAGATGGATCCGGCGGACGTCTCGTCCTTAAACGAGCTGCTAGATCGCATCGCCGCCCTGGGGCTTTCAACGGATTATGATCGGATCGGGCTCAAACCTGACCAGAGGGAAATTAATTCCCCGCTGATCACCCACCTGGTAGCGGTCGTCGAGGAACGAGCCGAAAACAATTCTTCCCCTAAACTAAAGACTAGCTATGTTCGGGTCTCCGGACCTCTTGGCTTGGACACCCTCCCTTTAGACGAGACTTCGCATCTCCTGAACTCAGGGTCGGACATTGGGTCTGGGGAGCACTTGGATCTCCCTAGACCCGAACTGGTGACTTCAGAGCTTTTAAAGGCTCCGGATGCAATCCTGGGTCGGGATTCGAGTTTTTGCCCGCCCACCCACCACAATCAATACTCTCCAAGCAATTCTGGCCCTCCAGACATATGTGACCTAATGTATGTATGGCAGCAACCTCGGGAAATGGTCCATCACTTCTGGGCCAGATTCCTACTTGTCAAAAACAAGATTAAAGACTGCTGCGACGACGACGCAGTCTCGGTCTTTCATCGCAATTGTACCGACGAGGCAATTCGGAATGCCCTCAATCGCCATCACATACAGAGTTTCATGGAGCTATCGCACATAGTACGGAAGTATTGCACGATGGAAAGCACTTGGAAAGCACAGAAAACCGAATTGGAACTGGCTGCCTTTAACTAGTGCACTACCCGGGCAAAACAGATACACCCTTACGAGGCATCCGACCATAAGCCCGTCGGCAAGAAAAAACCTTCTACGTGATACAGGTCCGTTCTTGACGAACTCCTCGACAAGCCCTGTCCAGTACATACAACGTCGAGCACTGACTCAACCCACAGCCTTCGAGCATGTTGGGTACTCCGGCAGGTAGCTAAAAGTGGCGAGGCCATCCTCACCACCACCACTCCAGAGAAGCATTCTCCGGAGGATGACGATTTTAACGTCCTTACGGTCTTCGAGACTTTCTCCTCAAGTAATCAGCGTAAGAGGGCACTCCGCGACCTTGCTGAAGTCCACCAAGTAACCGCAGTAAGCCCATGGAACGACGCGGCAATAACCTTCACCGCTGACGATGAACCAAGGGCCCGATCAGTCCGAGCACCCGCCGCTTTAGTCCTAAACCCAATTGTGGACGGCTTTCGACTTACCAAAGTGCTCATGGACGGCGGCAGCGGGCTTAACCTCATCTACGAGGACACGCTCGACAAAATGCAGATCGATAGAACATGCATCGAGCAAAGCAGTACCACCTTTCGAGGTATCATCCCCAGTCGAGGAGCACGATCCTCGGGGAGAATTAAACTCGACGTAGTATTCGGCACGCCTGAAAATTATAGGTCGGAGGAGCTGCTCTTTCACATCGCTCCCTTCAATAGCGGATACCACGCCCTTCTAGGGTGGGGCACTTTTTTACGCTTCCAAGCCGTACCCCATTATGGCTACATGAAGCTTAAAATGCCGGGGCCCAATGGAATAATCACAGTTACAAGTGATCCGGATTCAGCACTCCGCGCCAAAAACAAAACCGCATCCTTGGCCCTTGAGGCACTCTCCGAAGCCCTTGCGGCCGAAGAGTTAACCACCCTACGATCCACGCTGGACAGGGATGATGTGATTCTCGATAAGAGACCTAAATCCACCTCTTTCAAGCCAACAGATGAAATAGTTAAATTTCAAGTGCACCCGACGGATCCTACCAAAACAGTGTCCATCGGAGCACAACTGGATTCGATGGTAGATGCCGCCTACTGGCTTTCCTACGTGACAATTGGGATATCTTCGGCTGGCACCCTTCGGACATGCCCGGTATCCCACGTAGACGGGCCGAACACAGCCTCAACATAATTAAGGGGTTCAAACCGGTCAAGCAAACGCTACGGCGATTTTCCGAACCCAAACGATAAGCTATGGGGGAGGAGCTAGCCAAACTACTCGAAGCCGGGTTCAACAGAGAAATCAAACACCCGGATTGGCTAGCCAACTTGGTCCTGGTGCCGAAGAAGGACAAGTCTTGGCGCCTTTGTGTCGATTTCAAAGACCTCAATAAGGCTTGCCCTAAAGACCCTTTCCCATTGCCCCGCATTGACCAGATTATTGACGCAACCGCAGGACATGACTCATTGTGTTTCCTCGATGCTTACTCCGGATACCATCAAATTAAAATGAAGGAGTCCGACCAGGCTGCAACGACATTCATCACCCCGTATGGGCCTTTCTGTTTCAACACTATGCCTTTTGGGCTAAAAAACGCTGGTGCCACTTACCAACGCATGATTCAAACATGCTTGGAAAAACAAATCGGCAAGACGGTAGAAGCATATGTGGACGACGTGGTCATCAAGACCAAGCACGTCGAATCATTGGTGGCCGATCTCCGCCTCTCATTTGACAATCTCTGAGCATATGACATACGGCTCAATCCGAAAAAATGCGTCTTCGGCGTTCTAGCCGGAAAGCAATTAGGGTTCATTGTCTCCCATAGAGGAATTGAAGCAAACCCAGCCAAAATCCAAGCCTTGTCACAATTGGCTACGCCAACAGACCTAAAACAGGTCCAAAAACTAGTAGGGTGCGTAGCGGCCTTGAGCTGCTTTATCTCCAGATGAGGAGAAAAAGCATTACCACTTTATAGACTGCTCAGACGCACCGACAACTTTGAATGGACGGAAGCGGCCACAGCCGAATTGGAGGAAATAAAAACCGTATTAGCAGGCAATCCAATCCTAGCCGCCCCAAGTGTTGGCTTGCCTATGCTGCTTTATATCTCCGCAACTCACCAGGTAGTGAGCGCCGTACTCGTCGTCGAGCGAGGGGAAGAGGGACATAAATTCCCCATCCAAAAGCCAGTGTATTATGTATTGGAGGTACTTACACCCTGCAAATCCCGATACCCTCACTACCAAAAGATAGCTTACGCGGTCTTTATGGCATCCCAAAAACTCCGACACTATTTTCAAGAGTGTTCGATCACGGTGACAGCCGAAGTACCACTTAACGACATTATAAATAATAGGGACGGCACTGGCCGCATAGCTAAATGGGCCATTGAGCTCTTACCATTTGAAATAACATACAAGCCACGCCGAGCTATTAAATCTCAGGTGCTGGCCGACTTCATCGTAGAGTGGACGGAAGCCGAGCTCCCCAAAGAGTACAATTCCTACTCCAACTGGATCATGTACTTCGACGGTTCTAAAATTTTAGCCGGACAGGGGGCTGGCGTCATCTTGACATCCCCTATGGGGGACACAGTCCGCTACATGTTGCAAATCATGTATACAGACTCTAATAACGCAGCCGAATACGAGGCACTTCTACATGGTCTCTGCATGGCTGTCTCCATGGGCATACAGCGCCTAGAGGTGCGCGGTGATTCGAACCTCACAATATCCCAGGTAAATGGAGAGTTCGATGCAAAAGATCCAAAAATGGCGGCATATCGAAACGCTGTATTAAAAATATCAGCTCGGTTCGAGGGGCTCGAATTTCATCACGTCGCTAGAGACAGTAACCAGGCAGTGGATATACTCGCTCGCATGGGCGCCAAGCGTGACCCCATCCCGCCTAATACCTTCATGGAAAGGCTCTTCAAGCCATCCATGGTATGGCAGGACGAAAGCGGAGATGCAAGTATGGACCTGATCACACCCCCATCAGCCGAACATGATACAGGTATAATCGGGGGTTCGGATACCGAAATAACACCCTTTGCTCATGAGATCATGGCCGTTATTGATCCATGGACTGAACCCTTCCTAGCCTACCTTAATAGGCAAGAGCTTCCTGAAGATCAAAATGAGGCTCGTCGCATAGTTCGGTGTTCTAAAGCCTATAAAGTTCACGAAGGTGAACTGTACAAGAAAAGCACTACCAGAGTTCTCCAAAGGTGTATCTCCGAAGAGGAGGGACGGCAACACTTGGCTGAAATACATGCTGGCATGGGCGGCCATCACACCGTAGCTTGGACCCTCGTAAGCAAAGCTTTTCGGACAGGTTTTTTCTGGCCAACGGCCCGAGCAGACGCACAATCCCTTGTCCAGCGTTGTGTGGGATGTCAGCTTTTCGCCAATCAAAGTCATATGCCTCCCACCGCCTTAAGAACAATCCCCATTACTTGGCGCTTTGCGGTCTGGGGGCTCGATATGGTCGGACCCCTTAAAGGGGGAAGCCATAAAAAGAAATATTTACTAGTTATGGTGGATAAATTCACTAAGTGGATAGAGGCCAAATCAGTAAAAACGACTAAATCAGGACCAGTGATTGACTTTATATCCGGCATTTTACACCGTTATGGTGTCCCGCACAGTATCATCACTGACAATGGCTCCAATTTCACAGCTGATAAGGTGAAAAATTGGTGTGCTAATTTGGGCATTAAACTCGACTATGCATCCGTCTACCACCCTCAAACAAACGGTCAGGTTGAACGGGCCAATGGCCTGATAATGAGCGGCATCAAACCCCAACTGGTGCGCTCCCTACAGGAGTCAGATAAACACTGGGTTGAGGAACTCGATTCCATGCTCTGGGGGCTGCGGACTACACCTAACCGGACAACCGAATACACACCTTTCTTCATGGTGTACGGCGCAGAAGCTGTTCTGCCCTGCGACATCATTCATGACTCACCTCGAGTGCGCATGTATGAGGTGCGAGAAGCCGAGCTCGATCGGCAGGACGACCTAGACGGTCTCGAAGAGGAGCGTGACATTGCACAAGCCCATTCCACACTTTATCAACAACAGGCCAGGCGATACCAAAGCAGAGAAGTGCGGGCCAAGACTTATAACATTGGTGAACTCGTCTTGCGTCTCCCGGAGAAGAAGAAGGATAAGCTCAAACCAAGATGGGAGGGCCCCTTCATCATCGATGAAGTTCTCACGGGAGGAGCCTATCGCCTTCGTAACGCATCGGATAATCGCCTTGAGCCAAATCTATGGAACGCTGCTCGGCTCCGATGATTCTACGGATAGTTCGGTCACATCCTTCTTTCTTTCTTTGATTAGGTTCCTTTTTTTTCTCCTCTTCTTTTTTATTTTTTCCTTCTTTTATCCCAGGGTATGTTCAGATCTACCGAACCGTTAGGGGTACACATCTTTAAATGTATACACCCCATTATAACTGGGGGCTTCTTTGATGAAGCTTATTACTGAAAGCTTGTTGCTTACATTGTTTATGTCATTTGTTCTATACATCTTTTTGCCATTATATGCACCACTATGACTTAAGTTTTTGCCAAGCCGGGTTGCCTCGCTCCTGTGTTTATACCCTACGTTCCCGATTTTTCGGCTAGGGTGTAAAGGGAGCACCTCTGCGATTGTTACAACTGGGTACTCCGGACCTGTACCTCAGACGGGTGAAGCCGAAAGCTAGCGTTCTTAAGGGAATAATTGGTCGGCAAACAACAACAAATTATTTACATTTGTGTAATTCTTCTAACAAACACGGGATAGGCTGCCCGTAACTCGGATCAAAGCCTAGGCTTGCATACTTAAGCGTGCCGACCCATGGAAAGGAACCCTTAATGTAACTATTTTCCCTGGAAGATGCTTCTTACGTTAAAAAGTAATATAACATAACTCCCAGAACAAATTTTTCTGTTCGAGCAACATGACCGGATTGCCTGGTTTTCGGACATAGTGAATGTTTATTACATCTAACATGGTATCCGGAAACACTCCTACTTTTTGGTTTGGAGGTTGAAGCCGAAGGCCTGCGATGACAAATTTTGACAAGTTTCGTTGGAGATAAGTTCGATGATAAAGTACATTGATACATTGAATCGAAGGCCTTCTCTTTATCTATGTCATCTATAAGACTGCTTAAGCTACAGTCTTCTTGCGAATATTTCGCAGCTATCATCACTTGGTCATATACCAAGTTCATAGGAATCACTTTTCCGTCCGGTCCCTGCGGTTCAACTCGGGACATACGATTCGGATCAAGCCCGGTGTAGCACGTCTTCACCATTGCCCATGCCTCTCGTGCACCTTCCCGGCATGCTGACGTCTTCAATAGCTCAAAACGGCACCGGGCACCTTTGAACAGGTTTGCCAACCCCTCCATACTTTCTGGAGGGGCATCGGATGGCCACAAGGCCTTGGCCATACTTCTCTTGGCTTTCCGGGCTCGCTCAGGCACTACGGACATCTCTTTTAAAGCGTCGCCTCGGAATCCGGATACTTCTTCATGATGCCCGGTTAATAGACCTGCACGAGCAACATTATAACACTCCAAATTACGGGATAATATGAGCAACTTGGATGGTTCAAAGGTCATACTGAATATGCCGCCTTTTAACTTTTTATTCTCTTTTTGAGTGTCCGATAACTGAGCCTTTAAGCTCTTTATCTCTTCGGCTTGCTTATCATTTTTTTCCTCCAGTTTGTTCTTTTGATCAACAGTCATCGTGACCTTCTTCAGTTCTTCTAGCTCTGTGTTGGCGGCGTCTAGCTTTGTCCGGCTCGCTTCAAGCTCCTGGGACAGTGCATTGTTCTTCTCTTTGAGGACCTCTGGTCATAACGATCCTTAAATTGGTTAGCCTAAACCGCTTCAAGTCTCAGGGGCTACTGGCATATATTTATTAAATTTACACAAACAATTACCTGCATATCTTTTGAAAACAGGTGGGCAACTCCAGCAAGTTCGTCCCGGGCGGCCCGGATATATGCATCCCATGTTGCTGAGGGCATTAAATTCTTGCTCCATAAAAGCTGGAGTGCGCATGGTCTCTTTCAGTCGTTGATGATTCATCACGCTCTCTACTTCGGAATTTGTGACGGATACGTCATCCGGATCTTCATGAGGCGGATGAGTTGGCACTGCATCCGTATTGGCTCTTGTCCTGGTTGATGAGCCCGGCGTCGGATTAGCTGATGATCGGCTAACAGGGATTTTGGACATGGTTTGCCGTGTGCTCCTCCTGGAATAAGATGGGAGGAGAAATATGACAATCTGGTTTTATGCCTAGGCATATATTAAAGGTTATACCTCTTTGATGACGGAGGGGGGTCGACGGCACTCCCGGATTCCTTTCGTTTTAAAGGCTCACCCTGCATAGATGCTACCTTCCTAAGGGCCACCCTTAATGGATTACGGCTCGCCGAGCACCGATCCTATAAAGCACGATTCAGTGTGATGGGTGAGGTGCAAGTGGGGACTCCTCTTTCTGAGGATGATTTCCGAATACTTACCTTAGAAAAAGGGAGAAGGCCTGGGTAGTCGGCTATAATGGCCACTTCCGAACCATCATGGCTTGCTTGATAAAAGACTCCATCATCAAACTCTATAAATATATCCGGATCCTCGCAGAGGCCAGGATCTTCGTGGCGAGCATAGTCCTCTGGTTGTGGAGAGGGGCAGTGCACATTTTCGATGACCTTCCTCCATGTCTGTTTTAAAGACGACCAGAACAATTCAATTAGTATGCCTCGATAATGAGGTAGGACAATGCTGATAATCAGAAAACTCACCCATTCAATGGGGTTATACAAGGAGAAACCTTCCCGACAATTTAAACGGAGGAATTCTTCTTTCTCCCCCTTATAAAGATCTGCCAGAATGGCGGCCAGAGCGGCGGGGGTATCCGGGACCTCGTGCCTATAGCGAGATGCGTCGTCCTCCCCGTTGTAACACCATATAGGGGTCACTCCGGACTGAAGGGGCTGGATGCATTGCTTTATCACGATAGCCATGACTTCGATTATAGAGAGTCCGGAATGGGCAAGTAACCTAACCTTGCTGACCAACCTCTTTACTTCCGCACTGTCTTCTTCTTTGGGGCTCCGGGGGTGCCAGTTGAGGAGTTTCTTCAAAGGAGCACTGGAGAATTCGGGGAGTCCACGTCGAACTGGGTCCGGAAGGGGAACATCCTCGATATAAAACCATTCCGAAGCCCATTCTTCGGATGCCTTCTTGGGAGTTCTAACGAGGTAACCTGATCCGGCTATGCGCCATACTTCGGCGCCACCCACTTCAAATATAGAACCCCCTTTATGATGGGGAACGAGGCATAAGAACTTTCTCCATAGTTCGAAATGAGCCTCGCAGCCTAAGAATAGTTCACAGAGAGCGCCAAAACCAGAAATGTGCAGAATAGAACCTGGTGTGAGGTTGTGCAGCTGGATCCCATAGAATTCCAATAGACCTCTGAGGAAGGGGTGGATTGGGAATCCTAAGCTCCTCAGAAGAAACGAGACGAAGCACACCCTCTCCTCCTTGTTGGGATTGGGGAAGTTCTCTGCTAGCACGTCATGTCCAATCGAAGCCAATCCCGCCCGCACGGAGACTAAATCTGCGGGAGGGAGATATCCTTGCATCTGAAGTTGATTCAGCTGAGGGTGAGACACTGAGCAGCTTCGCCAATCACCCATTTCAGGGCGCGAGGAAGAACCAGGAGCACTCGCCATGTTTTGATTTTTTGTGGTTTGCTTTGATGCTCTTTGCGCGATATGGGATGACATTAGGAGATCTAACCTCCTTATATAGATACCGCCCTTGCATGATAAGGGGCTTATTTGTAAAAAATTATGGATTGTTCACATTCGCCCGATGCATGGAAATCGAGGCGACGACAGGGAGGAATCATAAAGGGAGAACATGGAGGTCAAAACCGGACTATCGTCAATCTGGAGTATGATGAAGAGCCCGCCTTGCAAAGCCGAAGACATAAGTCGGATACTATATCGTCATTGAAGGCAAGTTCGGGGGCTACTGAGGGAGTCCTGGATTAGGGGGTCCTCGGGTGTCCGATCTATTCGATATGGGCCGGACTAATGGGCCGTGAAGATAAAGCAGAAGGCTATCCCCCGTGTCCGGGTGGGACTCTTGTATGCGTGGATGGAAAGTTTGGTGTCCGGATGTACTCTTTCCTTCCTCTGTAAACTGCCTTTGTACGACCCTGGGCCCCTCCGGTGTGTATATAAACTGGAGGCTTTAGTCCGTAGAGGCCATCAGAATAATCATAGGCTAGACAGCTAGGGTTTAGCCATTACGATGTCAAGGTAGATCAACTCTTGTAACCCCTACACTCATCGAATACAATCAAGTAGGACGTAGGGTTTTTCCTCCATTAAGAGGGCCCGAACCTGGGTAAACATCATGTCCCCATTGTCCATTGTTACCATCGATCCTTAGACGCACAGCTTGGGGCCCCCTACTCGAGATCTGCCGGTTTTGACACCGACAACTACCACGGTGAACCCCAACTCCACCAGTTAGTACACCTATTCCTGTGAAGGAAGCACAACCAGCCATTTGTAGTTTAGCATCTATCGCATTTGATGTTGTTAAATCCTATGTGCGTATCTTCCCATCATGGAAATTTTATACTGAAGATGAAGAAAAATGCCAGTTGCAGGTGTTTGTCCAGGAGTTATGTGTAAGTAATGTTATTCATGGCAATTACTTTGCTTTGTCCCATACATTCTATCTCCATGATGGTTATAATACATCAATTTTTCCCATTTTAATCTATAGAGAAGGACCGATTTGGAAACTCAGGATGAGGTAACCTGTGCTAATACCTCTGCTATCTTCAAGAATGCTTGGTGGCAGTATCGGAATTACCTGAAGAAAACGTACTTCACTGGCGAAGAAACTCATCAAATTCCCTTACGTTCTCCTGAGACACATTTACTGGACGATGACTGGGAATGCCTTGTTTTGTACTGGTCCCGAACCAAGAATGTGGTAAGGTCTATGAGCTCATTTTTTATTTTTAAGTACTATATGTCCGCGTCTTACTGTACTCTGTTCATGTAGAACAAGTGCTTAAACCTGAAGAACAATTGTTCTCATTTAAGATTCCATTGCTATCGTGCATACTGCTTTGCTCTTGTATCACTGTATTTACTCATACAAACTTATTTTTAAATTGAAGGATCCAATCGAAACTCCAATGGCACAACAGGTATGTTTACACATGTTTCTTTAACAGGTTTGCTCTTATAAATAGCTCTATTGATTTCAATTTCAATTGTGTATATAGTTGACTTCTCATATCATGCACATTACTAGCATCACAACAGAGCCAATAGTGTTGTTGTACATGTAGACCCGTGGTACCCATCTAAAATCTTGTTGTGCCCTGTAGTTTCCCACGCTTTGTATTCTTTCAGTGTTGCTTTGTCTTGAACTGATATGATTTGAACCGTGTCTCTATTTTGATTCGGCAAGACAATGCAGTGACCATAGGACATAGATATATGTTTGTTTGATGCTTTTATTATGTACTACTTGGCAATAGAAGACTTGGTAGTTTAATCCTGTCCACCTTACTAATGAACTGGTTCACCGAAATGAGTTTCATATACTAGTACATGCTAAACCTGTTATGTGTCTGCTTGTTTCTTCTTTTAGAATGCTGACAGAATATTGGAGAAGTGCCTTATTAAGAAATGGTAAAGGAAGTAATGCAGATAAGGTTCAGGATAGTGAGACATCCTTGTTGGTCTCCAACAAAGTTAATAAAACAGGTAAGGAAAACTATCTTAAAGACAGTGAGACAACCCCAAAGTCCTGTCTTGGTTTAGTGTTCGAGTTACTGGCCACTACCGCTCGCACAAGCTATTCAAACTCACTATCTGAATCAGTTTGGTTTCTTGAGTCTCAACTACAAGCTGAAAGACATCGATCAGCTGTGCTGCAACAAGAAGCCGAAGGACTGCGGAAGTCCCTGGAGCATTTAGATGCATACTTTCTGGTGCAACAGCAAGCGTTGGAAGATTTTAGCGCCAAATAGGACAAAGCTAATAATCTTGCTAAGCTTATTGCCAGCATGGTGGATACCCAGGATAACATTTCTTGAGCTCTTCTTAAGTTGTTTCAGTTATGGACTTGTTTTGCTGTCGCGTTTATTTGCACTGGTGGCCAATTTAGACGGCCAGTGTATGTAATATGCTGCTTTGTTCCCTATATTTGCACTGGTGGTGAACTTTGATGCCCAGTGGATGTAATATGTGTAATAGCCGTAATAGCCTAGCGTTAGTTGCTTGCTTATTTATTTCCTTATTGTCTTGTTTAGTTGTTTGCTTGTAGTCACTGCAGTTCTTTTTCCGCGTTTTTCTAGTGGCCACAATAACCTATTTTTATAACTAGGCCACTATAACCATGGCAACACACGGACTGTTGTAACCATGGTCCTGCTACCTACTGTAGTGACCATGGCCCTCCTACGGGCCGTACGATCCATGGGCCTTCTACGGGCAGTAGGATCCATGGGCCTTCTACGGGCCATAGGATCCATGGGCCTTCTACGGGCCGTAGGATCCATGGGCCTTCTACGGGCCGTCTAATCTATGGGCCTTCTATGGGCCGTATAATCATTTCGCCAAACATGGGCCGTACTATTCGTGGACCAATAACGGTCCACAAAATGGGCCGTAAACGGGCTAGAGTGGAAATCATCTTTTTTATGGCCCGACCATAACGGGCCATTAATAGGCCGTATTTGATGACGCTATGAAAATAGCCCAACGGGTTAACGGGCCACAAACAGGCCGACTGTAACCACGGGCTGAATTTGGCCCACAGGCGGAACATGCCAGTAACGGACAGTAAGTAACCGAATTCTGGAAATGAGCCCAAGAATAAATGGGCCCTTAGAAGGCCGAAAGTTAACAAGGGCTGGAAACGGCCGACGGAACAATGGGCCGTTAATGGGTATAAAGCGATACACTGTTCATTATGGGCCAGTTTCATCTCGGGCCTTTAATGGGCCTAGAGTTACAAAGGGCCTCCTATGGGCCGAAAGACGTCATGGGCCATACATGGGCCGGAAGTTACAACGGGCTGGAATCATATTGGACGGCCCAGATGACGCTACTGGGCCAAATTTGGGTAGGCCGTAACGGGCCGTGACTTAGCGGGCTGTAAATGGGCTATATGCGAACAGGCCGTTAACAGGCTTTCCGTGGGCCGGCCCGCTACCTTTTGACCAAGTCAAACAGGCCGGCCTTTTCACTGGAATGGGCCTCTATCATAGGTGCCTTCGGTCCAATGAGAGTATGACATCTGTCCCAACGGTGTGCCGACACGTGGTTCCTCTGGCCATTGAGAATTTTACACGTGGAAAATCCCCATTGGTCCGGGCTGTTAACGGGTTATCGAATCCAAACCGGAACCGGATAGCTTAACGGCGACCGGTTATGGTGGATGCCACGTGTCGGTCACCCTTGACGAAAGCAATTCTATGACGCGTGATTTATTGTCATGGAAGTGGACACTTCCGTGATGATAATTTTGGTAATGTCATGGAACACTTCTACGACAACACAGGTATGACTATCTTGATTCCGTCATAAAATCGTCATGGATGTACATGCATGACAGAAAACGTGACCTACTGTGACAAACACGTATCATCATAGAAGTGTATTTTTTTTGTAGTGTCTATATGTGCAATTATTTACTGTGCAGTACATTTCATCAATCCAGTTTTAAACATACCGATAGGAATGCATATATTTGCTTGCTGTTAAGCTTGTTATAGCTAGCATATGCCTCTTTTAAAGTTTTTTGATTGTTCGGTTGTTTGTAGGTAGCATATGTCCAGTTTCAAATGCTATCTTTGGTTGTTTGTAGTATGCCTTGTCTATTCCAGTTATTCACAACGTGATGTTCTATATGTGCAAGTATGAACTGTGCAGTTCAATTTCATCAATACCAGTTTCAACAATACCACTATGAATGACTACATTTGGTTGCTGCATCTTGTAGTTAACACGCCTTTTCATTTTTATTTAACAATAACCACTGTACTTAGACTGGCACAATACCAGTTTGAATGACTATGTTTGCTTGTTGTTAAATGTTAGGCCTGTTGCAGTTAGCACACCTTTCCACTTGTTTTGCTTTACTAGCATGCTTATGTAACATCCCAAATTTTTAATTTGGAATGTTATACATAGGTCATCCATGCATATCATATTTTATTGCATTTCGTTTTGCGATCCTCGAAAATTCTAAGCAACTCAAGGACCCACGGAGAGAGTTGGGGATTTCACCGTTTTCATATTTGAATTTTTCTCAAATATTGAAACAGGGATCAATTTGGTTTAACTATTTTTCTCTCCGAAAATATTTCATATTAAAAATATATGAGAGGAGATAATATGACTTCTCCAAAATAAATGGAATATTGGAGGAAAAATATTAAAATCAAATAAATATTTTATTTGGATTTTTATTGCAATTTTATTTGAATTTAGAAAAATATGCATTTTTCAAAATTGCATTAGAGTCCCAAATAAATGTTTACCTTGTCCGGGAGATTTTTAGAGGACGGGGAAAATTTATTTCGGGAATTTTGGAGTCCGTTTAGTATTTCTTTTATTTGTTTTTCTGCGCGGAATTATTTAAAAAAAAAAAAACTTCGCGGACCGAACTGGGCCGAAGCCCAGCCGGCCCGGCAACGCCGCCGCCTCCGCTCGCGCGCGCCTCGTGCCCGAGCCGGACTCCGCCGGAGTCCGGGACGCCGCCGCCTCGTCGCCCCCTGCCCCAAGCCACCCTGCCCCAGCCCCCCCCCTTAAATACCGCCGCCCCCCCTCTTTCTCGGCCAGCCCCGCCGCCGCCGCGCCGCTGCACGCTGCCGCTGCCGCCGCTCGCCGCCGCCAGAGCCGCTGCCGCCGCCGCCGGACGCCGCCGCCGCCCGACCCCGCCGCCGGAGCCGCCGCCGCCGCCGTCCCGCCGACCGCCGGAGGTAGCCGCCGCCGCCGTCGGTTTTCGTGAGAAAAACCGATCGGTTTTTGTTTAAACCCTAGATCTAGATTCGGTTTTTTTTAAATTCCGGTTTATTCTTTTTAGATCGGTTTTCCGTCGGTTTAGTTATTTAGCGGACGTTCGTCCGTACGTTCGTTTTAACGAACGGTTTTCACCGTTTAACCGCAGACAGCGAACGTTCGTTCGTTAGCCTGTTCGTTAGTTTTTCTTTTTCTCGGGTTTTTCGCGATTATTTTCGATCGCGATTCCTGATCCGATTTTCGTTTTAGTATAACTTTTCGCTCGTTTGTCGGAATCAGGCGATTCAAGCGCCTAGATCTTCGTCTCGAAGCCCTCTTTCTGTTTAACCAACTTAAACAAGTTTTTGCTACTGTAAAATTTGACTTTAGTCCAGATTAGTAATCAAAGCTTGTTTCTTTCGCAGTTTGAGTTTCGTTGCTCCGTTTGATTTGATTCTTTTTGCAAACCGGAGTTCTTCAGTTGAACTTTCTGGTTAGGTCTTCTCATTTGGGTTTTACCCGTGCATCTTCGCTTGATTGCTTATGTATGCTATTGTTTGTTTGCGATAGAATTCCCGGAGTGCGAAGCGTGCTACTACGAGTCCCTAGGTTTTGCGGATCGTCAGCAAGGCAAGTAACACATTGATCATACTTCTTCGTTACCCAGTTTTTATGCATTAGTTTCGACCCTCAAACATTGCATGATTAGGATGTGATTAACTTGTGGGTACTGGGAAGTAGATGATGAGGTAGAACCTATTGCCCTTTTATTATAAAACCCTTGGGAGTTACTTCTACGCTATGCTTATGTTGCCATGCTATGCTCGTAGACGTGGATTGGGTTTTGAGTGTATCCATGACAGATGTGAGATTGTTAATTAATGGTTAACTTAAGGTGGCTACTTTAATACACATCTGGGTGGATTGCTTGTTTGGGCACCTGGGGATATACCAGTGTTGTCCTAGGAGATCCCGGGGATATACCGTGTGATCCTCCTACGGTCCGCCACCCAGGCTCAAAGGGATCATAAGATTATTCATGCTAGAAACTTCCGTGTGCAGCCACAAGCTATTATGGGCTCTAGCATAGTTGAGTATGTTACATGACCTCTTTCAGTGGTAGGCTAGCAGATGTAGGGGAAAGTAGGTGTAACGGTCTACCCAGAGTAAAGAGTAAATGTTTCTGAAAGACTGTGTCTCGGTCATCCGTTTCTCAAACACCATGTAGTGCGAGAAATCCAACGGAGGAGATCGAGTCTTGTGGGGAAAAGTGCACAAACCTCTGCAGAGTGTACAAACTGATCATGATTAGCCGTGTCCCCGGTTATGGACATCTTGAGTATCTGGTTCTTGGATCATCATATTGAATCCCATCACTCTAAATTAATTTGTTGGGATTAATGATTACTTTTAATTGGGATTGAGAGGGGGATTTACCTTCTCAATGTTCAACAACCACCATGATAGTTAAATAAAATATATTCCTTTGTTGTAGGGAAAAATTGGCTTTTCGCAAAACAGTATAACACTAGAGCTTTCCACCAGCCAAATATGCATGTAGTATTAGCAATTATTCTGTTCACTGCTCTACTGTGTTATATTGCCAGCATATTCCATGTTCTGACCCGTTTCGGGCTGCAACGTACCATGTTGCAGACTTTTCAGACGAAGAGTAAGGTGTGCTAGGTCGTTGTCGTGCACTCAGCTATGCCGTTGGAGTTGATGGACTCACTTTATCTTCCAAGCCTTCCGCTGTTATCTTATTTAGATGGCCTTAAGCCATATTTATTGTAATCAGTTCTCTTTTGAGACATTCGATGTAATAAGTGTGTGATTGCACTCTGTTATAAATCCTTCGAGTACTGTGTGTGTCAGCATTACCGATCCAGGGATGACACTTGAACACAGAGATTCGATCCATTCGGGTCGGGTCGCTACAGAGATGGTATCAGAGCACACGCTGACTGTAGGACACGACCACTAAGAAAAGCCATAGGACACTCTTCTCTACTCATTTCTGACTTCTCTCCATCTTCTATTCTCTAGGATGGCGGACTCAAGGAACAAGTTTACACAACCGGATGAAGACACACCTTTTGGACGACACTTGAAGGAAGTCACTAGGTACCTGAACATCGGAATACCAAGCTTCACCGGGACCTACACCGTCACTGTACCAGAAGAGGAGCGTTGGATGATTCGAGTTCAAATTCCAGGAAGGACATTCACGCCAGTTACGGAGCCCATAGAGTTTTCCTTTGATGCACCAACCTGGAGTCTAGGAAAGAGCATGGCAGCCCACATCGCCATGGGACGCATCGGCGAAGTGTATCACAATGATCTTAAGGACACGATCTACCAGTTATGTGGGCGCCGAGATGAGCAATGGGAGATGATCAGCGCCCGGAGAAGAAGACGACGAACCTGAGGAAATTCGATCTGAAGACTACATCATCATCGACGACACCGAATCCGACCCCGACAGTAGTGATGATGATTATGAAGACGAAGCTGGAGCGGATATCATGGAATCTTCCACCGATCAAAATTTCTAGATGACCACAATATTATCATTAGTATTTTCCCCATGTAAATAGTAATAGTCCGAGCACTTTTGTAACGGTAGTTAGATCGATTGTATGCTCTTGCTTGAATTGAGTGGTGTGTTATGAATGTGTTTGTCTCATGTGCATATGGGTAGTGCTTTCTCACTAGACCTTACTCTATTCTAATCTCTTCCCTCTAAACCCATCAGATGCCTCCGAGACGCGACACCGGATTTGTTTTCCCACCGGAGCTCACTCAGTTGATTCAACAGCAGAATACCCTGATGCAGCTACTAGTTCAGAACCAAGGCAATAACAACAAAAACAACCCACCGCCACCACCACCAGTTGACAACTTAGCCCGTTTTCTGAGGTTGCTGCCGCCGGTGTTTTCCAGTAGCACCGAGCCAATAGTTGCGGATGACTGGCTACGCAGGATTGGAAGGGAGTTGACCACCGCAGGATGCACAGACGCTGAGAAGGTGCGTTTTGCCGCACATCAATTGGATGGACCCGCAGCCTCATGGTGGGAGAATTACACAGCCACATTCCCTATAGCCAATGTCACTTGGGATCAGTTTCAGCAAGCTTTCCGCACTGCACATGTCTCAGCAGGAGCTATGAGCATGAAGAAGCGTGAGTTTCGCAACTTACGCCAGGGAAACCGTACCGTGGGGCAGTACGTGGATGAGTTCAGTAAATTAGCTCGTCTATGCCCCGGATGAGTGTGCCACTGATGCCGCGAAGCAGGAGAAGTTTATGGAAGGGTTGAATGATGAGCTGAGTATGCAGTTGATGGTGGCACATTCAACAACTACCAGGAGTTGGTAGACAAAGCTCTTATGATTGAAGGGAAGCAGCAGCAGTTGATAGCCGCAAGAGGAGTATGGACAAGGGAAGTTCAACTCAGAGCTCAGCAGAAGCCCCGGTTCACCCCGAACTCGGGAGGGCTGTTCATAACCATGGAGGTCATAACCCCAATGGAGGAAGTTCGCACAACCATAATGGCCACAAGAATGAATGGAAATGGAGCAGCAGCAATCAGACCCGCTCTAACCCAGCCACACCCGCCAAGAAGGATCAAAGCCACGTTACCTGTTTCAAGTGCGGGAAGACTGGACATTATGCCAACGAATGTCCAGAATTGAAGAACGGCAATGGTAATGGAAGCGCTGGGAAGAAGCCCAATCCATTCAACCGAGGACAAGTGAACCACGTGAACGTGGAGGAGGTTGAGGAGCAGCCTGATGCAGTTATCGGTAAGTTTTTGGTTAAGTCTTTTATTGCAATTGTTCTTTTCGATACTGGTGCATCGCATTCATACATATCAAGGGGATTCGTGGATAAGTATAAGTTGCCCACTAAGGTACTTGGGACACCCATGTTAGTAAGATCACCCGGTGCGGAGTATATGGCAAGACAAGGATGTTTTCAGATGCCATTGATCATTGGAAGTCATGTTTTCCCCTCAGACCTGATAGTTTTGAAGTCACAAGGATTGGATGTGATACTAGGCATGGATTGGCTATCGATGTATGGAGGAAGCATCGATTGTGCGAGTAAGTCGATTTCGCTTACCACCCCGGAGGGAAAAAGGATCAAGTATGTATCTAGGCATGTGCCTAGAAGGAGCCAAGTAAATTCTCTCACGGGAGTTGTTCAGGAGGAGGTGCCTATTGTGAAAGATTACCCGGATGTATTTCCAGAGGAGTTACCAGGCATGCCGCCGGATCGAGACATTGAATTCTTGATAGAGTTGTTGCCAGGCACCGGACCAATATCAAAGAGACCATACCGGATGCCCGCAAATGATCTGGAGGAGATTAAGAAGCAGATCAAGGAATTATTGGAGAAAGGTTACATTCGATGAAGTTCATCACCGTGGGGAGCCCCAGTGCTCTTAGTTGAGAAGAAGGATGGATCCTTGAGAATGGTTGTTGATTATCGCGCATTGAATGAAGTGACGATTAAGAACAAGTACCCACTGCCAATGATTAATGATTTGTTTGATCAGTTGCAAGGAGCTAAAGTGTTCTCCAAGATCGATCTTAGATCAGGGTATCACCAGCTGAAGATCCGAGAACAGGATATACCTAAGACAGCCTTCACCACCCGGTATGGGCTATATGAGTACACAGTTATGTCATTTGGATTGACTAATGCCCCTGCCTATTTCATGAGTATGATGAACAAGGTGTTCATGGAGTTCTTGGATAAGTTTGTCGTGGTGTTCATTGATGATATCTTGGTATACTCAAAGAATGAAGAGGAGCACAAGGAGCATCTGCGTTTAGTTCTCGAGAAGCTCAGGGAACATCAGTTGTATGCCAAGTTCAGCAAATGTGAGTTTTGGTTGAAGGAAGTTGGATTTCTTGGACATGTTATATCGGGCGAAGGTATAGCAGTAGACCCCACTAAGGTTCAGTCTGTCACTGAGTGGTTGGCACCCACCTCAGTAGGGGAGATCCGCAGTTTTCTTGGACTTGCAGGATATTATCGGAGATTTATCGAGAATTTTTCTAAGATTGCGAAGCCTATGACGGAGTTACTGAAGAAGGACACTAAGTTCAACTGGACAGATGAATGTGAGGCAAGTTTTCAGGAACTGAAGAAACGTTTGGTTACAGCCCCAGTTCTGATTCTGCCAGATATACGCAAGGATTTCCAAGTGTATTGCGACGCTTCTCGCTTAGGACTGGGAGGAGTACTTATGCAGGAAGGAAGAGTTGTTTCATATGCCTCACGTCAGCTTCGGCCGCATGAGTTGAATTATGCCACGCATGACTTGGAGTTAGCAGCTGTAGTTCATGCACTTAAGACTTGGAGACATTTTCTTATTGGGAATCGTTGTGATGTGTACACGGATCACAAGAGCTTGAAGTATATTTTCACTCAGAAGGAGCTGAACCTTAGGCAGAGGAGATGGTTGGAACTTATAAAGGATTATGATATGAAGTTGCATTATCATCCAGGAAAAGCCAATGTCGTAGCAGACGTTTTGAGCCGGAAGAGTTATGTCAATACCCTCAAAAGCGGAGGTTTACCAAAAGGGTTATCCGAAGATCTCAGGGAGTTTCGTTTGGGGATAGTCCCTAGAGGTTTTGTCGCAGTTATGGAAGTTCAGTCAACATTATTGGGAAGGATTCGAGAAGCTCAGAAAGAGGACAAAGAAATTGCCGAGATAAAGGATAGAATGCGCAAAGGAAAAGCCAAAGGTTTTCGTGAAGATGAGCGCGACACCTTATGGTTTGAGGACCGTGTGTATGTACCCAATAATGCCGAGATCAGGAAGTTGATACTACAGGAGGCTCATGACTCGCCATACTCGATACACCCCGGAAACACCAAGATGTATTTGGACTTAAAAGAGCGTTTCTGGTGGACGGGTATGAAGAGGGATATTGCTGAGTATGTAGCCGTATGTTATGTATGTCAGAGAGTGAAGGCAGAGCATCAGAAGCCCGCAGGATTGCTACAGCCTATGCCAATACCCGAATGGAAGTGGGATAAGCTTGGCATGGATTTCATCACCGGATTACCCAGGACCCGATCAGGATATGATTCTATCTGGGTAGTAGTGGATCGGTTGACCAAAGTAGCTCACTTTATTCCAGTGAAAACCACATATACGAGTGCGAAGTTGGCCAAGATATATATGACCAGGATCGTATGTCTGCACGGAGTTCCGAGGACCATCGTATCAGATAGAGGAACCCAGTTTACTTCAAGGTTTTGGCGCCAACTACACCAGACATTGGGAACCAGGCTAGTGTTTAGTACAGCTTTTCATCCGCAGACAGATGGACAGACCGAGAGAGTCAATCAGATTCTGGAGGACATGTTAAGAGCTTGTGCGCTAGATTATGGATCTAGTTGGGATGACAATTTGCCCTACGCGGAGTTCTCATACAACAACAGCTACCAAGCCAGTTTGAAGATGGCACCTTTCGAGGCTTTGTATGGAAGGAGGTGCAGAACACCGTTGATGTGGGATGAAGTTGGAGACCGTCAGTTGTTTGGACCGGATTTGATTAAGGAATCCGAAGAGAAGGTTAAGCTGATTCGAGATAGACTGAAAGTAGCCCAGTCCAGACAGAAGAGTTATGCCGATCCAAAACGCAAGGAGGTAACCTATGAAGTCGGAGACAGAGCATATCTACGAGTATCACCCTTACGAGGAGTGAAACGTTTTGGAGTTAAAGGAAAGTTAGCCCCGAGGTTTGTAGGACCATACCGAGTATTGGGACGTATGGGTGAAGTTGCCTACAAGTTGGAATTGCCCGAAGGACTGTCAGGAGTTCACGATGTGTTTCACGTTTCCCAGTTGAAGAAGTGCCATGCGGAGATGGCTGATATTTCTCTAAGAGATACAGTGCCCCTAGAAGCAATTCAATTGGATAGTGATCTAACCTACGAGGAGAAACCCGTCAAGATTCTCGAGTTTGCCAGCCGAGTTACACGCAACAAAGTTATCAAGTTTTGCAAAGTTCAGTGGAGTCACCATACCGAAGATGAAGCCACCTGGGAGCGCGAAGAAGACCTCCGGAAGGACCACCCACACCTGTTTTCTACCCAACCCGAATCTCGAGGGCGAGATTCATCTTAAGGGGGGTAGGTTTGTAACATCCCAAATTTTTAATTTGGAATGTTATACATAGGTCATCCATGCATATCATATTTTATTGCATTTCGTTTTGCGATCCTCGAAAATTCTAAGCAACTCAAGGACCCACGGAGAGAGTTGGGGATTTCACCGTTTTCATATTTGAATTTTTCTCAAATATTGAAACAGGGATCAATTTGGTTTAACTATTTTTCTCTCCGAAAATATTTCATATTAAAAATATATGAGAGGAGATAATATGACTTCTCCAAAATAAATGGAATATTGGAGGAAAAATATTAAAATCAAATAAATATTTTATTTGGATTTTTATTGCAATTTTATTTGAATTTAGAAAAATATGCATTTTTCAAAATTGCATTAGAGTCCCAAATAAATGTTTACCTTGTCCGGGAGATTTTTTGAGGACGGGGAAAATTTATTTCGGGAATTTTGGAGTCCGTTTAGTATTTCTTTTATTTATTTTTCTGCGCGGAATTATTTTAAAAAAAAAACTCCGCCGGACCGAACTGGGCCGAAGCCCAGCCGGCCCAGCAGGCCGCCGCCGCCTTCACGTCCCGTGCCGGAGACGGACTCGCCGGAGGAGTCCGCCGCCGCCGCGCCTCCGCCCCGTCGCCCCCTCGCCCAAGCCACCCCCTCCCCCTCTTAAATAGCGCAGGCCCCCCCACCCTGGAGCCCCAAGCCGCCGCCGCCGCCTGCCCTCGCCGCGCCGCCGAGCCGCTGCTGCTGCCGCTGCCGCCGAGCCGCCGCGCCGCCTCGCACGCCGCTGCCGCCGCCGCCCGCGTCGCGCCGCCGCCCCGCGCCGCACCCCGCCGTCCCGCCGGAGCCCCGCCGGAGGTAGCCGCCGCCGCCTCGGTTTTCGCGAGAAAACCGATCGGTTTTGTTTAAACCCTAGATCTAGGTTCGGTTTTTTTTAAATACCGGTTTATTCTTTTTAGATCGGTTTTCCGTCGGTTTAGTTATTTAGCGGACGTTCGTCCGTACGTTCGTTTTAACGAACGGTTTTCACCGTTTAACCGCAGACAGCGAACGTTCGTTCGTTAGTTTTCTTTTTCTCGGATTTTTCCGCGATTATTTTCGATCGCGATTTCTGATCCGATTTTCGTTTTAGTATAACTTTTCGCTCGTTTGTCGGAATCAGGCGATTCAAGCGCCTAGATCTTCGTCTCGAAGCCCTCTTTCTATTTAACCAACTTAAACAAGTTTTTGCTACTGTAAAATTTGACTTTAGTCCAGATTAGTAATCGAAGCTTGTTTCTTTCGCAGTTTGAGTTTCGTTGCTCCGTTTGATTTGATTCTTTTTGCAAACCGGAGTTCTTCAGTTGAACTATCTGGTTAGGTCTTCTCATTTGGGTTTTACCCGTGCATCTTCGCTTGATTGCTTATGTATGCTATTGTTTGTTTGCGATAGAATTCCCGGAGTGCGAAGCGTGCTACTACGAGTCCCTAGGTTTTGCGGATCGTCAGCAAGGCAAGTAACACATTGATCATACTTCTTCGTTACCCAGTTTTTATGCATTAGTTTCGACCCTCAAACATTGCATGATTAGGATGTGATTAACTTGTGGGTACTGGGAAGTAGATGATGAGGTAGAACCTATTGCCCTTTTATTATAAAACCCTTGGGAGTTACTTCTACGCTATGCTTATGTTGCCATGCTATGCTCGTAGACGTGGATTGGGTTTTGAGTGTATCCATGACAGATGTGAGATTGTTAATTAATGGTTAACTTAAGGTGGCTACTTTAATACACATCTGGGTGGATTGCTTGTTTGGGCACCTGGGGATATACCAGTGTTGTCCTAGGAGATCCCGGGGATATACCGTGTGATCCTCCTACGGTCCGCCACCCAGGCTCAAAGGGATCATAAGATTATTCATGCTAGAAACTTCCGTGTGCAGCCACAAGCTATTATGGGCTCTAGCATAGTTGAGTATGTTACATGACCTCTTTCAGTGGTAGGCTAGCAGATGTAGGGGAAAGTAGGTGTAACAGTCTACCCAGAGTAAAGAGTAAATGTTTCTGAAAGACTGTGTCTCGGTCATCCGTTTCTCAAACACCATGTAGTGCGAGAAATCCAATGGAGGAGATCGAGTCTTGTGGGGAAAAGTGCACAAACCTCTGCAGAGTGTACAAACTGATCATGATTAGCCGTGTCCCCGGTTATGGACATCTTGAGTATCTGGTTCTTGGATCATCATATTGAATCCCATCACTCTAAATTAATTTGTTGGGATTAATGATTACTTTTAATTGGGATTGAGAGGGGGATTTACCTTCTCAATGTTCAACAACCACCATGATAGTTAAATAAAATATATTCCTTTGTTGTAGGGAAAAATTGGCTTTTCGCAAAATAGTATAACACTAGAGCTTTCCACCAGCCAAATATGCATGTAGTATTAGCAATTATTCTGTTCACTGCTCTACTGTGTTATATTGCCAGCATATTCCATGTGCTGACCCGTTTCGGGCTGCAACGTATCATGTTGCAGACTTTTCAGACGAAGAGTAAGGTGTGCTAGGTCGTTGTCGTGCACTCAGCTATGCCGTTGGAGTTGATGGACTCACTTTATCTTCCAAGCCTTCCGCTGTTATCTTATTTAGATGGCCTTAAGCCATATTTATTGTAATCAGTTCTCTTTTGAGACATTCGATGTAATAAGTGTGTGATTGCACTTTGTTATAAATCCTTCGAGTACTGTGTGTGTCAGCATTACCGATCCAGGGATGACACTTGAACACAGAGATTCGATCCATTCGGGTCGGGTCGCTACAGCTTAAACCTGCACACTGAAGTTATCTTTTGGAGATTATTTTGTTTGCCATGGATAATTTTGGTTGATGTTTAACCTGTTGTGCTTAACATGCCTCTCGATGTACCTACACAGGACAATTTTGGGAACGACTGCTGTTTTCCATCGAGGTTAGTTTCATCCCATGGCTTATATATACTCACTGTTCAGGATGTCGGTAGCTGGTACCATATAGGCCGGGGGTTGATAAGGGACTAATCGGTGAATCGGACTTTTAACTGAATATATTTGTAACCCATTTATCGTTAGGTTAACTAGGGCCATATGTAATATATCTGAGGCTACATAGCAACATGCACTGTACCTAATGTCTAAATATGCAATCCTAGGCTACATAGCAACAAGGAAGAGTGTTACCTTAATGTTCTGATGATGTCTAGATATACGTAGAAGAGCAGCAGCAACAACAACAACACAGCCCTGTTTGGATACTCAACTTAGCTAGAGGTTAGAGTTAGTTTCTAGCTCATGAGTAACCCTGAACTAACTCCATCCAAAGAGGTGTTTGAATGACAGGGTTAGATTGACAATAAATGCACTAGGAGAACTAGCTCCAATTAGCACCTCTTGGGTTGGATAGTTTTTTTGGGTGGGTTAGATGCAACTAGCTCAAACTAGCCCTCATGTTTGGATATACTTTAAGGCTATTTGAGCCCGAACTAGCTCAAACTAACTCTAACCCATGGATACAGCAGTAGTTAATTAGCCGATAATTTGTAAGAATGCAATAAACTCCTTCCGGCCCATAATATAAGATGTTAATTCATCTAATATGTGAGTATATTGGATTTTATAAGATATTATAAAAGAGTGTTGTACTACATCATTGTGCAATTACTGTTTAGCTTCTAATATTAACTTGGTGCTTTTAGGTACATATGTCATTGGTAAAGATCCGCGCTTCGACCCTTTCTGCGTATGGGGCAATGAGATATCGATGAACCAGCATCAAGTGAGGAAGCTGATAAAGATTGTTAGTAAAATGGGTCAAAAGATGGGAATTAAACTATTTCTTTACACTTTATCCAAGACAACAGCGAACTGCAGGATGGTAAGTAAGAACTCTGCAGCCTTCTTTTTACTGCCCATAATGAGTTGTGTTAGATGACAATGTCAGAATCTTTTTCCTTTGCAGTGGTTCCCAAAGTAGTTTACTCAAGATTACCTCTCAAACTACATGATTGGTAGGCATGCAAAGGTTAAAGTATTTCTACCAGAACACGATGATTATCTAGATGTTTTCATGAAGACCGTGAAGGATGGGCGGTCGGCCATCACAAGGGGTTGGACTAGAGTCGTGCGTGCCTTCTGCATGGAGGAGGGCACAATATGGGCATTCCGCT
Organism: Thinopyrum elongatum; assembly: GCA_011799875.1. NCBI lineage: Eukaryota > Viridiplantae > Streptophyta > Magnoliopsida > Poales > Poaceae > Thinopyrum > Thinopyrum elongatum. Next base: position 411,260,806 of record CM022297.1, on the reverse strand, counting down.
TCACCTTGTTCAGCAACCAGAATGTATTTTCCCTCTTTCTTTATCGTCTTTAATAGTACAAGTATATAACTGTGGTTCATCATTCTTTATTTGGTTCTTATGTAATCCTTGAACAAATGTACCTATGAATCGAATAATGCATTGGTTGTTTGAACCTGATGGATATGAATAAAGCTATAGCATACATTCAAATTCAAATTCAAATCCGGTACAATTTGAAATAGCAGCAATTAAATTACGGTGAAATTACGCTCTCCAGGTCGTTACGGCACACACAGTTGGTAAAACACAAACGTTTGTGATATACACCATAATCCAACACGGTTCACAGAGAGGAAACGTGTGCAAGCATGCACACAATTGCCGTTTACAAAGCGTGTGCGATGTCAGACAATATCACAAACGGTGCGGGCAAACTAAACATTTGTGATAGTTGCCTTATCGTACACGATTCGCAACCATGAACTGTTTCTGATGAAGTATGCATCGTAAACATTGCACCACAGAATAGCGTGTGCGATAGTTGTCGTGTACGATGATGTTACGACAGTCCAATGTTTTGTAATCTTGTCCGACACTCGTACGACGATTAGCTAATCTTCTTAATTAGTTATTGCATATGGTTTGGGAAAAGCAAATGTGTGTGATTGTCTGCTTATCATACACGTTCTATAATAGTGAACCGTTTGTGATGGGCCGCGCATCGTAAATGTAGCACCACAGAATACCGACTGCGATGGCAATGCGAGCACAAACGAGTAGGAGTACTGTATCTGCATCAAGGCTCCCTATCCCCGATGGTTTCTGGGTCGTGTGGGAAGGACCCCCCTATCGCCCACACATACTTGGCGATGGTTCCAAATGCCATCACGGAAAGGGGTTAAAACCATTTGTATAGCACCTCGTTGTACGAGTGTCATATCCTGGGGACTACGCACACAACCAGGAGCAAGAGTATTATACCAAGTCTTATCATCACCCTTTAATGAGAACAGAAATAATTTGAGAATATAATAATAGCGAATTTTCTCATCATGAGCAAAAAGGGTGGCTATGTCATTCAACTTAGTAAGGTGTGCCACAACAGTTTCAGTTTCATAACCATGGAAAGGATCAGATTCAACCAAAGTAATTAACTCTGGGTCGACAGAGAATTCATAATCCTTATCATCAACAAAGATAGGTGAAGTAGCAAACTTAGGATCACATTTCATTCTAGCATTCTAAGATTTTTCTTTCAGTTTGCATAATAATTTCTTAAGATCATCCCTATCATTGCAAGCAAGAAAGTCTCTAGTTGTCTCCTCATCCATAACATAGCCTTCCGGTATCTTAGGCAATTCATATCTAGGAGAACTAGATCTAATAGGTGTTTCAAGATTTTTAGTTTCAAGCTCTTCATTAGTTTCAACAATTTCATCAGTTTTAGCATTCTCAAAAGCTTTAGTTCTAGCAAGTTGTTCATCAAGAAATTCACCTAGTGGCACATTATCATCAAGCATGGTACTAGCATCATCATGAGTATCAATCATAGCAGAAGTAGCATCATTAATAACTTGCGACATATCAGAATTAATAGCATGTGGTGGTGTTGCAAGTCTACTTATAACAGAAGGTGAATCAAGTGCAGAGCTAGATGGCAGTTCCTTACCTCCCCTCGTCTTAGAGGGAAAAATCTTAGTCTTGGCGTCCTTCAGATTCTTCATATTGATAATTTGATAATAATCCCAAGTGACTCAACAAATATAGCAATGCTCCCAGGCAACGGCGCCAGAAAAAGGTCTTGATACCCCACAAGTATAGGGGATCACAACAGTTTTTGATTGTAGAGTATTCAACCCAAATTTATTGATTCGACACTAGGGGAGCCAAAGAATATTTGCAAGTATTAGCAGTTCAGTTGTCAATTCAACCACACCTGGAGATTAATTATCTGCAGCAAAGTGATCAGTAGCAAAGTAATATGATAGTTTTGATAGTAGTAACAACGGCAATAGTAACAGTAATAGTGATAGCAATGATTTTGTAGCAAGTGTAACAGTAACGATAGCAGTAGTAACTTACCAAGAACAATATGAGAGAAATTTGTAGGCATTGGATCGGTGAATTCGTTGGATGATATTCATCATATAACAGTCATAACCTAGGGCGATACGGCACTAGCTCCAGTTCATAAATATAATGTAGGCATGTATTCCATAAATAGTCATACGTGCTTATGGAAAGAACTTGCATGACATCTTTTGTCCTACCCTCCCGTGGCAGTGGGGTCCATATGGAAACTAAGGGATATTAAGGCCTCCTTTTAATAGAGAACCGGAACAAAGCATTAACACATAGTGAATACATGAACTCCTCAAACTACGGTCATCACCGAGAAGTGTCCCGACTTCTGTCACTCCGGGGTTGCCGGATCATAACACGTAGTAGGTGACTATAACTTGCAAGATCGGATCTAGAACATAGATATAATGGTGATAACATAAATGGTTCAGATCTGAAATCATGGCACCCGGGCCCAAAGTGACAAGCATTAAGCATGGCAAAGTCATAGCAACATCAATCTCAGAACATAATGGATACTAGGGATCAAGCCCTAACAAAACTAACTCGATTACATGATGAATCTCGTCCAACTCCTCACCGACCAGCGAGCCTATGAAGGAATTACTTACTCCCGGTGGGGAGCATCATGGAATTGGCGATGGAGAAGGGTTGGTGATGACGAAGATCGAAGATCCCCCTCTCCGGAGCCCCAAACGAACTCTAGATCCGACCTCCCGATGAATAACACGAGGTGGCGGCGGCTCCGTCTCATGAAACGCGATAATTCTTCCTCCCTGATTTTTTTCTCCAAAAATGTGATTTTATAGTGTCAGGGTTGAGGTCTGCGGGGCCACCAGGTGGGGACAACCCACCTGGGTGCGCCAGGAGGGGGGGCGCCTTGGTGGGTTGTGCCCACCCAGGTACCCCCCCCTCCGGTGGTTCTTGGCTCCAGAAATTCTCTTTTATTGTATAAAAAATCCTCGCAAAGTTTCGTTCCAATCCGAGAACTTTTATTTCTGCGCAAAAAACAATGCCATGGTAGTTCTGCTGAAAACAGTGTTAGTCCGGGTTAGTTTCATTCAAATCATGCAAATTAGAGTCCAAAACAAGAGGAAAAGCGTTAGGAAAAGTAGATACAACGGAGACATATCAATTGTGATGTGGTATGATAATATGGTATCCTCCTCTGAATGTTTCAAGTGGCTTGACTTGGCACATGTTCACGCATGTAGTTGATTCAAAACCAACATAGCCTTCATGATGTTTATGTTCATGTTGTCTATATCCTATTCATGCTAGTATTCAATGTTAATCATTTACAATGGCTTATGGGGCCCACGTGGCTCCGCTGACCCTAATTCCAACTCTATAAATTCATATTTCCTAATAAAAAATAAGAAGAAGTTTCATCACGTTTTACGATACGGAGCCGCCACCACCTCCTGTTCTTCATCGGGAGGCCACATCTGGAGCCCGTTCTGGGCTTCGGAGAGGGGGGATTCGTCGCCATCATCATCACCAACCCTTCTTCATCACCAATTCCATGATGCCCACCACCGGGTGTGAGTAATTTCTCTAAAGGCTTGCTGGACGGTGATCGGTTGGATGAGATTTATCATGTAATTGAGTTAGTTTTGTTAGGGCTTGATCCCTAGTATCCACTATGTTCTGAGATTGATGTTGCTATGACTTTGCTATGCTTAATGCTTGTCACTAGGGCCCGGGCCATGATTTCAGATCTGAACCCTTTATGTTTTCACGAATATATTTGTGTTCTTGATCCTATCTTGCAAGTTATACGCACCTATTACGTGTTCTGATCTGCATACCCCAAAGTGACAGAAGTTGGGATTCTTTCGGTGATTACCGTAATTTGAGAAGTTCATGTATTCACTATGTGTTAATGCTTTGTTCCGGTTCTCTATTAAAAGGAGGCCTTAATATCCCTTAGTTTCGTTATGGAACCTGCTACCACGGGAGGGTAGGACAAAAGATGTCATGCAAGTTCTTAACATAAGCACGTATGACTATATACGGATTACATGCCTACATTACATTGACGAATTGGAGCTAGTTCTGTGTCGCGCTAGGTTATAACTATTATATGATAAATGTCATCCAACATAATTATCTATCACCGATCCAATGCCTACGATTTTCACATATTGATCTTGCTAAGTTACTATCACTGGTTCTGTTGCTATTACAATTACTATAAAATTGCTACTGCTACTGTTATCATTACTATTGCTACTTTGCCACTACTATCAAAATTATCATACTAATGTGCCACCGATCACTGCTGCAGATATTTAGTTCTCCAGGTGTGGTTGAATTGACAACTCAACTGCTAATACTTGCAAATATTCTTTGGCTCCCCTTGTGTCGAATCAATAAATTTGGGTTGAATACTCTACCCTCGAAAACAGATGCGATCCCCTATACTTGTGGGTTATCTAACCCCTCCACCGCAGCCAAGGTAGTAGTCAATCCTACTTCTTCGGATACAGATGCCAACTCCGTTAAGTATGCGTCTAATAGCATTAAACCTACAACTTCTCAAGGAAAGATGGGTTGGGCACCCATGCCGCGGTTGCCCCTCCCCGAGTCTATGGAGGACCGGTCGCCTCACCTCATATGAACACTCATGGGCCTCCTCCTAAGCTTGACTTGAATAATTTTCATGATTGGGTTTTTCGTATCAAGTCTCATTTGAATCACATCTCAACATAACTTTGGAGGGTTATTGAGCAAGGCTTTGATACGTCTCCAGCGTATCTATAATTTATGAAGTATTCATGCCATGTTTACAACAATTTTATATGGTTTTGGTATGATTTGATTAGATCTAATCCGGAGTGACACTGTTTTCAGCAGAACTACCATGGTGTTGTTTTTTGTGCAGAAATAGAAGTTCTCGGAATGGGCTGAAAATTTACGGTGATTTTTGTGGACCAAAAGAGACCCCTCAAGCATCGAGGAAGGACCAGAAGCTTCACGAGGAAGTGAGAAGCCTGGGGGCACGCCCTCCCCCCAGGGGGCGCTGCGTAGGCTTGTCGCTCCCTCTTGGGCTCCTTGGCATGAGACCAACGCCAAAAATTCCTATAAATACCCAAACCCCCAGAAAGAACCCTAGATGAGAAGTTACGCCGCCGCAAGCCTCTGTCTCCCTGAAAACTCAATCGGGACCCTATTCCGGCACCCTGTCGGAGGGGGAAATCATCACCAGAGGCCATCTTCATCATCCCGGCGGTCTCCATGACGACGAGGGAGGAGTTCACCCTCAGGGCTGAGGGTTTGTACCAGTAGCTATGTGTTTGATCTCTCCCTGTCTCTCGTGTTCTTGATTTGGCACGATCTTGATGTATCGCGAGCTTTGCTAATATAGTTGGGTCATATGGTGTTTTCCCCTCTCTATCTTGTTGTGACGAATTAAGTTTTTACCTTTGAGGTTTCACTATTATTGGATTGAATACTTTGTTGCGTTTGAGAACACTTGATGTATGTCTTGCATATGAATACCAGTGGTGACAATGCGGTATTATATTGATTCACTTGATGTATGTTTTGGTACTCAACTCGCGGATTCTCGAGGTGACATTGGGGTAATCTATGCATAGGGATTGATGCACATTTTCGTCCTACTTTCTCCAGTAAAAATATTGTGGAACTCTTTGAAGTTCTTTGTGTTGGATCGAATATTATGAATCTGAAGTTGTTTGATGCATATGGTATAATCAACTCACGGATACTTGTGGTGACATTGGAGTATCTTGGTGACATTAGAGTTGGTTGATGTGTATCATATAGTGTTATTTTAGTACGAACTCTAGGGATGTTTGTGACACTTATAGGAATAGCTCAATAGATTGATCGGAAAAAATAACCTTGAGGTGGTTTCATACCCTACAAACAATTTCATCTTATGTTCTCCGCTAGATAAAAACTTTGGAGTGATTCTTTGTCGCACGTTGAGGGATTGTTATATGATTCAATTATGTTAGCACTGTTGAGAGATTGCACTAATGAAAATATGAACCCTAGGCCTTATTTTCAAGCATTGCAATACCGTTTTTGCTCACTTTTGTTACTTGCTACCTTGATGTTTTTTACTGTTCCGATTACAAAAATCTCGTGATATGCAAAGCCATAAGCTTGGGGATGCTATATTTGATGAAGATGATATTTTTTGTCCCCCAAGTCTTGATGAGAAAAATTATTATGATGATAGCATGCCTCCTATTTATGATGATTATGGTGATGATATGTATGCTATAAAGAATAATTATAACCATGGAACTTGTCATCATAATTTTAATTCTCAATATGATTATGCCAATCAAGTATCACATGATAGTTATTTCACTGAATTTGCTCCCACCACTATTGTTGAGAAGAAATTTGCCTATGTGGAGAGTAATAAAAATTCTATGCTTGTTGATCATGAAAAGAATGCTTTGTGCGATAGTTATATTGTTGAATTCATTCATGATGCTACTGAAGATTATTTTGAGAGAGGAACATATGCTTTTACATATCTCAACAACATCAAGTTTTATCTCTTTATGTTGATAGTTTTGGAGTCATGCTTGTTTTGCCTTCCTATGCTAGTTGATTCTTGTCCCATAAGTTGTTTGCTCACAAAATCCCTATGCATAGTAAGTGGGTTAGACTTAAATGTGCTTGCCATGTGATTCATGATGCTCTCTTGCATGTTTCAATTCTTCACTTTTATGCAAGCATCATTAAAATCATCATGCCTAGCTAAAAAGGCAAAAAAGAAAAGCGCTTGTTGGGAGACAACCCAATACTTATACCTACTATTTTTGTGTGTTCATGTGATTAAGCTACTGTAGTAATCATGTTTTATAGCTTTTGTTTCAATAAAGTGCCAAGTAAAGCCTTTGGGGTAGTTTGAATGATAATTGACTTGATTCTTTGCAAAAACAGAAACTTTTGCGCCCAGCACTGGAATTCTCTAAATTCACTGTAACGTGGAACAATTATGAATTTTTTACACATGATTGATATACAAATTACCCATGTTATCCTATATTTTCAGAATTTTTGGATTTACATAAGTATAGTCATTATTCAAATCTTTACAGATTGTTCTATTTTTGACAGATTCTGTTTTCAATGCAAAGTCTGCTTGCCTTTACCATGCTCATTTTGCAAGTATATGAGTTTCTGTTTCAAAAAGAAAGTTTGCTGTGATTGTTTGAATTCTTTAGACAAGTCAGAATGTGATAAATCTTGAAATTTTGATACAATAATCTATGATAAATTTTCTACGGTGTGGTAAATTTTTAGAATTTTCGGAGTGAAATAAGTATGGATCTTGCTTCATCCTTTAGAGACTGTTTGGTTTAGATAGATTGATGTTATGTTTGCATTGTTTGCATATGTTTGCTTGTTTAATGATTCTATTTGAGGATAGGAGTATTAAATATGCAGAGGCATTTAGTATGCAATGTTTAATAATAATTTTAGTGATTTGTTACAGTAGATAATGATAAGGTTTTGCATTGATTTATACTAACTTATCTCATGAGTTCTTGTTGAGTTTTGTGTGGATGAAGTTTTTAAGATTTGGGAAACCGTGATATGAGAGGGATTAAGGAGACACAAGAGCTCAAGCTTGGGGATGCCCAAGGCATCCCAAGATAATATTCCAAGAAGTCTCAAGCCTCTAAGCTTAGGGATGCCCCGGTAGGCATCCCATCTTTCTTCATCAACAACTATCGGTTAGTATCGGTTGAGCCTAAGTTTTTGCTTCTTCAAATGAGTTGTGCTATTCTTGGAATGTCATTTTATTTTGTTTTGCTTGCTATTTCAAAAAATACGTAAGATCTGAAATTTTTAAATGAGAGAGAGTCCTCACATAGCTACCTATTTGCTTAACTACTCATTTGATCTTCACTTATATCTTTTTGGTGTAGTTTGTCATTTACTATCGTTCTTCACTTATATTGTTTGAGTAAATTGTTGAATGAACTGAATATCATAAAGTTGAAATTATATGTGCTTCATACGCTTGTATCATGCCTAATAGTAGTTTCACATTGGGTTTAGAAAGCAAAATCTATTGAAGCTTGACAATCACAATATTGGTCATACAAGCAATTCATGAATGATTAGTATAACAAAGATAATTTTCTCATATAAATATATTATCTTGAACATCTTTTATGATTGTGAGTACCCATTAATTATTTTAAAACTTGAGCAAATTAGTTGAAGTTTGACAAGGAAGACAACGTAATGAGTTATGTTTGGGTATATTTGCATAGAAGTTATATTGTTATGGATCCTCCAACATGTGGTGCCTGCTTAGGATCTTTTGCTAGCAAAAATTCGTACTAAGTAGAGATACTACTTGTGCATCCAAAAACCCTCAAACCCAGTTTCTTGCCATGGGTGTCCACCATATCTACCTATGGATTGAATAAGATCCTTCAAGTAAGTGTCATCGGTGCAAAAAGCAATAAAAATTGCTCCTAAAATATGTATGATCTTTTATTGCAAGGGAAAATGAGCGTTGTATGAACTTGTGATGGTAAAGAAATAAAAGCGACGGACTGCATAATAAAGGTTGCTATCACAAGGGGCAATATAACATGACGTTCCTTTGATTTAAGGTCTTGCACATCCAAATATAAAAAACCCATGACAACCTCTGCTCCCCTCTGCGAGGGGCCTATCTTTTACTTTATGTATTACTTTTATGCAAGAGTCAGTAGTATTACTTCTCATTTCAACCTCAATTATTCTCTAGTTGGCAAGCATCATGTGGTGGGGCAAGATCCAGGCACATATGGACAGTCAAATATATTTGATCATGAATTATTATTGTTGACAATTATCTCTATGATAAATAAGTTGGGAGGCAAAACATTAAGCCCTTATATTTCTCTATGTTCGATGAATGCTTTGAGTATCAGCAATCATAGAAGACTAAATGATAATTGACTATGTGGAGCTCTCACTTAGACTTTGTTAAAAATAAGTTGAATCGCAATTGTTTGGTGACTAAGGACATAGGTTGTGAAGTTTCAAGAGAACGCATTGTTTGAACCATAACATGTGAATTGGTTGCTACTTTATCATGATAAATTTTATGAGAAAAGGTTGCTGTTATGATGCTAAGAAAAGTAATTGAAATTATCATTGATCAAACTTATGCACTATGCTAGCATTCACACTTCATAAATTATTTCTTTTATCATTTACCTACTAGAGGACGAGCAGGAATTAAGCTTGGGGATGCTGATACGTCTCCAACGTATCTATACTTTATGAATTATTCATGCCATGTTTACAACAATTTTATATGGTTTTGGTATGATTTCATTGGAACTAACCCAGACTGACGCTGTTTTCATAAGAACTACTGTGGTGTTGTTTTTTGTGCAGAAATATAAGTTCTCGGAATGGGCTGAAAATTTACGTTGATTTTTTGTGGACCAAAAGAGACCCGCGAAACATCGAGGAAGGACTAGAAGCTTCACGAGGAAGCGACAAGCCTGGGGGCGCGCCCTCCCCACAGGGCACGCGGGGCAGGCTTGTCACTCCCTCGTGGGCCCCTTGACATGAGACTAAAAGCAAAAGTGCTCATTGTAAAAGCACAAGTGCTCCCTGGGTGATTTTGGTAATTAATGTCAACATATCTCTTGTTGGACTAATATCTTCATCTAGTATATTTCAGATAGTTCAGCAAAGGCGTGGCATGGACAAGATGATGTGGAACCCCTTCAAGATGCTAAGGACAGAAGATTGGCAAAGGCTCAAGACTCTTCATTTCTATTTCAGTGATCCAAGATCACATTGAGTCCATAGGAAAAGCCTATACTATTAAAAAGGGATGAGGTGTTGCTTAATGGTCTACTTGCTCAAAGTGCTTAGTGATATGCTCCAAATCCCTCAGCCACTTTCTCAAATCCAAGTATGTCCTAAACCTAGACTAGCCGATTTCGGTCTCAATATTCTATTCACTAAAGTAGATTGCCAAGTGTTTCAAAGAGATAATCATAATATTGTCTTTACCGGTATACGTAGAGGTGATCTATACATTGTTGATTTCACTAAAAAGGCTCGACCTAGAACTTGCTTAATTGCTAAATCTTCTAAAGGTTGGTTGTGGCATAGAAGGTTAGGCCACGTGGGCATGCGAAATCTTGACAATCTTATCAAAGGTGATCATATCCTTGGTGTTAAAGATGTTGTATTTGACAAGGATAGACTTTGCAGTGCTTGTCAAGCAGGAAAACAATTTGGAGGAAGTCATTCCGTGAAGAACATTATGACCATGAGAAGACCGCTTGAGCTACTTCATATGGATCTTTTTGGTCCCAATGCCTACAAGAGTCTCGATGGTAACTCGTTTGGTTTGGTCATTGTTGACGATTTTTCATGATTTACGTGGGTGTTCTTTCTTGATGATAAATCGCAGGTCCAAAAGATCTTCAAAAACTTCGCTAGGAAGGCCCAAAATCTATTTGAAGTGAAGATCAAAAAGGTTCGCAGCGACAACGGAACAGAGTTCAAGAACGCAAATGTGGATACCTTTCTTGACGAAGAAGGGATTTCACATGAGTTCTCGGCTACGTACACACCTCAACAAAATGGAGTTGTTGAGAGGAAGAACCGGACACTCATTGAGATGGCGAGAACGATGCTTGATGAATACAAGACACCAAAACACTTTTGGGCAGAAGCGGTTGAGACAGCTTGTCATGCAACAAATCGTCTATATCTTCACAAGCTAGTCGGCAAGACGGCATACGAGCTTCTCACTGGTAACAAACCCCAAGTTGGATACTTTCGAGTATTTGTCTCAAAGTGCTATATTCTTGATAAGCATTGTCGTTCGAAATTTGCTCCTAAATCTCATGAAGGTTTCCTACTCGGTTATGGCTCAAACTCTCACACTTACTGTGTCTACAACAATTTCACCCGAAAGGTTGAAGAGACGGTGGATGTGAAGTTTGATGAATCTAACAGCTCGCAAGTAGAGCAATTGCCAATTGATGTAGGTGACAAGGACCCTTCGGAAGCAATACAAGACTTGTCTATTGGCAAGATTCGCCCAACGGAGGTGAAGGAGAGTACCTCGTCCGTTCAAGTGGAAGCCTCAACTTCACGACAAGGTGAACCACAAGTTGACTTGGAGGCATCCACAAGTGGAACACGACAAGATGAAGGAAACGAGGATGTACAACAAGATGAACCTCATCGACCTCCTTTGCCACCTCCACAAGAGAACATCAACGCGAACAACAATGAAGAAAGACAAGAGGAAGAACAAGATGATGAAGAGGATGTTCCACCCCGACCTAAACAAAAGCTCTCGCGAGTTAGAGCAAGAGTTTCAAGAGATCATCCCGTTGAACAAATCTTCGATGACATTCAAACCGGGAGAATTACTCGATCTAAGTCTCGCTTAGCTAACTTTTGTGAACATTATTCTTTCATCTCTAACATTTAACCTATGAAGGTTGAAGAAGCTCTTGATGATCCGGATTGGGTGAACGCTATGCATGAAGAGCTACACAATTTCGAGAGGAATGAAGTATGGACGCTTGTTGAAAAGCCCGATGAAAAGCACAATGTCATTGGATTCAAATGGGTGTTTCGGAATAAGCAAGATGAAGATGGACAAGTTGTACGCAACAAGGCCCGTCTCGTCGCCCAAGGGTATACACAAGTCGAAGGTATGTACTATGGTGAGACATATGCCCCCGTTGCTAGACTTGAGTCCATTCGCATCTTACTTGCTTATGCCAATCATCATGATATTACATTATATCAAATGGACATTAAAAGTGCCTTTCTAAATGGAGAAATTGAGGAGGATGTTTATGTTAAACAACCTCCCGGCTTTGTTAATCCTAAGAAACCTAATCATGTTTACAAACTTCACAAAGCTCTTTATGGTCTTAAACAAGCTCCTAGAGCATGGTATAAATGCTTGACAAAGTTTCTTACTGAAAAAGGCTTTGAGATTGGGAAGATTGATTCCACACTTTTTACTAAAAGGGTTAATGGTGAATTATTTGTATGCCAAATTTATGTGGATGATATCATATTTGGTTCGACTAACCCTCATTTTAGTGAAAAGTTTGGAAGGCTAATGTCGGAGAAGTTTGAGATGTCTATGATGAGTGAACTCAAGTTCTTTCTTGGTTTGCAAATCAAGCAAACTAAGGAGGGTACCTTTGTTTCCCAAACAAAGTATACCAAGGACTTATTCAAGAAGTTCAACATGCAAGAAAGCAAAGGTATGAAAACACCCATGCCTACTAGTGGACATCTTGACTTGACAAAGGATGGCAAACCGGTTGACCAAAAGGTTTATCGCTCTATGATTGGTTCATTGTTATATCTATGTGCCTCCCGTCCCAATATTATGCTAAGTGTGTGCATGTGTGCATGATATCAAGCGGCCCCTAAGGAATGTCATCTTAAGGCTGTGAAAAGGATAGTGAGGTACTTAATTCATACACCAAACTTTGGCTTTGGTATCCTAAGAGGTCTTCTTTTGATCTTGTTGGCTACTCCAATTCGGACTATGCTGGTGACAAGGTTGATAGAAAGTCCACTTCGGGTACTTGTCAATTTCTTGGTAGATCTCTTGTTTCTTGGTCCTCCAAGAAACAAAACTCAGTATCCTTATCCACCGCCGAAGCGGAATACATTGCCGCCGGTTCATGTTGTGCTCAATTACTTTGGATAACCCAAACTCTTAAAGATTATGGGATATATGTGAAACATGTTCCATTGCTTTGTGATAATGAAAGTGCCAATAAGATTGCTCACAATCCCAAGCAACATTCTCGAACTAAGCATATTGAAGTTCGTCATCATTTCATTCGAGATCATGTTGCTAAAGGAGACATCGATCTTAAGCATGTTCGTACTGATAAGCAATTGGCGGATATATTCACCAAACCTCTTGATGAGAAAGTATTTTGCCATTTGAGAGGTGAATTGAACATCATTGATGCCTCAAACTTGGAGTAGAAACTCCATTTGGATACATGCAAGGCATGAGCCTATGACAAGTCCTTGATATTTCTCTTATGATTATGATCATATGTCTTGAATCTATACTTGTACCCTTGCATGCTATCTAACCCTTGTAGGTACTTGGATGAGTCCAAATCTATGAGATTGCAACTCACTCTCATCTTGAGCAATCTCTACATCACCAAGTCTCTACAATATGGTGGTTGAAGACAAGGAAGCATGAATCCTTTCAACATATCCTTTGACAATTTCGATATTTCAAGCTTCATGATTGTCATTTTGGATACACAAGTGCTCTTCCTTGCAAAACTAACCCATGTAGGTAGATGAACTCAAACTACAAGTGGTGCTCCCAACTCTTGATGAACTACATCAATCTTGAGCATCCTACACAAGTTCAACTACATGATCAAGGTCAACACCACCACTCAAGGTATGTTATTCCATCTTAGAGGAGCTTTACCCCAAGTCATGGGTCAAAGCATCTCAACAATATGTGAAAACATCAAAATGCTTAAACGATAAATGGTAACTCCATTTTGAGCTTAAACGATGAGTATGACCTATGATCAAGTGTTCTCACTTGACTCCTAAGTCAATATACTCTAACATAGGTGACTCTGTCGCCGACCAACTCTAGATGAAGTTCTCTAGTGTTTCTTTGTGTTCTTGCATATGTCTCTTGCTTGCTTGTTCCCCTTTAAAAAAAAACTTCATCTAGATTTCAACTCTTTTAGTTTGTTATTCTCTGCATTCCCTGCATCTAATTCATTGCAAATCTTTCAGTTAATTCCTTGCAAATCCTTGTGAGATCTTATTTGCCAAGTGAGCTGAGATGACAAAAATTTTCCTCCGTATTGAACTCAGCCTTACCGATTTCTGCCTATTGGCTAGACCGAACTGCAATTTACATTGTAGTTAGTTCATCGGTACAACCGACAAGGACAAACCCGGTCTGACCGATATGCATCATCTATGACACAGCTAACTCGGTGTCACCGATGAAAATGAATCGGCATTACCGATTTCACTACTACGAAAACATTTTGCCATTACAATGTTAGTTCTTCTCTAGCTCCACTCGATGATTCTTTTCCTCTACTAGCATCTTAAACTACATGCTGCTCTGAACTGTGACTCAAGGATCAAACCTATTTGACTAATTCTCCAGAAGATCCCTTCTTGCAAATTGATGTCAAAGGGGGAGAGATAGCACACATCAAAGCTTATCACATAAGAGAGAAGCACATCTAAGCTTCTCCAGATGCTTATTAACAATAGAGGAGAGAAGTCACATGTCTTTAAGAGGGGAAAGACATGTTAATACCTAGTTGATTGTACTATTTCTTGCTCTGAGTTTCTTGCTCTGAGTTTCTTTTACCCTACCTTCTCCCATTATCCAATATCAGATTCAGGGGGAGAAATATCCAAGGGAAGAAAATATTTGGAATTCATTGCATATCTTTAATCCTTGGGGACATGTCTATACTAAATTAAGAGTACTAAGTACTCACTCACTACATGTCATCCCAGTCTTGGCACTCTTGTGTTCTTCTAAGTTTGCTCTGTTTAGTGGTGCTTCTGTGTTATCTAACCCTATTTTCTTAGAGTCATCTCTTCCAAAGCTAGCTCAAGACCACAAGGTAAGTATATGCATCACACTCATGTGCATGATGATCTCTTGCTGATGTACATATTGTTTGCAAGAAGGACTCATGAACATGAAGGTATACTCTATGTATCTACATCTTTTGCTCTGATGCATATAGCCAAGATACATGTAACTCATTGCTTGCTTTGACATGTTTATGCAATCACATGTTCTTATATTCTATCTTCACATGATTGCATACATGTAGGGGGAGTTTATGCATGTTACATGTCCTTCCAAAGCTTTACTTGTTACCTTTCTTATCTTTATCTAAAGCTTTGATGTATGTTGTCATCAATTACCAAAAAGGGGGAGATTGAAAGCACAAGTGCTCCTTGTAAAAGCACAAGTGCTCCCTGGGTGATTTTGGTAATTAATATCAACATATCTCTTGTTGAACTAATATTTTCATCTAGTATATTTCAGATAGTTCAGCAAAGGCGTGGCATGGACAAGAGGATGTGGAACCCCTTCAAGATGCTAAGGACAGAAGATTGGCGAAGGCTCAAGACTCTTCATTTCTATTTCAGTGATCCAAGATCACATTGAGTCCATAGGAAAAGCCCATACTATTAAAAGGGGACGAGGTGTTGCTTAATGGTCTACTTGCTCAAAGTGCTTAGTGATATGCTCCAAATCCCTCAACCACTTTCTCAAATCCAAATATGTCCTAAACCTAAAGTCAAACTCGGCCCCACCAATTTGATTCATCCAGCGCCATGGATTTTCCTTGACATAGCCACTGCCAGAAACCCTAATCGGTTCGGTCTCACCGATGGGATCTCGGTCTCACCGAGATGGGCTTGCAAACTCTCTGTTGCCTATTGCAACTATTTCAGTCTCACCGAAATATGCAGTCGGGCCAACCGAGTTTGCTTGACCAACTTTCTGTTTACTTATTACTAAAATCGGTCACACTGAGTTTGTGTAATCAGTCAAACTGAGACAAGGTTTTACCCTAACCCTAGCACATCGGTCCCACCGAAAAGCCTAACGTTCACATTTTTGACTGGATCGGTCTCACCGAGTTTACCTATTCGGTCCGACCGAGTTGGCTCATTTGTGTGTAACTATTAGATTTTGTGTGGAGGCTATATATACCCCTCCACCCTCCTCTCCATCAGAGAGAGAGCCATCAGAACGTGCCTACACTTCCACTACTCATTTTCTGAGAGAGAACAACCTACTCATGTGTTGAGACCAAGACATTCCAATCCAACCACAAGAATCTTGATCTCTATCCTTCCCCAAGTTGCTTTCCACTCAAATCATCTTTCCACCATAGCCAAATCTGTGAGAGAGAGTTGAGTGTTGGGGAGACTATCATTTGAAGCACAAGAGCAAGGAGTTCATCATCAACACACCATCTATTACCTTTTGGAGAGTGGTGTCTCCTAGATTGGTTAGGTGTCACTTGGGAGCCTCCGTCAAGATTGTGGAGTTGAACCAAGGAGTTTGTAAGGGCAAGGAGATTGCCTACTTCGTGAAGATCTACCCGAGTGAGGCAAGTCCTTCATGAGCGGTGGCCATGGTGGGATAGACAAGGTTGCTTCTTCATGGACCCTTCATGGGTGGAGCCCTCCGTGGACTCGCGCAACCGTTACCCTTTGTGGGTTGAAGTCTCCATCAACATGGATGTATGATAGCACCACGTATCGGAATCACGCCAAAAATCTCCGTGTCTCCAATTGCGTTTGCACACTCCAATCCCATCCCTTTACTTTGTTGCAAATTGCATGCTTTACTTTCCGCTGCTCATATACTCTTGCCATGCTTGCTTGAAATGTATTGTGAATGCTTAAACTTGTGCTAAAACTCCACCTCAACTTGAAGAACTTAAAAACTGCTACTTTGGCTTGTTGAGGGTCTAATCACCCCCCCCCCTCTAGACCCCTCTTCTCTATCCTTTCAGAGACCGACGCCAAAATTCCTATAAATACCCAAACCCTAGAAAGAACCCTAGATGAGAAGTTCTGCCACCGCAAGCCTCTGTATCCATGAAAACTCAATTGGGACCCTATTTCGGCACCCTGCCGGAGGTTCATTGAGGTTCTTCTCACCTTGTATGCATGACACAAGGCCCTTCTCAAGTTGATCTTTCAACTTGGCATTCTCTTCCACAAGATGAGCAAGCTCACAACAAGGGTTAGTAGCAAGAGTTTTATCAATAAGAACAAAAGGAGGGCTTGTAGCAATCTCATTGGTTAGCTTCACTTGGAGTTGATCATGAAACTTCTTGAGTGTAGCATGATCACTCTTCAAGGCCTTGTGAGCCTTGTCAAGTAACTCAAACTCCTTGAGTCTGGCATGGCAAATCCCAAGTTCAACTTTCTCGAATTTAAGCACTCTAGCAAGAACTTGAGCATGATCATGGTATTTTTTTAATTTAGCAAGGTCAACGTTTTGTGACTCCTCAAGAGCCAAACAGAGACCTTGTCCTTCCTCAAGAACATGAGAAAGATCCGTAATCTCATCGACATACTCATGGCTATGCCCTTCCATATTAGTGATGGTCTCTTCGTGAGACTCAGTGACATCATTGGCCTCACCTAGTTGTTCCAAGGGAGCAACAAAGTGCTTGTTGGTCTCACCTTTGACCTTACCCAAGAACTTGTCAAACTCGTTCTCATCCACCTTTACCTCCTCATTTTCATCCACACAATAAATCAAAGAAGGATTAGTAGAGATGGAAGTTTTGATGTTGGAGGTTACCTTGTTGCTGGCTTTCTCCATGAGGCCCTTGGGGATGTGATGGGGATCTTGTTGGGGGAGTCGAAGAGAGAAACCAATGTTGGGGAAGAGGTGGCAATGGCCACGGAGGCTGTTGCAATCCCTTCACCACTAGCATCATCACCATCATCATCGAAGTTGTACTCTTTGTGCACCACCAAACCCTTTTGAGGCACCTTCTTCATGAAGTTGTTCTTGTTTGGGTAAGACTTGGCCTTGTCCTTATGGATGAGCTTGTCATCATTGTCTTCCCTCATCTCATAGGGGCAATCCACGACAAAGTAACCCGCATTGCCATAACTGTAGCAAGTCCTCACACGTTGAACCTTGCCCTTGGAGCCACTTGAGTTGTTCTTGGAGAAGTTAGGCCTTGAGTATCTCTTGTCGCCCCAAAATTGCCTTGACGGAAGAGCCATGTGCTCGTGGTAAACATATTTGGTGTCTTCGGGGCAACACCCTTCTTCATCCTATTACTCTTCTTCCAGAATCACCTTGGCCTTCAAAGCAAGGTTGGGCTTCTTTGACCTTTGAACTCGAGCAAGAGCATTATCGGCGGTCTTATTGAAGATGTTCATTGCAATGGACTCATCCAACACTTCACTTGAGGACATGGTGTGGAAATCCAGTCTTTGACAAATCACGGAGGACATGCTCGTGTTGAATGGCATGATGGCTTTGAGGAACTTGCACTTGATCCAACTATCATCTGTGTCCTTGCTCCCATGGCCTCGGAGTGAGACTGCAAGAGTAGTCAATCTCCTATAAAGCTCACGAGGATCTTCATCATCATTCATCACAAACTCATCGGCCTCATCAAGTATGACCTCAAAGTTGGAGCATTGAATGCTCGAGCTTCCCTTGTATAAGGATTTGATGTGCTCCCATGCATCCTTAGCACAGGTGAATGGGCGCTAGTGAGAAAGCTCTTTCGGAGGCATTGCGGCTTGAAGAATGAACAATGCAGAGTGATTGAGTTGATTGTCCATTTCTTATCTTGGTGTCATGTTGTTTGGATCATGAGGGTAGAAGCCTGATGTCTACTACACAACTTATTCTTGTAGACTCGTGTGGGCCTCCAAGCGCAGAGTTTTGTAGGACAGCAGCAAATTTACCACAAGTGGATGACCTAAGGTTTATCAATCTGTGGGAGGCGTAGGATGAAGATGGTCTCTCTCAAACAACCCTGCAACCAAATAACAAAGAGT
Source organism: Thinopyrum elongatum (assembly GCA_011799875.1). Classification (NCBI taxonomy): domain Eukaryota; kingdom Viridiplantae; phylum Streptophyta; class Magnoliopsida; order Poales; family Poaceae; genus Thinopyrum; species Thinopyrum elongatum. The sequence continues at coordinate 411,242,146 of CM022297.1, read as the reverse complement.
CTCTTGTGTCCCTAACACACCAAATACAATGGTAAATTGTATAGGTGCACTAGTTCAGTGAAGAGATAGTGATACAAGTGTAGTGTGGATAGTAGATATAGATTTTTGTAATCGGAACAATAAAAATAGCAAGGTAGCAAGTCACAAAAGTGAGCAAAAACGGTATTGCAATGCTTGAAAATAAGGCCTAGGGTTCATACTTTCACAAGCACAATCTCTCAACAGTGCTAACATAATTGAATCATATAACAATCCCTCAATGTGCAACAAAGAATCACTCCAAAGTTCTTATCTAGCGGAGAACATATGATGAAATTGTTTGTAGGGTAGGAAACCACCTCAAAGTTATCTTTTCCGATCAATCTATTGAGCTATTCCTATAAGTGTCACAGACAACCCTAGAGTTCATACTAAAATAACACCATATGATACACATCAACCAACTCTAATCTCACCTAGATACTCCAATGTCACCGCAAGTATCCATGAGTCGATTATATGATATGCATCAAACAACTTCAGATTCATAATATTCAATTCAACACAAAGAACTTCAAAGAGTGCCCCAAGATTTCTACCGGTGAAAGTAGGACAAAAACATGCATCAACCCCTATGCATAGAATACCCCAATGTCACCTCGGGAATCCGCGAGTTGAGTGCCAAAACATACATCAAGTGAATCAATATAATACCCCATTGTCAATACGGGTATTCATATGCAATAGGGCTGGGCATAAAAACTGATGAACCGAAGACCGAACCGATACCGAAACCAAAATAACCAAAAATTTGGTTTTTAATGTTTCTACAGAAAAATTTGGTTTTCATCTCTACTAACCGAACTTACTTCGGTATGTTTGTTGTTCGTACGGTTAACCGAACAGAATACCAAACATACGTCAGGACACATGAACGTACACGCAAATGAGGTTCTCTCGCGAGTGATAGGTAGGGTCCCTCACATGCGTTCGCGACAAAAAAGGAAATCCAAGGGCCGATCCAATGACCTCCATGCAAGGCCCAATATGATAAGCTGTTGTGGGCTTCAAGTGTAGTGAGGCCGGCGGTAGTTTGTTCATGTGCTAAAAAAAGAGCAAATAGTCTATTTATACGTACAGGAGGCGCTGCCGGTTGTTGATTTAGTCCCACCTTAGGCGGCCATTAACAAGGACTTGGATAGCTAGGCTATATAATAGCACAGGTCGAACGAGTCTAGGCACACAGCTGAAATCTTGTGGCGCCCTCAACAAGCACTCATTTGAATCTAGCTACTTCCAAAAAAAGGCATTTTTCACTCTATACGGTATGGCTACAAACCGAATGAAGAAGTCAGAAGCAGTTCATCGCCTGTGGGAGCTTGCTGATAGTAAGGAAGCCATAATCTTTCTATCGGATTGCCTATTTGTCTATCTGTCTGGTGAAGAGAGAATGTAAGATACTCTCAATAGGGCAAGCACCCAATACCTCGTAGAGTCCAAAGCTCCAGCTCAAAGAGTTCAGGAAGACCAACCATCCACACTTGATTAGCTACTGTGCACTTCACCAAAACATGGTCTATGTCCTCCACTACCCCTTCACAAACATAAAAAAAACACTGAGACAATGGGAGCAAATTCCTTGAGACAAGAAGTTCATTCTCTGCACGGAAGTCTATTCCAATAAGCTTTCCACCAAAAAAACGGAATGGAGGGAATGACCTTAAGCTTCCATACGCAAGAGAAATGAAGACCACCTTCCTCATTAAATGGCTGGCAGACCTCCCTGTATACTTCCTTCATCCTAATCGTCAGAGTGAACAGAAGACCCCCATGTCAAAGTATCAGAACAGATGCTTCTAGGAATTGGTACAGCTGAAATTTCTCACACCACCTCATCAGGGAGAAAAAAAGCTAATAAACTAAGATGCCAATCCCTATTAGGAATGAGATAGTGGGAGAGAGACAAACCTTCCAACAGCTCTGACATGTTCATAGGAATAGGCCTTCTATTCAATGTAGTCCCACCGAGCCAAGGGTCTTATAACAATCGCACCGAATTACCATCTAAAATCTGCCACTGGAAGTTCTCTTTAATAGAATGACTGGCTTTACATATCTCCTTATTAATAGGAAATGAATGGGCAGCAACATAGAACCCATCCCAAGAACCCTCAAACCTCCCTGGAGAACACGGCTCCACAACGTATTTGGTAGCGGATCCACTTTTCCTTATCTGTTAACGTATACCTTTCCTCTGCCTATGAGCTAGCTAAAGATCCATCGTTATCCTTTCCGGCAATGGAGGCGGAATCAATGGTCATGTCAGGTTTCAGATTCAAAGAGAGATGTCAAGCAAGCGCCGAATCTGAGTACTCAACTTGCCCGACCCGCCTAGATAGATACATAAGTGTCAGTTTGAATGAAGTCAAGTGTAAACCGTGTCAACAACGAGAAATTGAAGTGTAAATCTGGATGGTTTGAAGTGGAAACGTTAACATGCAAAAGTGTCTACCTCATTAGAAAAGCAAGTATCTACCGGCGATATATTCATTCGAGTATCAACCGGCGTCAACCAGTTGTCAAACTCCAAATATTTCGTTCATAGGGGCATGAAGAAGTTGCTAAACTGGTTGTAAAGTGGCTCTGATAAAAACCATCATTGCTTTATTTTTTACTTTTCATCTAGTAACGTGCATGAATGGATATGGTGGGTAAGATTTGAAAACGTTTGACATCAACCGGGCTCTACTTTGCTTTTACTTTACTTCACTTGCCAGGTCATTGTTGTCGATATTGAGGTGAGGACTCTCTCTTTATTCTCGTTTTATTTATCACTAAATGATCTAACAAACGCATGATTTGATTACTAAATATTGAGTCATTGAACGAATATTCGAGTAAATTCACCTTTTTCTATGAAAGCAAGGATTGGGCTGGGTTGCTTATTCGTCATCACGGAGCAACCCGGTACCTTTTCTTAGGCGAGCGACTGAGACGAGAGCTTTCAATTATGCCGTTTTGGTCAAATCCCAGGGCTCTTTCTGATTTGATTAAATACTTCTATGTTGTATGATAATAGAAAGTCAAGATCTCACTCGCTTTTTCTGCTTTGTATTCTCGGCTGTTGCTTTTTTCCACATCGATTGCTATAGGAGTTCCATCCTCAACCTATGTATGCTCAAAGAACTGGATCACGGAACTCTCAGCCCTTCGCCCCAAGGCTACGAAAACGTTTCTACTCCCTTTCCCTTCCCAACGTCATATCTTTCTTCGACAAGAAGGAAAGATCACTCTCTATCTAAATGATAGAACCACTGGCACGGTACCTTTCACATTGGTAAGTCAAATCCTGGTGAAGACATCACGAGCAATGACACGACGACATCATCTCCACTTCGTAGCCCATCGGTCTTCATTCATTGAAGCCAGGGCATTGACTGACTTTCAGCGATCGCTATAAGAAAGACATAAAAAAAGTTCTCCTAAACCTGTTCCTTTCCGTTACTACTACTTGGAATTGGAAGTCTAGGAGCAGGACTAACCTTTTTCTTTCGTTTAAATAAAGTCGAGATGTAGCTTTCTCTATCTCAATAAATTATTCCACCTCCATTCATTGGAGAACAAAGCGTTATCTGATTAGATCCTTGCTTCAAACTCAACCGAATCAAGTTTCCAAAATAGATGTGGAAGAGGCAAAGGGAAGAGCGGGGTTGCCGAATTGTTTCTCAGAGCCGGACGAAACATCTATCTCTATTTACAATACCCTTACCCCCAAGAAAACTTTGTCGAAAAAGGTTGTCATCGTAATAGGGATTGCACCTCAACATGGCAGCCCTCAATTCTGCCAATTGTGTGTGACTTGTACTCTTCTAGGCTTCCTCTTTGCCTCAAGTGATTAAACTCATCAACTACACCAACCACATTTCTTACCTCAAACCTCTCTACAATCTCTTGAATTCACTCTTGCCAAGATACTTGTCCCCTATTCACTAAGAAACTGTTGTACCAGCTTTCAGCTCTCCCCCTAAGGTGCATAGCCGAAAGTTCTACCTTGTACCAATCCGTAACTTGGTACACCGAAAAGTAATGTTCACACTTTTGTATCCAAGACCTGGCCCCTTCAAATATTGGAAAATAAACTCTAGGAGGTTGATGTATCTGCTGCACATATTGATATTGATTTTGCGGCCTTTGTTCTTGCAGGTATTGGTACGGGTCATGCTGTTGAGTTGGAAGCGGTTGGTTAAGGTAAGTATATATTGGCACTTCTGGTTTCATGGAATTTCCAGCATAGGGCAAAAGTATTGGTTGGGAAAATTGGATATTTGGTATTGAATTGGGTCTTGGTTGTGGTGGTGGAGGTGCAGGATTAGGTCTAATATTATCATGTTTTGAGCTGTGAGGAAGGCCATAGGTGGCTGGAAACAAGTGTTCGTGCCAAGGTTTTGAGGGGGATAGAGAGGGTTATTTTTGTGATTGGGTCTTTTAGTTGCTTTGCTACTAGAGGTCTAGGTGGTCAGGGGTTTAAAGGTCTGGAATAGGTGTGAGTGGTGGTCGTATTCAGTACCAATGGTACGGTAATTGGAGGTTCAGGCGGTTCAGGCCTAGGATAAGAGCTAGAGGCTTGTTGAGGGGTAGCCATGGTTTCAGCTTCACTGGCAACAGCTGGTAGGGACATTTGTTGTGGTGTTCTAGGAAAATGAACCATATTGCCCCTAGTTGTGTTAATCGAGCTATGCTCTTCTTCAACGCTCCGCGCCTTCAAAAAAGTAGTTTTGTTGCTTGCGCTTTAATTTAGGAGTTTAAACTTAACTAGCATATGTGCATTTGGGTTGTTGGCATATGTCGGCTACATACTGGATGCTTTTCCATCATTGTTCGACTTGCACAGAAACAATGGGTCCCTTCTGGTTTCTTTTTCTCCCTCCAAGTTTGTTCTTCACTGTAATGTGTGTCAACTCAACAAGAGTGAGCACACCCTTCCTGCTGGTCTTCTTCAACCTTTGTCTGTTCCATTACAACCTGGGTCTTCTATTTCAATGGATTTTCTTGAGGCACTCCCCAAGTTTTATGGTTATAGCTCAATACTTGTGGTCGTGGACCGTTTCACTGGCTCATTTCATTCCTCTATCTCACCCTTTTAGCTGTATACCCTATCTTGTATCCAGTAGTAAGTCTACTCTTCTTACCCCCTCTCCTCTACCTTTTGTGGCCCATCTATTAGCTTTTTGACCATCTTTGAGTCATAGCGAGACGGCTCTATCTCTTTTCACAAGTACAGCCGTAAGTACAGTTGCGGGCGTCAATGATCAGCAGTACTGAGCTACGGAAAGTCTATCGAATTATAGCTACGGAAAGTCTATTGAAAGGACCTAATCAAAGGCTACTACAGCTATAACTGACCCGCCTATGGAATCTATTGGCTCGGCTGAACCGACATGAAATGAAAGAGAGGAAGGCGGAAGCTATTGGCAAATAGAGGGGGGATGTTCTCCGTGTCTTTTAGCCCTCACTAGATGACAACTTGCTTACTTTTCACTTCTTCTTAAGCTTGGCAGACTAGTTCCTGACTGACTTGATAGTGCGATGAGCTTACTTGCTCTAGTTCTATCCTCAGGATTTACTTACCTGAGTACCTAGCACCGAGGATCGATGTAATTTACTTTCAAAAAGATGCTGTTGATGCTAACACGCATATAAATAGATGTTCCCCACTGCTTGCTCCTCTTACCCGAATGGGGTTATATGCCTTAGTGAAACTCAGGGTAAAGTGGCAGAGGTATGACCTCGGGAAGAAAGAAAGATCGGGCGGGGAAAACGGGGTTCGAACCCGCGACTTCTGGCGTGACAGACCAGCACTCTAACCAACTGAGCTATTTCCCCCTTTCGTAACTACTGTCGATTCAACAGTCACCTACCGGTTACCTTTGTAACTATACCAAAGTAGCTGTACAACAGAATGCCCTTCGCCTTTAGTACTTTTCTTATATATATTATGTTATATACTAAATGTGTCAAAGCAATAGAACTTATTGAAAAAAAAAACAAGCCCATCTTTCTCAAAAAGGAAGAGAGGGTGCGCCCCCCCAGAGAGAACCCCATTCTTTCAAGAAAGTTCGAATTAATTATGTAGAAAAAGAAATAAGGAAAATAGGAGTAAGCGAGTAGGGTCAACAAGATTCTAAACGAATACCACAAGTGACGGAACCGACGATGATGAAGAGATAAGGGGCGAAGGATATTTTTTCTATTATTCCAATTCTTATTTATTGATTATCTAATTTATTTAGATCCATATTCATTTTCATTTGCAAATACAAACTCTCTTTCATTTTCTTTTTACTTTTGCGCTAAGGATAAGGGAACTGAGAAAAAAAGAGATGGCTTGGCTGGTACATCAAGCATATGACATATTGCTTGTTCGGTGTGGTACACATATCTGTCAATGTCAATCAAGTAAGAAAATGCATTCCCACTGTCTGAGGAAAAGGTGAAGAATTGCAATTTATTGAGCTTGTAAGGCCCGTTGAAGTCCCCGAGAAAGGGTATAAATAGGGCTATAAGTAGGCCGTTTGCTATTGCAATAAGGGCTGCTCGCCTTTCCTTTTGACGGCTTGGCTTCCTATCGCTCCTATGTGGTGGTCGGCCTTAAAAGGAGTCTTCCTACCATACCATCATGCATGCCTATGTTATAGTGCGTTAAGCTTCGCCAGAAGCAAGCAAGATGATGAAGCGAAGCTTCGTAGACAAGGCTCGTTCCGTGCTTGACTTACGAGCTCGTGTAGTAAGGCCTCACCCTACTTCAATAAGGGCTTATGCACTCCACTCGTAAACGAGCGTTAGAGCTTTTTGAGCGAGCGAGCGAAGCCTTCCTGGAGCTTCCCCCTTCCCTCACCCGAGAATTGCATTTCCGCTTCAGCTTCCCCGGTTTAGTTGGTTTGGAGGATTAATTGATTGGATACCCAATCCGCATAATCTTTCAAAGTCACTGCTTCTACGACGATAGGCGTAAAGGCATGATTAGTTCCACGAATCTCACTGCACTGACCATAGTAAACTCCTTCTCGTTGTACCGAGATGGAGGTAAGATTTGAACGACCAGGTACAGCATCACATTTGACACCTGAGGAAGGTACAGCCCAACTATGAGGTACATCAGCGGGTGTTACAATCATACGTAGATGAGTTTTGGCTGGTACAACCACTCTATTGTCAACTTCTAATAAACGTGATTGACCCAATTCTGGATCATCTTCTGGAATCGTATAACTGTCAAAAGTGAGTGACTGTTCATCGGAACTGTTATAGTCCGAATACTCATAAGGTTGGGTCGACGCCCGCCTCCCCCCAAACTTGACTTGCAAGTTTCCCCGCAAAAAGCTCTCCACGCCTACTCTTATTTATAAAGAGCACTATTCTTCTTTAGTTAGGTAGTTCTCCCCCCTCTATGAGACCGTAAGACCCCGGTGGAATCGAAGGCCCGCTTACTAATAGGCAAGAGGGGACCCTTTCTCGCCCAGCCCTACCTACATCAGTGAAGCTGGAACCGAGGAAGACAATGTTCAACACACATGAGACAAAATGAAGGTATGGGACGGCCAGTTCACCACGGAAAGGGATGCTAGTCGGCTTTGGCGAAGTTGTAGGCCCCAATAGATCAGATCTCAAGAGTGATTCCTCACCTATCCTGCCAGGGGCCAAGTCGAAGGCTCGAGTATAGATTCCCTATGCTCATGTGAACGGCCGGCCCGTAGATCTAAAAGGATCCATAAAAAAGACCGGAAAGTATGTTTGTCCACGAAAAAAAACTCGTTCATGAGACCTCGAATTCCCACGTTCCAGCCTGCATTATGCCAGCAGGTCCCACCCCCAATTTCTTGAGTCACCCTTATCTAAAAAAAAAAGGACGGAGTCTATCTAGATCATAGGATCACTGTATTCAGAGGTCAATTCTCTTTCTTTGACCTCCCACCGTTCACGACATCCCTTGCTTCTCGCAAGAACGGCTCCTCGGTGGAGGAGTAGAAGCGCTGGTCCCCTTCGGTCAAGTGCTTGTGCGTGCTCTTACCTACCGTAGGACCTCCGTCCCCGAAGCGAAGAAGGAGGAGCAGGAACAACAGGTTGTCCTCTCTTGGCCCAGTAGTTCCGCAACTACTACCGTGGTTGTTGCCAACGGGGATCCCCCATTCCGAAAGGTAACGGGACCAGCCCTTAGGTCCAAAGTTGTATGCCACTGCTGTGGTGCCGATAGATTCACTACTGAAGCCCCGTTATCGGACATTGCAGGCTTAGCATCTATTTTTCGTATATCGCTCCACCACACCGAGAAGAGGTATGTGTACCTCCAGCAATAACAAGAATGGAACCATAGGCTCCTATGCTGGGAGCATTTCGGGGTGTAGGTCTAACCACCTCAACTCCCCGTTTCTGGCATGCTATAGTTCTTTTAGTCTCTCGACGACGGGAATGGGAGATGACCGGTAAGCCAGATGCTTCGCGAACCACCGGTACATTTCGTTGCACTTAAATCACCCTCGTTAAGAGGCGCACTCCGATACCATTGATGTCCAATAGCTTTGATAGTAATGGCTGGATCTACTAATACCCCGTCCATTGAGTATAACAGAGCAAACGATGGTATAGCAATGAACAAAAGAATGACACTTGGAAATATGGTCCGAATAATTTCGATAGTAGTTCCATGAACAATCCTTTGTGGGATTGGATTAGTTTGCTCGTTGAAATGCCATAAAGCGCGAACCAACATCCGTGATACGAAAACCAAAATAAGAATGAGGAAGAAAAAGATATCGTGATGTAAGTCAATGATTCCTTGCATCATAGGTGTTGCTGCGTCTTGAGATCCTAATTGCCATGGTTCCGCAGCATCACAAAGAGCGATTGTGAGGAATCGACATGATAATGAACGAAGAATCATTGGAATTTCCCATCTTTTTCAGCTCTGCTCCCGAAAAGAGAAAGGAAAGGAGACTGATCTTGACGTCGGCGTTGGTTTTTCCAACGAAAAACAAGAACATTCTTTCACGAACTTCCATGACAAAATGCTAGTTGCCTTGTAACGCATACACTGGAGCGTTTGTCCCATCGACGAAGGCCACTATACGCGTTTTCTGAAGAGCAACATTCTCTTATAACCAAACATCGCAAAGACAGAAAGGAGTATCCTGAACGTAAGGCCAATGGCTAGCATACTTCGCTGAACACTCACGATATTCAGCTAAAGCTGGATGCATATTATATTATATTATATTATATTATATTATATTATATTATATTATATTATATCTTGCCTTGGTAGAGCGAAACTTTGAACCCAACACAAGCAACTCTCCCGGTTTAGCGATATTGATGGGTTCCAGCCTCATTCCACTAGCCCTAAAAGCATTCTAAATATATAAAAGAGGGGGAATGGATTCTACAAGAAAAGGCGGGCAAAGGTAGTTCAGGGGTCAATTCTTGGAGCATAGCTCATTTCTAAGTCCCCAACCCATCTCGTGCTCGTGCTGTACGCGATCGAATCTTGCGGCCGGATAGAGCAATGGAATCACCGAGTCGTATGAAAAGAGGGCTCTTCTTTTTAATCTTAACACAAAGGCTAGCTCCCCTGGGGGTTGTCATATTACAATCATTTGTATTACTTTCCTACCAATCCTGAACTAGCTATGACCCTTATAGCGAGCCTCGCTTTACCGTTTCAGATAGAAACATATGGCGCTCCTAAAGTCGATTGGATACTTTCTTTTTTATTGAATTAAGCTAAGCCGTGGACTTTCTCACGTGAAGAACTCCTTCTTATGAGCTCATGGACTTGATCAATGCTAGTTCAAGTTCACGTCATATTAGGAAATTAGTTCATTAATTCGTTTATTTGCCAACGGAGAAGCCTTGCGCTACTCGGAAAGTACTGACTAGAGGGGGGGCGTGTGGATCCACAGTCCTAGCCATTCTCACAACGGGATAATAAAGCGAACAAAGACCATGAGAAGAGATTACAACATCCAGAACGAAGCCTGTCAAGCCAACCTTCCCTCACTGCGAAAATGCAACATCCGGCGTACTCATTGGCTTTGACCTCAGATTCATTACTTGCTAGAGAAGTAGTTTACATAACTGTCACAGCTCCAATGCGATAATCTTGTTAATCAGCAAAGTAGCTAGCCTAAATAAGGAGTTTACAATCGCTTGACTATAAAGTAAAGAGCGGCTAATGGGAGATTGCTTGAGTAGGCTCAGTAAGGGATTACCCGCGGGCAGGGTGAAAGAGCTTTCATTAATAGTATGAACTGGTGGATCAGCAAGATAGCTAGAGCTCCTTAAAGGAAAGCAAAATCCAATTCTATATTATATCAAACTATAAAGCAAAGATGAGGAAGCTGCGCCTTTACTCGCTCGAATTAGAGGAAAAAGGGGATATGCAGCAGTAACAGCTTTTCTTTCAATAGTAAGCAGGAAATGCGAATAAGAGAAGGGTAGAAGAAGCGATCCGCGCATTTCCTTATTTCACAACGGATTTGACTCGTTAGAGAAATCATTTCTTAGGTATGCTACATTCTTTGAAGAAAGAGTAGGTTCTGCTATTTAAGACTTAGAGGAAGTGATTTCCGGGAACTAGCAGACCAAGCCAATCAACAAGGAAAGCCTGTCAAGCAAGGAAGCCACCAAGCAAACCTTTAATAAGCATCTCTAGCGCAGTCACTTCTCTATAGAAAGAAAAAACCTGCAGTCAAGACTAGTCACATTAGTGAAACAAGTGATTCGCTGACATTCAATTCAAATAGAAAGAGTAGTCACAGCTGCGACAAGTTGCTCTAAGAGGAAGGAGTTGACTTACTTTCAATTCCTAATACAGCAAGAGCGGATTTTTTTCATGTAGCATTTCTACCCCTATAGGATTTCCCATCTTAACCGAGAATGGGTGCCCACCTTGTACGTACCGAGAATGGGTGCAGCCCACCCCATCTAAAGTAGCCTGAAATTCGTTCCTCTACAATCCAGAGCAGTCCGAACATGTACCGCGATCTGGACGGACAAAGAATGCCGTACACTTGAGTGACCCCCTTTTCTGTGACCACCACCAAATTCAAAAGAAGAGGTGAGATCACCCTGAAAAAATCCTTTGTAGCTCTTAAAATATGGGCCAACCTCTCCATTAATATTGATACTCACTGCACCTCCTTCTACCACTTGTTTAATCCAACCTCTCCACTTCTCACTAAAGAAAACCCTTTTTAAGCAAAACCTCTTGTAGAAAATCCCAATTCACCCTGTCATATGCTTTTTCAAAGTCTAGCTTTAGTATGACCGCCTCTTGTTTAGTCCTCCTAAGCTCATGAAACACCTCATGGATAGTGACCACCCCATCTAAAATATTTCCGTTTTTCATAAATGCCGTCTGACTCTTACTCACCACCTTATCTGCAACTCTCTCAAGCCTATTTGTCAGTACTTTAGTCACAATTTTATAACAAACATAATATAAACATATTGGCCGATATTGCTTGATAGTTGCAGCATCTTTCATTTTAGGAATCAGAGTAACCACCCCATAATTAAGTCTTCTAAGTTGCAACTCCTCAGCATGCGGGCTATCAAGCATTCTTTTGACCATCTCTTTAACCATCTCCCAAAAATGTTTCTAAAAGATTACTGGTAAGCCATCTGGGCCAGGAGCTGTATTGGTTTTCATCTCTTTAACTACTAACTCTATTTCCTCCATAGTGAAAGGCTTAGTCAACTCTTCATTGTCTAGTTCTGATAGCATGTGCTCTGTTGACCAAGGGGCTTCCACCAAGAGATATGTCCCCCCTGTCCTCTGAACCAAATAGTCTCTTATAGTAACTAGAAATGTGTTCTTGCAACTCTTTCTCATCTTGTATAACATTTCCTTCATGTTCCAAAGAAGCAATATTACATTTTATGTGTCTTCCATTGGCAGCACTATGGAAGAATGAAGTATTTGCATCTCCCTCAAGTAACCACTGACAAACTGACTGACAATGTGGACTGCATGAGCAATGTCAGGCCGGGTCACAGTGAGGTACACAAGGCTGCCTACAAGATGACGATAGCGAGTGGTATCCCTCAAGAGGAGTACCATCACTAGGGCGCAATTGGAGATGGAGCTCCATGGGTGTAGCGGCAGTGTGTGTATCAGTAAGACCTGAGCGTGAGATCAAATCCTGAGTATAGCGATGCTGAGAGAGATAGTAACCATCATTAGTTTGATCAACCTCAATTCCCATAAAATAACTGAGAGAAAATCAATCTGACATCTTGAATTGCTCACTCAACTTTTTCTTAACAAAAGCAATGTACTTCTGATCATCTCCAGTGATCAACATATCATCAACATAGAGAAGAAGCAAGGTACGACCGCGGTCAGATGTATGAGTGAAAAGTGCAGGGTCATGCTCACTAGAAGAGAAACCAGCAGCTTGAACCACAGAGCTGAACCGCTCAAACCAAGCACGAGGTGGTTGCTTTTTTCCCATAGAGGGCCTTTCGAAGGCGACAAACATGACCATCAGGAACTTCAATACCCAGAGGTGGCTGCATATAGAAAAAACTCATGTAGATCACCATGAAGGAAAGCATTTTTGACATCCATTTGAGAGATTTGCCAAGATCGAGCTGCAGCCACAGCAATCAGAGTACGAACAGAAATTGAAACAACGCAACCGTACTATCTATTTACGATAATTTGATTGCTGACAACACGACAACATCACGCTTCTCTTTCTTATTCTTATTTATATAACTGTCACTTTACCGGGCCGGAAAAGTGACACCGTCACGTCTCAGGGTCGTATGCCTGGAACAAGAAGGGTCGTCGTACAATTTCGGCGATTACAAAAAAGAAGGAGGCGAGCTCCCTATCCCTCTTTGTCTTTCCACTTCCCTCGTTCAGGAACAAACACTTCGCCAAATTCTTTTGAGTCCCGGCCCGGTTTTTCCCCACTAACCAATTACGTTACGACCACTGAACAAACTTGGTTGACGAACATGGTTTATGCGCCGCTAATCTAGCGGCTTGTCGAGCATTTGACAAACTCACACCATCCATTTCAAATGGGATTTGTCCCGTGGACACACGAGCAATCCAACCCGTCGGATTTCCTTTTCCTCTTCCCATTCGAACTTCTGCGGGTTTCCCCGTAATAGGAAGATCTGCGAGAACTCTTACCCATATCTTACAATTTCTTCGGAATTGTCCGCTCATAGCACGATGGAATTGTCCGATTGTAGCCCGACGCGCTGCTTCAATGGCTCGATATGAAAGACGACCAGCTCTACAACTTTTGGTGCCATATCTTCCAAAACCAAGTTGTGTACCATCCGGTTCGCGACCCCTACTACATCTGCATTTAAAATATTTACTATATTTCGTACGTTTCGGATATAGCACGTCCCTTCTTATTTTGACTATATGAGATCCGCACTTTGACACCTGAAATTCCGTTACGAGTAGATACTTCCGCAGGAGCATAATCGATTTTCTGGTTAAATACATTACAAGATGTTTTTCCATACTTTCCGCATTCAGTTCTAGCTATTTCCGCACCCCCTAATCGACCAGAACAACAAATACGTATCCCCCCCACCCCTTTTGGCATTATTAATGGAATATCCTTCACTATTTTACTAAAAATGGAACGAAATGAGATTGGATTGTTCCTCAGTTGAAAAGAGATGTCTTGAGCAATCAGAGAAGCACTTTGATAAACAGATTTGATCTTTACCGACTCAATTAAGGTATTAGTGTTTGTTCTATTAGACAAAAAAGATCGCATTTTTTGCACTTCGTTCAAATAAGAGTTGTACCCGTACGGAATTATCCTCTTTCTCAGTATGATCTCTATCATCATCTCTATTCCCTTTATCAATTTGCCTATCCTACCTAGGTCTATGAATTTCTCTATCAATTCCATTACCTTATCCTTACCCATGAGGTTCCTACATTTGATCCTAAATTGAGTTAGGAGTTGTTCCCGGGCATACTCAAAAAAAGGGTTATTATACACCCCAACCCCATCCCTTGGAAAAAAGAAGGTAGCACCGAAGAAAGGAAAGAGCGATATGGTGGTTTTTGTTGTTCCCGCGAAGCGAAGATCATTCGCTTGGCGAATGAAGTGGATCAACCTCTTTTTGGCTCGGGCCAAACACTTTTTCTCGCTGGTAGAGCTTTCTAAAAAAAAGCGATGCGAGAGCGTATTCTCTTATCTAAGCTTCCTCCCTTCGCTCCCCCCATCGTAGATGGTTCAGCCACACCCGGTGCCACGAAATGATTGAGAACTAGGACGGGGTCGAAATGCATTTTATTCTTAGTATTAAAAAAGTATTGCATGACCGAATAATTCAAGGAGGGGCGCACAGCGGGGAGGGTCCTTTTTAGTAGATGACTCGTCGGGCCGTCAGAGCGGGACTTCTTTGGTAAAAATAACTTGATTCTATTCCTTTTTAGTAAGGAGGCGGCATTTCCCATAAGGAAAGGTATGTCATTTACAACCCCGGCGTATTGAGGCCGCTTGAAGGCCCCGCTCACCCGAAGTGATTTATCAAAATTCTTCTTTCTCGATGGTGATCGGTCATGGTATCCATAACGTTGCATCTTTTTCGGCCAAATCTGGATTTCGTTTTGCTTCTCCCGGTCGATCGACTCGACTCTTTTCCCTGCCCCCCGGCCTCTCACTTCGTTTCGTTCTTCCTCTGTATCCTCGCTTGAATGAAGACACCCGATCGGCCCGACTTTCCCAAATGTCGGCCACCAGCCCTTTTCCTGTAGTACGGGTCTTGATTTCTTGTCTTGTTTTCATTTTAGTCGTGGTGATCGCCCGGGAAGAAAGAAATGAATGAATGTCCTTTTGGGAAAATGTAGAATAATACACCTACCGAGACGAAAGCCAAGGGCGAGTTTCGTAGGTGGACGTATCGAACTAAAATAAGATCTAAGATTGACATCTTGATACAATGATTTACCATAATAATAAATAGAGTCAATGGTGACAGAGCCGTGGGAAGAGCCGCTTCTTTTTTGCGGCGGGGGCTTCCATTCACCAGCGCAGACTACATACACGTGCTCTCTGAACCGTGCTAGATAGTCACCCATCACACGGCTCTCAAACCCAACCTGTGGTGGATCCCGGGGGACAAAGCAAAGTCAAAGCGCTTGATCCTTTGCCCCATACTTTGAGATCTTCCTCCCCGCCGATCAAGCAGCAACGCAGCTCGTGATAGGCTTAGCTTAAGCCGCTAACGTTCGGTTCGGATAAGTAAAGTCCCTTCGGTCGGTTCGCTCAGGTGGTCTTCCCTTATTTTCCCTAACGTTCAGAGTTGTTCTGGTTTGAGAAAGGAGCACCGCCAAGTCCACTAGGGGCGCCCTGAATGAATAAGAAATGGACAGCTGAGGTCAGGCTTGCATGAAAAAAGAAGATAATAAGTTAGATGTACACACCTGAGGTTGGTAAGAACTGAGGGACAATGCCCCCCTCACTGGGCCCATCAGCGAAAGCAACTGCTACTTAATCGTAGGTTTGCTTTCGTGCAAGGCCCCCGCTGCTGGAACAGGCGGTTGTCATTTTCAAGTAAACGCCCCGCCCCCTTTCTTTGCCTGCCGGCCGCCTAGCTCGTTATTCTTTGAGATCTGGATAGAGTCTCGCTTCGGGGCGGGGGAAGCATGGATTCGATAGATCTATCGAATCCATGCTGCAAGCAGCAAGCGTAGGCTAAAAAGGCAATAGTCTAACGTTGGGGTAGGGCGCGCCAAAACAACCGGGGGCCCCGGAGGGGTCAGTACAAAAGTACTATATTCTTTCCACTTACTTTCATTGGCTAGCTG
Organism: Thinopyrum elongatum; assembly: GCA_011799875.1. Classification (NCBI taxonomy): domain Eukaryota; kingdom Viridiplantae; phylum Streptophyta; class Magnoliopsida; order Poales; family Poaceae; genus Thinopyrum; species Thinopyrum elongatum. The sequence continues at coordinate 411,226,311 of CM022297.1, read as the reverse complement.
CCTTTTGTAGCGCGCGTACTTTGATCCTCTTCTACGAATCTACAACTCTCTTTACTGAGCGAGACTTCATCTATATCCCTAAAAGTGGATTTGGATTCCCATTTATTCTTTGAATGACAGCTTCAACTAGGCTCCACCTTAGAGAGGGTTTTCGGTTTGAATCAAGATAGGGTCAGGGGCGCGTCGGAACGGTAGCTGCTTAGTCTCATCCGAGAGTCCAATCTCTTTGTACTGTGCTTGCTTTTGTGTCTTTGAATAAAAAAGAAAGAAGGGGGTCGATTTAGGCTCCTTCCCTTCCACTGCATAGCTGCGCTATCAGGTACTACGAGCCCTCTGCCCCACGCATCTAACCAGCTCGCGTGGTTCACCGGTTCCACCGAAAACTCTCATTTGTTGAAGCGGAGCATAGTGTGGCGTCGAGCGAGAAAGGTCTCTTTTTTGGTTTATTCACTGATCTGAAATGAAACTTAGCACTTGTTTTTTTATTGATTCCTGGGGCTAGGCGTTCGCAGAATCAGTCTATCCGAACCGCAGACGCACTTTTCAGATCAGTGACGGCCTCTCCAGCAGAGCTGGGCGCCGGGGCCCTGGATGCGCTAGCGATCAGCACATTAGGGGAGTACTTGCCCGGGTTTCTCGGCCTGGTATCCTTATCCTCGCGTTCATGATATCTACATTCAACTGTGCCCCGGAGACACGGTCGAAGCACGCCCGCCCCGTGTGCGTCTTTCACGACATGCTCTGGTCCCGGGTTTCTTCCTGTGGTCTTCTAGCGTTAGAAGAAGTCGTGTCCGTCTCGGACATCTGCAACGTCCTCTCACGCCTTTTTTGGGGGGACAAACAAAGATCAGGAAAAGACGGACCGAACCCATTCGGTGACTTTCGCGGTCGCCCTCACTGAACCGACTTGGATCTGAACTACGATTCAGATCAAGTCTTACCGAAATTGGATTTCCTTTTCGTGCCATATGTCGCTTAGACTTTACTTTTTCCCCTTTTCGCCCTTTCCTCTATTTGTTCGATAGGGTCTTCGTTTTATTCTAATTCTAAACCCATTGTCGTCCACAGTTTCCTTGTCGACGCGAAGGGGCCAGCAACCCCCAAACCAAAGTCTGAGATCAGAACTCATACCGCGGTTGTGGCTTGAAGGCCGCATGCAAGTTCTTCAATATTTAGAGAGTATGTGTTAGTACAGGATCAGGAAAAGACGGACCGAACCCATTCGGTGACTTTCGCGGTCGCCCTCACTGAACCGACTTGGATCTGAACTACGATTCAGATCAAGTCTTACCGAAATTGGATTTCCTTTTCGTGCCATATGTCGCTTAGACTTTACTTTTTCCCCTTTCCGCCCTTTCCTCTATTTGTTCGATAGGGTCTTCGTTTTATTCTAATTCTAAACCCATTGTCGTCCACAGTTTCCTTGTCGACGCGAAGGGGCAAGCAACCCCCAAACCAAAGTCTGAGATCAGAACTCATACCGCGGTTGTGGCTTGAAGGCCGCATGCAAGTTCTTCAATATTTAGAGAGTATGTGTTAGTACGAGATCGCGCTATCAACTTATTTCATCTTTCTCGATGATTAGGACAAAATTGTATCCCTTAGGAACCGTACATGCACCTTTGTTTGGATGCCGATCTAATATTGTTACAATACGAAATACTTGAAGGCCACACGCAATTGACTCACCTACATTTTATGCTCCCACCCTTTTGTAGAAAATGCCTCTGCCTCTGGGGAAGTGCTCACATCAACTCCAATTTGGATGGAGCTTCTCGATGGGTTAGAGCGTTTGCGAACCAAAAAGGGGAAAAACCCATCCTCCAAAGTAGTGAAGTGAGCCAGTACAATAAGACAATAGGTCTCATGGGCCAAGCCTGCTATCAGGCAGTGAGTGGGAATCAATCCTGAAAGAGAGAAGGTCTAGTGCTCTCAGAAAATATTTGATTCGCCGAAAAATTGGCTTTATCAGACCAATCCATGTTCAGAAGCCTTCCATCAAAAGTCAGTGGTCTAGGCCGCTTTCCTTGACTTTGAGTTGGATCTCATTCTTCTTCCCGGCACAAAAAGAGGGTAGACTTCATCCGAGACACATGGGTTCTTTTGCTTCCTTCAAAGAACTCGTCTTTGAGCCTCTAAAAAGAAGGGCATAGTATCCCAGCCACCTAGACCACCTAAAAGGAAGGAATTGGTCTTTAGCTTTGAGTGATCCAATCATTGGTGAATGGGTTCAGTAAGGTAGAAGGAAAGGGCCCCTCCCGACCTGGGAAATTCACAGCAGGAAAGACTGGCGCCGATCAGCGAAAGCGAACCCTTCAGTACATCGCGTTCAGCCCTCCCTCAAAATCCCATTTGTTTTATTGAGGAATCACTCTTGATCCTCTAAAGGCTCTTCTCCGTCTATAACTCAAAGTCCATCTGTCTCTCGTGGAAGCGCTTTAGAGTGCCTAGAAGATCCAGCAAACGGGGGTGCCAATGCTGTCCCAAGACCAGATCACAGTAGGTAGCTGCTTTAAAGAGGTTGGGAGACAGACTGGTGAACAATCTTCTTCTTGTTTTCTCCGACCTAGAGCACTCTTTTTTTCAATCGTACGAAGAAACTCCGTGAAAAACCCAGCTATCACTCCTATGAGACGGCTAACTCCCAACTCCCGATACATTCTTTAGAGTCGACCAAAGGACTCGTTGGTTTGGACATAGTTTCTTTGTTCCTGTGTTTCTGTTTTGCTCTCCCCCTTTTTTCACTTAGTTTAGTTGGAATGGAAAGAGAACTTCCTTCAGTTTTTCTTTTTTTTTGTTGCCTGGTTCGGTCTCTCCGAGTGGAATAAGTGGGTCCTTCTTCTTTTTCCTGACTGATGAAGGTCGAAACTGAAGATCGAATCAAGCGGAGTCTAGATTCCTATGTTCGTACCAACTCAAATGATTGATGAATTGGATCTTGAGTATGCTCACTTCGCTACTCAGCAAGGGTGAAAGAATGACAAAGAGACTGACATCACAGAGGATGGGAAGGACCCAATCGCCTGCCTCTTTCTTGGTCCACCCCCCCTGGTGGGTACTTTATAGCTCACAACACGAGATAGGCAGATATGTGACATAGAAAAATTGCTTTCATTGACAACAAGACTCTCTTCCTGATTGGGATTGGTCTGTGCAGGATCTCCTTCCCTATGAGACTCTTGCTTCCCTTTGAAAGAGGCAGACCCCTACTTCAATTGTCATCTGACGACTCTTCCCCAGCTGTGGACTCAGACCTCTCACAACCAAAAAAAATCAAATCAAAATCAAACGAATCCGAATATAACCAATCTATCGCCTTTGATGACTCGTTGACAGCCTCCTCAACCCAAGCTTCCATCTCCTGCTCCAGACATCGGCGCTTGCCCGCGCCAGTCCATGAAAGGTGGATGAAGGTGAGTTTGACTACGAACTCGAGGATGCTGGGAACGATCTCTTTTCGGGGAATCACTCCCGTCGAGAGGCCCTCTTCCTCCCTTTTTCTGAATCTGGGAGAGAGGCAAAAGAGAAGTCCAGAGAGACCTCGACTCTTTCAGGGAAAGGAGGGAGATCGAATGCGAGATGGAGTCCCTGCCGAATGGAATGGACATCCTTGGGGACAGCTGTGTAAGACTTAATTTACCATAAAATTGGACGGAAAAACTACTACAAAGATCACAAGAAACCCAGCTCAAAGTGAATGGAGAGAGAACCCCTGCGCCTTGGAAGGATCTGAAGCTGTTCGGACACTCATAGACAAGTGAACTCCAATCCAGGATCCCTCGAAAAGTGAAGTGAACTAGCCAGGTAGAACAGTCAGGTTAGGAAAAGAGTCTTTCATGTCAAGGTGAACATAGACAGACAAGGTTAGTTTGTTTTCCTTAATTCTCAGAGAAAAGACTCGTTGCTGGAACCGAGAGCACTGGCGATTGCTTTCTTTCTGACCTTCAGCCGAGAAATTCCATACCTTCCACCGACTTCTTTTGTGTGTGGCCAGAACGTGATGCTTTCCAATGCCGAGTACTTTTCTTAACAATGTATGAAGCCCGTAAAACCGAAATCGATCCAAATCCATGACCTTGACGATCGAGGAAAAAGGGTATGTATTATTATGGTGTGAGCCTTCTTTCTTTTTGGCCTTAGATTATCATAAGCGAGGAATGGTGCGTGCTAGCCTTCAGACTATACTTTATTGTAGGGAAAGGGAAAAAATGGAGAATATCTTTAAGAACCCTAGAAAGAATTTCACTTGGAGCAACAGGGGTCAGGTCACACTATATCAATATCATAATTCTCTTTTTTTTAATTGATACTGATTAGCCATAAATCAATTTGATTTTGTTATGCCATTAAGGAAACACTATTTGGGATACAATACCCATTTTAGAACCGTTCACTACTAACAAATAGAAAATATCAAAATAACAAATAATAACAAATAATATAGTTAATGGTTCCAATTTTTCCTAAATTTGGCAGTCTGTGACTGGAAATCCTTTCTCTTTTCAATAGAAAGAGAAGGTATTTAAGCAATGTGTGTTTTGAGATACAATCAATCGAAGAGAATAAAACTGGGTCCAATAAAAAACAGGAATGAATTTATTAAAAGGGATTGGAAAGGGATAAGTACAAAGGGATTCAACGATCTAAAAAAAATCAAAAAGGGTTTCATAATCCCCTCCTACGAATAAAAATTAGTAAAATAATGTGGATGAATAAGATTTTGCTCGATTTTGGATCGGATTTGGCGGCATGGCCAAGCGGTAAGGCAGGGGACTGCAAATCCTTTATCCCCAGTTCAAATCTGGGTGTCGCCTGACCAAAAAAATACTTAGGATTTCTTATTGTACTGATTGAACTCGAAAAATTCTTGCCCTGCATAAGCAAAGGAAAAGAACTAGGCCTGTCGATACTGGATTTTACCATAGTTCTAGTTCTAAAAAAGACTGTCAATTTCTTCTTAAAAATAGGGCTCTGGCAGGGTTCTGGGTAGTGGCCCAAACCGATACCAATAGGGATGAGGGATATATACTTATTAATTTCATAATTGATTCTATTCCGCAATTCATAACTATGAAAGTAAGAGGTCGGAAATCTTGGTATCCAAAGGTCCCTAAAGGACATTCCTTTTTTGCTCCTAGGATTGAAGAAGAGATTATACGAAAGACTATCAAGACTTCCTAATTATCTGACACTACCTACACTAAAGTAAGGTCTACTGACTCTGTCTGGAATTAGATTGGATAGGCTGATGGGAAATTTAGAAGTTGTGGAAAGAAGAGACTTTCTTTCCATACTTACGAGAGACTCCGAGTACTCAAACATTCAATCAGGATGGTCGGTTAGCTCTTATCTTTTAGAATAACTTAGTAAAAAAAAGTAAAAGTAATAAATAAAATGAATCTCCTAACTCGGTAGCCCATGAGGTTCCAATGGTTAGTTTTGGATTTTTTCAGGCAAGAAAGCAAAGAAGAAGGGAGGATTCTCTATTACCAACTTCCCCCATTGTCCTGTCCTCATTGGTCATTCATCTTTCCCGATCTAGTGCCATCGTTCTTCAAGGTGCCGGAGGGTTTGAAGCATACCTACTACCCCTCCCCTGAGCTTAGTTCAGAGTTGCCTCAGCGCGCTCGAGTAATAACTGGGAAAATCAAGGCTGGACAGGTCTTCGAGCCAACTTCAGGAAGAAATGCAAGTGAAAGAGAATGCTCTCGAGGGCGCAGGAGTCTTTTTCTGTCTTTCTTATTTGAAATCCAAATCGAAATGCCTCAACTTGATAAATTGACTTATTTCTCACAATTCTTCTGGTTATGTCTTCTCCTCTTTGTTGGAAGATGAGTACACATCGGGTAATCCGCCCACGAGAGCCCAATCACAAGAGGCTCATACAGAAAGCAATCAGCCCATAGCCCAATATCGAGACCACAGCCTATTATTCAAACCACAAAGGATCCGTCTTTCATCGTCCAATCTTCTCGATCGAACATATTGACATCAATACTCCTTTCCATGGCCATTCACGGCCCGCGAAGATCAACCACTCGTGCCCGAGATCACTATCCAATCAAAAACCAGACTTCCAAGATCCATCTCACTCAGACCCTTTTGAATGTAGCGGATAACAACGGAGTGGGGCTATCGAATTGATATGTATTCGAATCTTAGGAGCTGGTAATCACTGATATGCTCATATTGGTGACGTTATTGTTGCTGTAATCAAAGAAGCAGTGCCCAAAATGCCTCTAGAAAGATCAGACAGAAGTAAGACGAGCTGTAATTGTACGTACATGTAAAGAACTCAAACGTGACAACGGTATGATAATACGATATGATGACGGTTGTCATTGATCAAGAAGGAAATCCAAAAGGAACTCGAGTTTTTGGTGCGATCGCTCGGGAATTGAGACTTATGAATTTCACTAAAAGAGTCTCATGAGCTCCTGAGGTATTCAAAATACTAGTAGTAGAGACTATGATATAGTAGGGTATCAGAATATAGATCAATTAGTAGATTGTGTCTGACGCATATACATGAAAAAAAAGAATAATTAGATAATAATAAGAATAAGAATTCTAATCTTAATAAAAGGAAGGGTTCGAATAGCATCTACTAATATTACCGAAAACTTTGTGAAAATACTTCTACGAGAAGGTTTTATTGAAAACGTTCGAAAACCATAGGGAAAGTAACAAATCTTTCTTGGCACGTGCCCCTGCTCCTGGTCTTCGAACTAGTCATTAATGGTCGGCAACATAGGTACCCTTTTTCGGTATGCGTTGCGAACACTTTCATTTTTAGCGTCTCATCTTCTCTGGAGAAGCTCAAATCGAACGGGTAGAGCAGATGGTCCAACTACAGAACTTCTTCTTTTTCATTACTTCCATGGTCGTGCCCCGTGGCACGGCAGCACCCGTACTATTGAAATGGTTCATCAGTAGAGATGTTCCCACTGGTGCCTCTTCTTCCAATGGTACTATAATTCCTATTCCTATCCCTTTATTCCCTTTTTTGGTCTATCTACATTTAAGGAAATTCATACGCTCCATGGACAGAGCAAAAAGTGGAGTGTTGGTCAAAGCAAGCCGCCCTATTCTATTACCAGACAAAATGGAGAGAAGCTCATCCGCTAGAAATGCTTTATTCAATCGATATCTTGTTTCCCCTTTCCGAGGCAAATATCGGGGAAATCAGTGATTCATTGTTAGAAAGAGGGCTGAGCTATAAAATCTATAAAATGGAGCTTGATCGGTAGCTTCCGCCTCCCAGACCCAAATTAAGTTACCAACACGGAATGACATTTGAAACCTGACTTCCTGTTTGTCATTGGAAAGAACGGAAGAGCATTGTATTCCTCCTAGGAAATAATACAACAGGTCAAAATAAGAACGGAGAAGATTCGTTGATACGGAGCTGGTCCATTTTACAAGCGATCCCCTATTCTGCATCCCGAAGATCATACGGCCCAGAGCCAGAGCGATCATTACAGATATATAGGGACAGCAAGAATCAGTAAATACCGGGGATACCTTACTAAGCATTTCCTAGATCTTGAGTTAGGCGTAGCTACTTCCTCCCCCCATGTTCTCCTGATTCCCCATCCTTCCGCTGAAGCTAAACCAGTATCAGTTGATGGCGAGCATAGTAGAGGCGGCTTTATCGTAAAAAAAGCAACCGGCTTTCGAGTAAAAAATAACTTATAGAAGCACTTGAGCGTGGTTTCGGCCTATAGCCGGAGGGAATGTTTTTCAAAATCGACCCGATTTTGGGCATTCGTAGAGGGGAAAGACAGCCATGCGATAAGCGAGGGAGAGGTCTGTCTTCCCAAAGTAGCCATTCAAGGAGACAAGTTCTACCATTGTACCTTGACCTGTGGAGCTGGAGAAGCTCCTTTATTGCTATAGTTCTTGTTGAACCTTTTCTAAAGTCAATAATTTCTGCAATCAGGGAGGAGGCATCGCCTTACTTGCTATACCTTAAACCTCATCAAGAAAGTAAGCCCAGAGAAACCGCAATCCCAATCAAATAAAAGATCAGATGGGCTGATCCCTGAGATCGATCGCTGTTGATTTTCTAGTTTTTTAGCTGACTCGGGACCTTCCATAGAAAACCGAGTACGAGCAATGGTCGGGTCTGCTGCCCCTTCCTTCTCAGCGTACAGCTGCAGATTGGATAAATGGTTTATCTTCGAATGTATGCTACAAGAAATGGGCTGAACCGATCTACAGGGAATGCAATAGCGAAAAGAATTCCACTCTATCTCAGATTTTTGTATCCTTTTCAAGGGCCAACCCTGGGCCAAGGTGAGCGCATCCGTATGGGCCTATTGCTCTTGACCTCTTCAGTTGTGCAGGCACAAATATGAACTGGTCTAAGTTTGTTCTTGACGATCCCCACAAGCTTCTCTTATCTACTTGAATGCAAATCAGAAAAGAGGAAGTCGCAATGCATTTTATTTTTAGAAAGAATAAAAGACACGTGGATGGTATCGATCAAGAGACATGGCTAAAGGATGGAAGTGAATTAGAATCAGACGGTCGTCGAACGAATTCCCAATAAATGGAAGATCTACGTGCAACGAATTTCGTATAAAAAGTAAAGTAGGCGATTTCACCGAGAGGCCTATTGAACTAGCTCCCATGCATGGATCTGCATTGTGTGCTTTCGCCGGGGCGAGAGTGAAAAAGAAATGTACCAAGAGTTCCGTATGAATTAGGTTTGCCTTTCCAAAGAAATGAGATAAGGAGCAGTAAGGCCTGGTGGCTCTGCCTCAGCCGTTGCCTTGCCTTGCCTCTTGCTCCATGAGACTAATAAAACACTTTCTAATCTGTCTCATAACCTGACTAGACTACTCTGTTTTTCAATCAGTTGAGTGCCGGATAGGGGTAAAAGTGACTCATTTGGCCTTTCCGCTAGTCTTTTATATACTCGAAAGCCGTTTGCACGAGAAAAAGAACGGAGCTGAGCTAGAGGAACAGGTTTTGGGTTTAGCTGTAGCTGAGGACAACTTATTTTAGGAATGTTTTGGATCACATCGACATCCATTGGTGTAAAATATGCTTTGAGCTTTGGCATGTCCCACGTCCATGCACTCTGGTCGATATAGTCACTAACCAAGCACGGCGCATCGTCCACAAGACGTGTCACCGGCCGGAGCAAGCCATCTCGGGGGATCCTGTTGTCCCTCCATGCATCCGTGCTCTCCCCCGTACCAATGCGGCAGATAAGGAGTATTAATTGACTGCGCCCCGTTAGAGGAAGAGATGGCTAGGACAACGGCATACTTGTGTTAGCGGAACGGAGAGAAACCGGCTGCAGGCGTGAAGCCGAGGCCTGATATACTATCTAAATAAGTCATACAAGAAGAAGTCGGTAGCTTAAGAAGGAGACATACCATACTAGGTTCGATAAGAACCCAACTTGATCTTGATTCGGCAGATCAACGAATTAGAACTAGCTTGCTTCGAGAAAGAGTTTACCGAGCTTCCTCCCCTAATCTTAATGGACCACTCAACTGTATATCTTGTGCTTGATCGGTCGGATCAGAGGCCTTCAGTTCCAGCCGGATTTCCCTTGTGACGTTATTGAAGTAGCAGCAGCTGAGCTGTGATCACGTTGCTGTTCTGATACATGCATGCTTGTCTAACCTCGCTCTTGAACTTGTGCATGTCTGCTTCGTCTTTCTTGATCGGTTCCTCGTGTTGCATACAATGAAGTGGTGTCATGTGACGCTGGGCATAATCTCTGAAAACTCCTGACTGGTTCGGTGTGGTTTTGTTTATTCAACACCAATTGCCTTAGCTTTCTTTTTCTGAAGGAGACAGAGAAGAGAGTAGCTAGATTTCTTTTTCTATTTTGATTTACAAATGGTCCGGTTTTATTTCAAAATGGTCCGTACTTTTCGATCTTTGGGCTTATTAAGCTTAAGAATCTTACTTAATAGGAGAAAATAGCCTCCTAAACATATGGCTAGCAACTGGTTCACCAGGAGTACGCAAGAAAGGCAAAAGCACTACGAATTATTGATTTAGGAATGGGAATGGGCTAGAACCCTGGGTTCTTCCTTATATAATTAATGGTCTTTTCATTCTAATACTCTATCCGAGAGTTCTCAGTATTTAGCAAAGCTGTTCCTATCTAACGGATAAAAACTGGATCAAATGACAAAGACATTGTTTGTGGAGAAAGAGGTGGCTTTTCCCGGATGAAATGAAACATTTGATTTGTGTAACAGGAGAAAGATTTCCCACTCCTTAGCCATAAAGATATGTGGCCATGAAAAAGGGAGGGGATTCAGTGGAACAGGATTGGCCGGGCGGTAGAGTCGTGGAAACACTTGTTGATTCCTATTTTGGACCCTAGCTCCATGGAACAATATGCTATTGCGGAAACATGGAAGAATTGCAATCTTAGATCAAAACACTATGTGTGGAAAGCTTGATAAGGGTCAGTTACTTGTACATTTGATTAGTATGAACCACTCACATCGTTTTTTAAGGATAGGTGGGAGTAGGACCCTACAATAAAGAGCAGATAGCCCACATGAATCATGGGAATAACAATACGAGGTCTTTGACGAGTAAAGGAGAAATGCAAGATTTGGATCCGCGATTTCAACAAGTAGTTCGTGCTTCGTCGGCAGGGGAGACTATAGGCCATGAAAACCCACCCCTGGTATCTCCACCTGTGGATTGAGAGTCAAAAAGTGTGAATTTCGTATGTCCCGCTGGCACACGATTTCGATTACTTTTCTTGTTTCCCGTTTCGGAGATCCGATAATGGAATGCTAAATCGATATCTGGGGTCGAGCCAGGGTACTTATCCTCCCGTCTATAAATCAATGACCAATAAAAGACCAAAGCGGTGATAAATCAAGGGGCGGACAGGAGCAGCATCGTAGCTAGGAACAGGTGCTGCACCGTAGCTAGTAGGAAGAAGTACAGCATAGCTACATTCCCCATAGGGTTGGCGCCCCTCTTCTCCAATACAAATTGAATCATAGCAAGGGCTAAGCTATCTTAAAACCTACTATCAATCTGTTTATAGAACTCAATACGAATACTTTATTAATAGAGCGTTTGTGAAAGGAAATTCCTGAAATGATGTATCATCGAAATGGTTCATTTCCAAATGTTACCGCATCACCGGTAGGATTTCCAGCTTTCTCGATGGTAGGTTTAGGAATTTTTCTAGCGAAGGAAGGGACTAAACCCATCTGTTCAAGTAGTAGCCAAGTAGTACCGAAGGAGTATCTCCGAGTTAAGGAGTACCGAAGGGAAGGAAGAAAAACCAAGTGAAAGAAAGAGATCGCAATGGTCTAAGATATAGTCAGTGAACAATAACTCAGATCTGATGTCGGATCGAAACAAAAATGCAAAAAGACAACACAAACGTAAAAGATCGAACTCTAATTTAGTTACTGAGTGAGATGTTTTGCTACCTACAAAAGGTTGGTTCTTCCCCTACAACCCCTACCCCTCCAAGGCAGTACTCTTCTTCGACAAATCCGAATGTCTCGATCCGAGTTGAGACCCACCTACAGAAATTGATCCATCAACGGCTTTTTCTATAGTGGCAGGAAGTCTCCAACTCTTCGATATGCGCTAGCTAGGTAATCCCTTTACTTAATCTGATATGGGATCTCTTGCTACCAGAAAGGAACTGAACTGGCTTGCCCGGAAAGAATGGATTGCGACCCTTGGAGAGCTAATGGTACTGGACTGATAGCGCACTGATTGAACCGACCCCGGACGTACCACTGGGGAACCTGTGGCTGGAGAGAATCTCTCGCGATGGAGAAATGTCAAATGGGAAGCTCTATGGAGGCACACATCGTGTCGTTCATCATCGAAATGGGACTGACTCGCTCGGGAACAGGCACAGGATTGAGGAACTTTCTGGCGTAACACACCCGTAATGGGGCAATCTGACTAGCTGGTCAAAACCCTTTCCGCAGTGTTTAAGTGGTGCTGGAAGGAATCAAGAGGGGAGGAGGAAAGCTGTACCAGGTGGAAGGAGAAGAGCTGATTGCTACTAAATCAGAACAAGCTTAGTTCTACATGATGGCTCAATGGTGCATGGTCAACTCAGTAAACCTAACATCTCTGATCTCTGATCCAATTTCAACCCTACTGAACTCTTAAGAGTAGGTGTTTCAAGAACCTAAGTCCTTACAAAAAAAAAGAATCCATGATCACTATATACCCCCGAAGGTACTGAGCCCAAACATCTGAAGCCATACGGATACTCACATCTGCAAAAGGCTGAGATTGAGAATTGAGGAATTGCTGAAGAATTCACTGATACAATCCTCTACTAGCCCCTTTGCTTCACCTGTGCTGTTAGTGAAGAAGAAGGATGGGACATGGAGGATGTGCATTGAAACCAGGCAGCTGAATGCCAGTACAGTAAAGAAGAAATACCCAATTCCGGCACATAGATGCCCTATTGGATGAGTGGTGCTAAATATTACAGCAAGATTGACTTAAGATCTGGCTATCATCAGATCAGGATGAGAGAGGAAGACAAGCCCAAAACTTCATTCAGAACCCTGTAACTATGAATTCAATGTGATGCGGGCTTACAAATGCTCCTGCAACGTTTCAAGCACTCATGAATGATGTGTTCAAGCCCAGAAGATTTGTGTTGGTTTGATGATATACTTCTTGACAGTAAAACATTGAAGGAGCATCAACAGCACTTGCAGCTAACACTTTTTCTGCGGAATCAGCTACATGCTAAGATGAGCAAGTGTGAGTTCGGACTTTAAAAGGCGGAATATTAGGGGTAAAATGGAAAATAAGGTGGCAGATGCATTTAATAGGAGAAAGGCCGGGACATCTGTCCAGCTGGTCCAAGGTGTGCAAACCGCTTTGTGAAGGCCGACTGAGAATGAGGGACCTAGTAGTGTATTTCGAAGCCTTCTAGGCAAAGCTGCTTTGGCGTGCACTGAAAGGGCGTCTTCCTTTCCTATATTATACCAGAGGTGAGTGCATAATCTGGTGTAGAACGGAGGGGATATCCTAAGTTGATGTGCACAAGTGCTTCCTCTGATTGAAGTCGATTGCCTCAACCAATTTCTTAGTACATCAACACAAGAAGTGGAGAATTGGGGATGGTACTACCTCAGTGAAACTGTGGGAAGATGGGTAGGTGGGGCCTCTCAACCAAGACATCGCGGTTGGCGAGTGGGGACTCTACTGAATTCTAGCATGGGTGTGGTAGATTACTGACGTGAAGCCGGACCTCTATGAGTGCTCTACATGGCCGGATCAAAGCTATTCTAAAAACTAGATCCATTGGAGTGGGAAGTACTCAAGATGTAGAAGAGGACTCAAGCAGGTTTGGTCCTCTTTCTCTGATGTGTTCTTAGAACCCACTACCCTCCCTCCTAAAAGACCATGTGACCATCGGTTTCACCTCACGATAGTCAACCAGTGAATCAAAGGCCTTATAGGTATTCACACCACCGGATGAAATTGAAGCCATAATCAAGGAGTTACTCTAGAATGGTACTCTACAACCTAGTTCATGCCTCACCGGCTCTTCTTTACAAGAAGAAAGAAGGTTCGTGGCGCCTATGGATTATAGGCAACTCAATGCGCAAACCGTAAAAAAGAAATACCCGATACCGGTCATTGATGATCTTCTGGATGAGCTACACGGTTATACTGTGTACTCAACAATCGTTTTATCTATTCCCACATCGATTCACCAATCCTGGAACTCGTTATGGATAGAAGGTCCGTAGAAGTGAAAGTAGGACGACGGGAGAAAAGAGTAAGGAGTACCGGTTGTATGTAAACCCCCCTTCACCCCCATCCCCTAAAGTGGTAAAGAAGGAGGCTCTTTTTTGTCTCATTAGGACAAACAAATAGGAAGGGATAGTTCTTTCATTGCATTGATAGAAGTGAGACTATCAAAAGATCTCTCTATTATTTAGAGAAAAGAGTTGGCGTGGGTTCTACCAACGAAACGAAGAAGTTTTTGATTGGTCTTTATCATTCGGAACCCTCTCCGTATTAGTAAGAAAAACACACCCAGACTCTGACTTCAATGGTGGGAACAACCTCAGCACTCCGGCGTGAACATGAACAATCATTCTATGCAAAATTTCATGTATGATAGTGGTCGATCCCTCGGGAGTGACATTCGTTACTTTGGATTTTGTTCACGCGGTGATCTTCTCTCTTTCCAAGAGTACTACCCTTTACGTAGTCTATGTCTGGGGAGACAGGTGCGGTAGAGAGGTCCCCCCTTTGATTCCTGTCCCGTTAGCATCTCCGATCCGAGAGTTGGGATGACTCCGTTAGTTTCGGTCGGGAGCCGGACGGTAATGGACCTACAACCCTTGCTTATGGACTAGCTGCAGAGCTAACCTTTGTTCTATTGGTTTGGTGGTTGCTACCAAGACGATTTCTTTATGCCCATCAAAGAACCTCGAGATGCTAATCCACGAAAAATGATACGAGAAATGCGAAAGAACTCAACTACGGAACGAGGGCGACCCGTGAAAATACCTCGGTTTCTTACTCGTGCCATTGAACTCTTTCTTGGCAACTTGGACAACTTATAACGATGTTTGTCCCGCATATCAGACGGAAGATCGGGTTACAAAATTCGAAAGCTTTCGTCTCAATTCATATTTAGCCGCGAGCAATCTACGTTTGTGATCTCGTATATTTCGTCGCTTCTCCGGCATCTTACTTAGTTTCCCCCTCATCTTTTAGCAAAAAGCCGCTCCACAGTAGTAAAGTCTCATCTTTTGTATTGGCCGAAGTGACAATAGTCACATTGAACCCTCGAATATGCTCGAAGATCTCGAAATGATCTTCCAGTTTCGGGGAGAATTCGCAAAACTCCGTTTCCATAAAGAATTTGATGGAGTTTTCCCGTATTTCGACCGGAGAATCCAACATAGACATTACTGTAAAGATTCTGACCAAAAAATGGTACATTCCATGCCCTCGGAGAACGCTTTGTCGTGCAAAGTCACTGACATATCCAGTGTCTTTTTCGGACCCCAAGAATGGATTGGATCGAAACGACTTTCCTGCTTGAAAATAGGGGCCCCTTTGTGTCTGTATGAATCTCTGACCGCACAAAATCTCCATAGCCAATTTTCCAAATTGGATTCTGAAATCAGAGGCAGCTTTTGGTACTAATCTTATTTCAAACAATCCAAGAACTTCCACAACATTGGCGTGATTCAGTTTGAGCAACAGATCCTGACGTAATACATCTTCGTAATGAAAATGGAGTGGAAACATCATGGCTTTTCCGCTTTTTTTGAGAATGAGCACTGTGAACTATCCGCTTCAAAAAGGATAGTTGATCGAACCGAAACCAACGTCAAGTACGAGTTATTAAGCGCCGAATCAAAAAAAGTGTACTTCCTTTACGCTTGATGTAGGATTTACCTATTAATATGAAGTTCACTCTTCTGCTGACTTGAGTCCAGAAGGGAAGCGACTAATTTCCAATTCTTCTTTGCTAGCGCTTGACTCCTGTGGAATTCCATTAACAAGCTTAAAAGAAAGCCTTTTATTTGGTTTTTGAGATACTAGTTATTTATAGGTTAAGTTCGATATTTCACTCCGTGGGCCGGCTAATTAATTCAAGTAATTCCTGGAGGGGAATCAATCGAAGAGATTGCCTGCCCATGCTACAATTCCTTACTCAAAAGGACTAGAGTGCTAAGCTGCCTTCCCGGCACCACCACTATAATGAATGGCTCAAACAAATAGGAGATTAGAATATAATTGATCCTTTCTAGAATAGAATATAAAGAGAAGTTTGTTCTGCCCATCTATCTAGAGAATGAAAAGGAACTAATGCCACTGATAGGAAATACATAGACCGTACGCCCACTTACCACTCTACCACTTCAATTCAATGACGGACTTCACCGATACCGATACCAAACCTAGCTTGAGAGAGATCGATCACAGGCATGTGGTGAACGATACCGAGAGAAAGAGCACTAAAATGAACCATATCGAGCACATGTCTCACTCTACAAGTCAAGTTCGATGAGCTCTTAGCGGACCTGTGCCTACTATCTACTAAGTGTGTGCTAGGGAAAGAAAGCAAGCTGAGCAGTTCTCACTCTGTCCGGTGACCAAGAAAGCTTAAAGAATACCGTAAAGTGATCACTGAAACCTCATACCGATTCGCCACGTGAAAGCGGGGTTAAGGTAAGGCAGGAAAGACTGGCGCCGAAAGATATATATGTTTTGAAGAGAGAGATCCGCAGGCAAAAATCTTGAAGGAAGGACTGACTGAAGGAAGGAACAGACCGTAGCAAAAGCCGAAGAAGATGCGAATCAGGAAAAGGGAGACGAGTTCCAGTTGTTAGAAAGACCAGTGCCCGGAAAAGCAAGTCGGAAGGGGATCCGGATGTTCAGTGCTTAAAGAAAAAAGATAGGTGTTGCTCTGTTGTTTGCTTTGAGGTTTCCCCTAGTTGGGGAGACCGAGAAGAAAACCAGTAGGAAGGCGATCCGAAGTCTAGTGTTAAAAGAGATAGTTGCCCGCCTCTTGATGGAGAATTGAAAACATCCCAACGTATCTTTCACTAATTAAGTAGTAGTGAGGCGTCGGTACGTCAGCTGGAGAAGAATGCTTGCTTTTCGTATCACTGGTGTAGTGATTGACACGGTCTTCGCATATTGAACAACCTAAGAGTGGAAACACCTTAATCGCTTCTCCAAGCTTATCTATATATATTTCTCGATGGAAGCGGAAGGAAAGGCTTAAAGAAGGTGACAAGAAGAGAAACTTATTAGTTTGTCGTAGCCAACTTATCATTCCAATGAGAGGTCGAAGTACGATAGAAGTTATTGATACCGATTTAGGCGAGCAGCATAGCCTGGCAGAGCCAGAGGAAGAAGTCCGTCTTGTTAGCGAGTTAGCGAGTAGTTTCCTTTAGACGATTTCCGCGAGCATACTAGCTTTTCACGAACGCAGAGGAGAAAGAAAACCAACAACCAATAGGGTGAGGCAACTAACTACCAATCCTTTTATTGAATAGCCGCGGCGTGGGTAAACATAAAGAAGCCACAGAAGAAATCAAGCCAAAGGCTTCTCACTTTCTAAAGTAGTAAAAAGTGGATCCCCGCTTCGAGGCGCTTGGCGTAGATCTTTGAAAATCGTCAATCGGGTGAGCCAGCTATTATTGAGGGAGGCCAGGTCTACATACGTAATATCAAGTTGCTCTAGTTGCGTGTCTTTCGTACGGAAAGATGGGTGTTTTTATCCAAGCAAGGGAATAGAATAGGTAACAACCCCCCCTCACATCAAGCCTGTACGCTAGCTACCAACATATACTATGGAGTCCATGGCTACCTCCGCGGATGGAAGACCGTAGATTTTTCACTTTCGCTGAAGAGTTGAACTCTGACTGAAAGGACTTGACACATTGCCAAGGCGATTTTATTAGCCAGCTGTGGGATAGAGATCTGCGGTAAACGAGCGATAGCCTCTAAAGAGTGCCGAAATAGGATTGGTTCCTTTTTCTAAAGATCCGAGACTGGTGAACGTATTGCATAATTTAAAGAAGCCCATTTCATTAGAGGGAGGGAGCCCTTCCTACCTTTCTTTATTTAAGTGCTAGTGTCAAATGAGACAGTTGCCCGCCTTGGAGGGGTTGTAGCGAAAGCTCCGAAGTCCACTTCTTTACCAACTTGAATTCATAAGGAGACCGAACTCTATTCATGCTCAAGTGAACCACGGGTGATGATATTCCGCTGTTCTGAAATCAAATAGGAAACGGATGGCGCTTGAGTTTTTTATCTCGGCATGAGAAACTATTCCTCCTCCTTTTGCTTACAATCACCTCACTTCCCTTATAAGAAGATAATAGTGCTTGTATCCTGGGTCATGAGGTTCCCCTCTTCAGTCTGATAAGAAGAAGTCAAGGTCTCGGTTCCGTATTAAGTAAAGATAAGGAACCCGCCCAGAGGATTTCTTCGGTTTCGGTAGGGAAGCCACTGGTTCGTATCACGCTATGGTTGAGGGACCTTCTTGGTTCAAAGCTAACAAATAGGTCTCATGTTGGCACTCAATCGCTAAGAGCAGCCAACAACTTAACTTGCAGGCTTTAAAACCTGCTCATACGGTAATGGCGAGGGGTTTTGCGGATCCCTTTCTCTATGAGTTTCGGTTGATAATGACTTAAGGTGAGCAACGAACCTCCAATCACTTTTTCAGGAATACACAGAGAGAACCATCCGGCTGCACTCAACTGCAAACTAAAGGAACTCCTAACAAGCAGGGGAATTTCTCCTTTGTTACTGGTCGGGACGACCTAAATCCTGTGGTCAGTTCGGACAGGGGCATTACAAACGAGCTATGCTCTATGATTTCGCTTTGTTTACACGGGTGAGTGACCTACACCTTCCAATCTATGGTTTCACCCGCGAGGTAGAACTTTCTCTAAAGCTTCTTCGCTCCGTAATACACTTGCGCCTTCCTTTATAACCATGCACTCCCACTACTTCTTTAGGACATGGCTGACTTGCTTATCACAAGTCGTCTCCCGAAAAGGCAAATATCGAGACTGAGATGCTGCTTGGAGTCTTCATTCTCTAGGGCAGAGCTCACTACCACTCATTATCGGAGGGAGACGTAATAATACTGAGCTATTCTTCGATTTCCTTGCTTGCGAGATCAAAAACTGGGTATCGAACAAAGAAATCTGCTCACGGTACCTCTTACCTCAAAACTTCTATTGGATCTGGGATCAGAAGAATTCCAATTTGAATGTGCTCATATCCAACTACCCGAAGGGACGATATCAGGAAAAGCAAAAGGTGCATGGGTGGTTTCAAGTTGTTTTGGTTGCGCAGCTTTCGATCACTGTGTCAGCCAAGCTCTAACGCTTCTATAAAGTGAGAAATCATGGTACCTTCACGTCTACCTTTCCCAAGGGCTAGTTCAATTCCAGAGAAATGCAAGCAATCGTACTGGACTCCCGCCGCCTGCTAGGCTCACTATACCAAGTTAAGTTCCTCCAAAGTATTTTCATCATCGGTATCAGCAGAGTCACAAGATAAGGGATAAAGATAGTAGCCCATAGCTCCTTTATCAATTTCCTTCTGAAACTTATCAGGGTCTAACAATGTTGGAGAAGTAGTATTGCTGCTGTCAGAAAGAATAATGGTTTCTTGCCCATTGTGACAAATACTCATTGTTCTGGCCTT
This sequence comes from Thinopyrum elongatum, assembly GCA_011799875.1. Classification (NCBI taxonomy): domain Eukaryota; kingdom Viridiplantae; phylum Streptophyta; class Magnoliopsida; order Poales; family Poaceae; genus Thinopyrum; species Thinopyrum elongatum. The sequence continues at coordinate 411,207,117 of CM022297.1, read as the reverse complement.
CCAATCTAAATTGATTGGACTGTGACGATATAGCCAATCATAACCCAGTATAACATCATTGCTTTCCAATTTCAGTAGCTTGAAGGTGTCTTGAAATGTGTGCCCTTTAATAGTATAAGTAGTATCTGCAGTGTAAGCTCCAGTAGTTAATTGACCTCCTCCAGCCACTTTGACAGTAAACAAATGTTTCTGACTCTCATATCAGTGAAGCCCACACCACCATAATCTTTAGGGGTGCATAGGTGTTCCCATCTGACCATGTGAAATTTCTTCTTCTTACTCCCAGTAGAAGTGATTTCTTATTGTATCAACTTTTTTCTGTATTTTGACAGGCAAAGGGAGTTGTTGCATAAAAGGAAGTACCATTGCCACCAGTGATCTTTAAAAGTGATAAACTAAACTCATCACGTTAGGAGAATCCTCTAAACTTAATATAATAGGCTCACTTTATCACTATAAACTTTTTAGTGATGACCAAATAACGAAAACACTTCGTTGAATGACGTGTTGTTAAAGAAAATAGCTGCGTCGCCCCCCTTCAAGACAGGAAACTATAGACAGGTACCTGAGGTGCCCTGCTGAGAGAAGAATTTGTCAACAATCAAGCACTTGAGCTTGCAAGAATAAATATATGATGTCTATGCTATTATTGGGATAAAATGAATCAAAAAAGCAGCAGAATACGAGAAGGATTTCTTTTCTTAAAGGGTGTATACATTAGAGTGTACCTACTTGGTAGGCATGAAATCACTGACAAAGAGTTGCCTAGCTCCGATGAGCTTGCAAGCATAATTTGGAATTTCATAGAAGCGGGCATAGCTAGGGGTGAACCACGAGAAGTTAGAGCAATTAATGGGTAGGTATCGTAAACATCCTGAGTGTATCACGGCATTGAAGCAGAAGAAACAGAAATGTTTTCCTTTCTTTCGCATTTGATTTGCATGCCCCCTGTAGATTTGACCCGGAGCCAATGCCAGTCTTTTTTGCGATCAAATGCACTTGAGCTAGTCACTAAGTAAGGCGACAGCACCAAAAGATGTGCATGTGTCATTAGGCCATTGGATTACTCAACAAAAAGTGAAGTGCCAAACGATGAAGAAGAACACTTGAAACCAGGCACTGAACCCTAAATGCTTCGCCTGGCTAACCAGATAGATTACTTCTATCTGCTAGCTTGCCCTAAGAAAAACAACAGTTCCACAGATATCTCCAGTGCTTTTCTATTCGAAACACAAGGGCGCTAAGCAAAGAGAATTTCAATTAACGAACAGTAGGTGCTTTTTCTTCCTTGGCCCATCTCAGTGATATGTAGGCTCTCAGCCCTTACTTGAATCATCCGTCCTCCCTACAGAAAGAAAGCGATTTTATGCCCTCCCGAAGGAAAACGTTTGGGCCGGCTGGAGCTCGACACGGAGCAAAATGTAGATGATCTCCGCAAATGGGCGAGGTAGGAGGACGTGGTTGGATGTTTTTTGACACGAGGCCTTGCGCAAAAGACGAGTACTTCAGAGCCCACCAGGAAAAGGATATTGGTTCGCATCTCTATATTGATCCGCGGCGCTTCTATGAAGTTTTCCTTGTCTCCGATTTCAAAGCTGAATGGATGACTGAATCTGTCGAAGCATCATTCGATATTTGCAGATTGACGTAATGCTATGAGGAGTTAGAGTCTTCTGCGGGAAAGACATTTCTTGTAGAGTTTTTTAGATCTTTTTGCTCTACTTTTTATAGTATTCCTTACATAAGATCTCGGAAGAGCCGATGTTTCCTTCCGTTCCCGCTAAATAGGAATTCTATATCCTCTAGCTCTTCGTGACCTGTTGTGTCTGCCCTCGACTTAGCCATCATAGAATAGAAAGGTTTCTAACCGTTGAAAAGGATACTTCTAAACGTTAAGGGGCGCTCAACCTTCCACTCAAATCCTTTTTACCAGAAGGGAGCTCGCCTGCCACGACATATAAGGGAAAAGGCAATGTGTGGAACTAGATCAAGTTTGATCTGCCACTTACACTGGAAGGGCAAGAACTAATGCTTATGCGTATTCTTCCACGGCATATAGAAGGTTAACTACTCCAACTCGATGGCTAAGAGAAAAGTGAAATCCTAGCTTTCCCTAGAATCAGCTCTTTACTATCCTGCCCCAGGGGGTTTTTCGGAGACATTGAACCCTAGATTTAGAAGCTTTCCCAAACAAACCTTTTGACCAGGAAAAGGCATACCAAAGATTTTTGGAAAGACACATTGAAATGGAAGCTCTCGAACCTATTCCGAAGTAAGTTTAGGATGAGGTTTCCGATCCGGTTGGTGTTCCGACATCCCGAATCGAGGTGGCTCTAAACTCAGGTTTGCCTACCTCTCTAGTTACAGAGGGAGGAGAGGGGCTTCGTCTTTTTAGGTCTCTGAAAAGCCAGTTGACATGTGCGATCCAATCAAGGAGGCAGTACTTCTGCCTGAGTTCCTCTGGATCCTACTCGTCGGGATTACCGTGCTCCCGCAGGTTGTTCACCATGCGTTCCATAGCACTTTGACTTTATATCTTTTACCATCTTGGAATCATGTAGATGTAGATTGCTTTCATCGCGGGGTCATTCCTGAAGGTGGCTTGTACCAGCTCTTCGTCATCATAAATAGCAAGCCACTCCTTGTTTATTACTCCGCTTTTTCACTCTCTCATTCTTAGTTAACCATTTCATTCTATTGAATCTGTGGTACTTTGAGTTTTGAACAATAGTTAGAATTTATTATTAAGCGATCCCCCGCTTTTTGACTTCTTTCTCTCTTTCCTTGGAACGAACAGTTGTTTATTAAGGCCGCTTTTCTAGAATCTACTTTGAAAGTGGAAAATAGGTCTCTTCTTCAATGAAGGCAGAACTATTCACTAAGCCAACAGGTTAGCGAAGGAAATTTTTCCAGTCTTGCTGCTTTAAAGCGAACGAGTCTTCCTTATTCCTATGGTCATTAGAATAACCTATTCATCCTCTTGGCCACTCTAAACTCATAGGTAGCTGTGGTTCGGTTTACCTTCTTTCGCTTTGCCTTGGGTTCGGTGGTAGTAATAGTCCTTCTTTAGCTCGCTCCTCCTTTCTTGGGTTCCCTAACTGTCTGCTATTGCTAAAGCTCAACCTATGCCTCCGGCAAAGGCAAGACGGAAAGCAAGCTAGTGGAATGCAACCAACAACAAGAAGCCCTCAGGTCATGAGAAAAAGGTATGGATCCCTATTCCTTTCTTTTTATCCGACTGGAAGCAGTGGAAGAACTTCTTGATACTTTTTTCTCCTCTAACATAAACCCGTCAATTGATACATACAAGCCGCATATATCATCTATACTATCTATCCTTCTCTCTCTTCTAGAGTCAATCTAGTATTCTTCTTCTTAGAACTTGAAACAAGGTCCATCGCAATACCCAAGAAGTAGTGGCAATTCTCTTCCCTTTGCTGCACCTTGTGCTATATATCGAGTGGACCCTAACCTATATCTACTTGCTTCGGCCTTTAGATATCTGCATTCTCTACTGTATCCACCTTGACTTGGTATTCAGTGCTCTGTTCTAGAAGTCTGTAACACCTGACCTCGAACTCCATTGGCTCCTTACGGGATAAGAAGATAGATTGTACATTCGATTTTCCAAAACGTGAGTGGTTTGAAGCATGTTTCAGTGAAGGAGATGATGATCGTAAAAGGAAACTGGAAAGCAAAGCGAAACGGAAGAGATCAAAAGCGATTGAAGTGACTAGTTGGAAGTTCCTGAAAGCAGGGAAAGCGATAGTTGACTTTTCTTGAGAAGTAGGGACCCAAGAATGACAAGTGGACTAGTATTCATAGGGGCCTTTTCTTTCGAGAAGGCTTACCGGATACTATGCTGGCCCCAATGCGAGGTAGTTTCCCTGCTTGTAAGATCCTGATTGCCTTTATGCTTGAGTTTCAGCATTCCTTTACTCCAGTCAACTGTCATTTGACCAAAACTTGACAACCAGTCAATGCCTAAAATAAGATCATAACCTTGTACATCAAGCACCCTAACTTCTGTTTCAAATTCAAGGTTTTGTAACTTGAATTGAAGGTTGTCACATTTGGTACTGGTCAATAACTTACGGCGAGACGAGCAGCAAAAAAATACAAAGAACATTAATAGGTGGAAGTCTTCGAAACTTACTTGTCAGTTCGGTTGTGCCTTGATACCTATCTATAGCTTTCCTAGCGACTTTGTTTACTCATCGCTAGTAAGACTGTCTGCTGATCCCAGGAGATCAGGACTCGTACAAGTATCTGACATGATTAGGCGGGGACAGGCTTCGAGGGTTCTTCCATATCTAGATATAGAGATAGATGATGATAGAGATCTAGATCTTTCTATAGATAGATCCTTTGAGAAATTTCTATTGATCCGCTTTCAAGATCTATGAACAAGAGAGATCCAAAAAATCTCCATGTAAAAAAAAAGAGATGAATAGATAGGGCTGAGCCGATAGCAGGACTGGGTACGATGATGGGGCGAGAGAGGGAAAAAACCCTTCGGGATGGATCGGGAAAAGTGACCTCCGGCTCAGCCCACGACTTCCTTCCCTTCGCATAGCTCAGGTGACTCCCTTCCCCCTTTTTTCCCAGAATGAATTAGCCCGACACGACGAATCCTGCCCTCCTGTCTTTCTTTCTCATTGAATGAACCACTGCCTGGGACGCCCCTATGCCTATGAATTCAATGATTTAAGGGCCCCGGGAGGAAACTTCGGAAAGAAAGCCTACTGGTTGGTCTGGTTGTCCCCCGGCGGTGCCCGGGCGGGCCTCGGTTCAATCTTGCCGATTCTACCTAGACATGGCTCAAAATGAAGGGGTAAGGCCAAGTGTTCTTAAAACAAAACTCGAAGTGCACACTTCGGAGCACGGTCTTCCGTTAGGTCCTTTACGGACGACGAAAGCCCCTTGGCTATACTCTACTCTTCGCCTCCGGCTGTTCTGTTCTTTTCTTTTGGCTCGGCGGAGCTGAGCTGGGTTCCATTACACTCTGTAGGAAATGCATAGACAGTCCACGAAGCAAACCGAGGCCCTGCGTGCGCCATACGTACCGCCTACGAATAATAGGTAGCCCCACCCCAGGCAGAGTTTGTGAGCCGTGTAATAGGCGACCATTTCGCGCGGTTCGGGGGGCACTTGAATAAGCCGCCGGCACCCGGCTGCGTCTTTACCCCTATCCAATTTTTGGGCCAATTCCCCCTTCGTACTACCAAAAAATGAGATTCTTGCCGAATCCGAGTTTGCTGCCCCAACCATTACAAAACTAATACCTATTCTGTTTAGTACTTCAGGTGCTTCTCTAGCGTATAATGTAAATCTCGTAGCGGATCAATTCCAACGAGCCTTTCAAACTAGTACTTTTTGTAATCGACTCTATAGCTTCTTCAATAAACGCTGGTTCTTCGATCAAGTTTTGAATGACTTTCTAGTCAGATCGTTCCTGCGTTTCGGATATTCAGTCTCATTCGAAGCTTTAGACAAGGGTGCTATTGAGATATTGGGCCCTTATGGTATCTCGTACACATTCCGACGATTGGCCGAGCGAATAAGTCAACTTCAAAGTGGATCTGTTGTGCGAAGAGTGCGTTATGAACCGTGGCCGCCTACCTGCTTTGGTTGGTGGGGGCGGCTCCTCCATTGTGGGTAAACGGGAAACCCGACTCTACGAACCCGAGGAAAGGCTGCACAGCTTCCGTAGGGGCGTTTAGACCGGAGCTTTTTGTAGTGCTAGCAGGAATGCAAGTGAATGAATCCAATCCCATCCCCTTTAAAATCGGCGAGGTAATACCTTATTGAAGTAGGGCACGCTACGGCAACACAGGACTGATGGGGTGGGGGCTTGCTGTCTACTTGGCGAGCCTTCACTGCCCCCTTCTGTAACTTCCCTTCTTTCGTCCGTCCACGAGGCAGTCAAAAGAAAGAGAGAAAGGGGCGGCTATAACGCAGGAGTCGTGGCGGTTGTATGCCACAAGGTCCCTATAGACAAGGGGACAAGTGAATCATCGCTTTTGGGTGCAGGCAGCCCTCTACCATCCATCCCATTGCATTCCTCTCGTAGAGTACTGTACCATCTCAGACCAGATACATCTATGGAAAGAAAGGATTTCATAGAAAATCTGCATTTTTCTATTTTTTTTTATCCCCATGCATTCCGTTATTCCCGTAACTATGGATTGATTGTCCCTACCTAACTAAATGGTAGTGGTCTAGGGAGCGCAATTGCTAGAGCATGGGAGAATGAAGAGTAATGATTTAAGCAAGAGCAGCCAGACGGACTACTATAGTCAGTCTAGTGACTACTATAGTCTTTTCTTTCTTTGTAGTTAAGAAATAATGTTTGGTATAGCAGCCTTTCCGAGCGAGTCTCTGGGATCTCTTGTAAACCCCCATGATGTGGTAAAGGGAGGATATTAGGGGAAGCAGTGAGTGGAGATTCCCCTGCGGAGAGCCAGATGAGGGGAGACCCTCACGTCCGGTTCGGAGGGCGGGGATATCCCGACCCTACTATCATTATGCCTTTGCAATGTTACTTGGTTCAACTCCATTTGTGACCTTTTCTCGTATGTGGGACTCTCTATCTTCTTGGGTAGATTCTAGATCGTCTTTCATTTTGTTAGTGAGTAGTTTTCTTATTAATAAGTCAAGTCAAGAGTAATAAGAGAACTGTAGGAGCTTGCCAGGACGGCTTGGTAAGCAAGCTACCTGTTATGTAGGCGCCAACTCCCAGTTCTTTCTCTTCTTTCTTTTTGATTTTTTATTCTCGTTTTTTTTACTAAACGTATAATCTCCTTTCCGGGGAAGGGGTAACATAGACGGAGGCACATGTAGACAGATACAGACTTTTTCAATCTTTTGCCTAAGCGAAGTAGTTGATCCCTCCGAGGTAAGGGCGAATCGAGACCGAAAGCTACTAATAAAATAGCATAATCTGAACACATAGCTGAACACATAGTTTAAGTAGAAACTGTTAAAGCTCCCTGGTCTCGAAACGGCCGGCTTTGGTTCAGCTCTCGGGGCCACCTTACACACTAATAAAATCGTCAGCTTCCTTCCCCACTCATCGCCCTCACTTTAAGACAAAAAATCCAATTCGATTCAAAGATCGGAATCATACCTCCAGCGGGCAAGGTCGGCTCAAGAAATGGAAGTTGTGAGATGGAAAGAAAACCACGAAAAAAGAACTGAATTAGGGATCAATCCATACGCGGCTTGCCTTCTCCCCTTCCCCATAGTAAGCCAGCCAATAGTACCCTAACTTAAGAAGTTCTCTTAGCTAGCGCATGTCCATTAATGTGACCACCGCATGCTCCTGCATGAGTTTCATGAATGGTTTGTTTTCGAATCCTATCTCTCTGGGGAAAGGTATCTTTTTTCAATTCGAACAACGGTATCCCTACCTGGCAAACTATCCTCGTTTTCGAAGTCCCTAGTTTTGTCCTTTGCTGTAGTATTCCGGTTAGTAGACGGCTTCCTTCATCGGAAATCTAGCCAGTGCTTTCCATTAGGTGTGCAACGAAGGATAGCCTTGCTTTTCTTCTGATTCTGATTCAGTCCAAAGATAGAGACAAAAGAAAGGTAATTATTGAATCGGACTTGGCTTCTTTTTCGGCATGGGCAAAGGTTTGGCAATTCCACCATTAGCAAAGGTTTAATCGGTTGATGGTATCCTTGGCGAAAGGCACCTGGTGAGAGTAGCTGCTGCTGCTGTGCTACCTCCAACTATGAAGTTCAGCACATGAACAATACAGAGTACTTTGTTTCCAAAAACAATACAGAGAACAAGACCACAAGAAAACAATTTACAAGAACTACTTTTAGGCAGCAGCATCTGGACAACAGGCTTAAAAGCTTCCAGAAAAATGATAGCACAGACAGCCGAAACAATTTTCCTAATATTTCTTTAACTTGACCTTTTTGCAGTACATCTAACAGCATATAGGGGAATGCCTTTTTTATATTACATTTGCACCAAACCAAGCTATTCTTAATACTAATTCCTTTGCATAGATACTTTCAAAAGTGCTGAGAATAGCAACAGAGAGAAAACGCTGCAGAAGATATCACAATTGAATTACTAACCTGGTACTTGTTCATAGATTTTCTAGCATCTTAAATAAGCTTTGATTCTTACTCAAGTAGTTTGGTTTGTAGTGTAGTTTTTTTTCTTGACTCTAGTAGTGTAGTTAGCATGCCTTCCGTTCCTTGCTTGCTTATGCACTTTTTAATTAAAGACGACCTTTCAATTCATTATTGACTGGATAAAGTAGTATTAGTTAATATACGCTGATTCAGACAAATCAAAAATAAGAGACAGTCTTTTTCGATACTGTATGCTGGGACAGACCTGTAGGTGAGCACAAGCACAGCCAGCCTTCCACCTCTTTATACTTATGTTTAGCAGTGTACCTGGTCTTACTTCTTTTTCAGTTTACGCTTGTGTCCCAAGCTTGCAAGTTCGAAGAAGAGTATTGTATTGACCTGAATCAAGTTGTTTGCCTACCCGCCGTTATGTCTTAGCTAGGAATGAGCTGTGAACAAAATAAAAATAGTTGTTACTTGAGTCGATAATGACTTTGTGTCGGTTTGCTATTTTCTATAAATTGGACTGGTACCATGTATTGTAACATAAGCTTTTGTATAAGAGCTGAGATGTAGTTAAGATTACACTTGATCCTCTCTCTGTTTTGTTGCTTCCTTCCATTATCTCCAACAACTGGTATCAACACTAGGAACCTTCACGGTCAGGGTTGATTTTATTAGACCACTATGAACACTTGTAATAGGTTCTTTCTACTTTAGGCATGGTTCTCTCTAGTTAGTGGAAGAGTGTACAACATAGGGATTGGTATCAGTCACACATTTAGGAAATAAAGTGAAAGGGGAGGGCAAGAGCGGTTCGAAGGTCAATGAAATGATAAAAAACCACCAGGTCGAGTTCGCTTCTCCCTTCCTTTTGGTGTTTAGGATGTGAAGTTGATATAAGAAGAGAGGAAAGGGGAACTGCGCTAAATGGATAATTTCATCCTGGTGATGGGCTATTCCAATGGGCATGCATCTGAGATATGGGATTTGAGCGTAGGAACGCCCACCTTTACAAGAGCTCAGTTCTAAGATTGTTTGCGCGCAGGCACCACTACTATTCTGTCTTTTCTTGTTATGCATCCGGTCCTATAAATCTTTTTTTTTCTGACCGGAGGAAGAGAAATAAAAACGTCACTTCGCTCGCCTTGGGGGACCTAATTAGGAGCTGATTGATTTCTTTAATAGATATGAAGATGCCTTGAATGAACCCAAGCAAGCCGAAATAGAATACTATAAGTATGAAGTGGACATCTATGGTTTAATTGGAAACATCTCTTTTCTATTTAGATTTTGCCAGTGCCTCCCTTTGTGGCAGAGCGAGCGCCTTGACTAAGATAGATTGACTCTTTCATTCTTTTTTTTTATTTTATTCTGGTTCCAATCGTTTGAGGAAAACCCCCTTTGGCATCAATGAAACTCTGTTATATAGGAGTTCAAAAACCTCATTTCGTTTGAGAGATAGTGGAATTTCTTCTTTCAACACGTACATCGACGAGGGTGTCGATGACTTGAGTGAGGAATGGTCATGTGCTAGAGGCCGTACCTTTGGAGTAAGACCTCAACAAGGGGGTGTGCAGTTTAAATGTAAATGACGAGCATGGAGAGGCCAAGGTCATTTGTAATTAGGTGTGGCTGATGCAAGAAGACTGGCGAGCTGTCCATGGTGAGAAAAGTTGTGATGCTACTGCAGGGGGCATCCTGGTGTAGTTGAGGGCGCAGAACTTCTGTGCGGGTACAACTGGCACTTAAAAGACCTTCCGTGTAGATGAGTTCTCTTGAGTGAGACTAATCGAGTTACGAAGAAACCTTTGCGATGGTGCTGTGCAGTTGGGTTCTCTATGGAGGAACTTCGTTGTGGGGACCAAGGGGTCTTCTTAAGAAGAGTTGCTTTGATGAAAAGAGTGTAGCCATGATGGCAAGTCAAGGTGGGGCCCAGTGAAGGCAAGCCTTGTGTATGTTGGCGTGATGACGAGAGAAAGGAAATGCCCAGGAACAATAGCTGTCCGTAGCACACCCTGCAATGACTTCGACCAGCGGACCAGCCTATCCAATACCCTACGCCATGACCTTAGAAGTTCGTACCCCATGATATTCAATGACACCCGTAGACATTTGATCATTCATACCTCACAGTACGCTTTCTTTCTTTTTTTTGGACTTTGAATTCCAAGCGAAGGAAGCTCAGTGAAAGATAGACTGGGATTTGACAGCAAGAAGAAAGCAATCATAGTACGCGGCACACACCGCTGGCGAATGAGATTGACGTCCCAAACCAACACAGGTTCAAGACTAAGTGCAGAACCAAGAATGCCGTGGATAGAAAAGTGAGTGCTTCCTCAAGCTTCATGAAGGAAGGGTCCAAGGACCTAAGCGACAACCTCTACGAAAAAGAAAAACCTATATATAGATAGTGGTATGTGTTCGCTGACACTAAATAGACTTGGCTCGGGGCAGAACTGAGTGGCTAGGCTAAGTTCCCTAGTCTTCTATTGGCCTACCCACCCCTACGACATGGAGGCGCTTACCCTTCTCCAACAAGCGTTCCACCACGCGGCGATTGATTACCGCTTTCCGTCTCAATCCGTTCCAGACCAAGCCCCTTCTCTGATCGGGGGAAGGTCATTCTAAAACATCAGATCTCCCATTGATGTTGATCAAAAATCAGTTTATCCACCTAATATATATGATAGGTACCGAAAGATTGGATGTCATTTCTCAACACCAGCTTCTCACCTCGGGGAGGGAGATATGAACGTGGCGATAGCGGTATCTTTTGATAGAAGCCCACATACCCACTCTTCTATCCCACCTATCCACATGGGGCATCAGTGGCCTCGTGATCTCCATGAACAGAGATCACTACACAAAAACAACTATATGAAAAACTTGCTTGCTTCTTCGAATCTCGAAATAACAGAACATATAGAAAGTGTTTCTGTGATTTTTCCATTCTCTTCGGGGAACCTATAGAAAGATTCTCAGACGGCTTTCATTCCCTTCAGGGGGGGGTGTTCCTTCAGAGCAGTCCATATCATCAGATGAACTCCCTGATGAATCATCAGATGAACTCCCTGATGAATCATGATCTGGAAAAGGGGGCTGCCCCTGCCAGAACTCCTCAGCTCCCGGGGGGAGAACGTTTAAATCAAAAGGCAGAAGGGGGAGTAAATGATGGAGACTAAAAAAACGATTTAAGGTGGCATTGTCCACGGAGAAACCACCCCAAAGCCAAGTCACTATGGTATCTCCTACTACTGGTATGGCGCTAGCTAAGCTTGTAATTACTGTTGCTCCCCAAAAGCTCATCTGACCCCAAGGTGGTACGTATCCTATAAAAGCTGTCACAATCATTAATAGGAATATGACAACTCCGAGTATTCCATTCATTTTCATGATATTATGCTTCCTTGCCCGTGTGGAACATGTGTGAGCATTATGTTTTTCCAACAAGTGATCCGACTGGAAGAAGTGTTATATGAGGACTTCGAGATCAAATAGAGAATCTGTCTCTCCATTCCTCGTGAGCCACTTATTTCTCCGAAATCAGAGATCAGAGTGATTTTCCTCCTTTTTCCCAAATAGTCGACGGTCTTACACCATTGGGATACTTCGGATAAACTGGAGTACATATATGAGAGACCGGTGCTAAAACCTTTTCTCGAGATATCTTCCAGATTCTTAGGGTCCTTGCTCCGGATCTCGCCCCCCCGGTGCGAAAGCAGTTGGTTCCGTAGTTTGAGAATTCTACTAATTCCAAGTATTCCATTATTATTATTAAATAAGAGAATATAAAAAGTAAAGAGGAGAAGACATAACTAGAAGAATTGTGAGAAATAAGTTAATTTATCAAGTTGAGGCATTTCGATTTGGATTTCAAAAAAGAAAGAAAAAAAAGACTCCGAACCGTACTTTTGCTATTTTATATCTATACAAAAAGAGATTTACTTTCCAAAATGGAATCTTTGCCATTTCTGATGTGAATGAGGGAGGTTGTCTGCCCGGGTAGGGGTGACCGGAACCCTCCCAAGTCATCGCTCAAGAAAGCACCACAGTCACACGAGAAAGAGTTTGGACTATGACGAAGACGAGCAAGCCTTTGTTGGGGAGTGATCGGGGAAGAGTCGAGTACAAGAGGAAGGTGGAAGGAAGAAAGCGCCAGAAGCGCCAGGTGCGAAGATAGACCATCAAAGAACTCCACAGCAGAGCAAAAAAGAGAAAGGCAAGGCTCGTAAAGAACAAAGGCTCAACCATCAGATCCAACACAAAGCCCTCAAGATATTTAGAGGCTTGGACTACTCTCTCTAGTAAAAGAAAGGAAGCACAATGGGTGTTGCTCTATTTCTTATTAGTGAGGTATTCTTCTTCATTTCAGTATTATGGGCATTCTTCCATTCTAGTCTGGCACCAACAGTCAAACTAGGAGCTCAACGGCCACCTGTTACTACGAACTTGTTTTCATCTGGCAGATAAGCTTTTGAGAAGAGACCACTTTGATAACGAGCTTTCGGGTTGCCGTATTGATACCGCCCTTCGGGGGAACAGGAGAATAGCATGCACGGGAGAAGGATTTAGGGAAAGGTACCCACCTTTTAACGGGAGAAAGGCAGCTTATGTGAAAACTTCCCTTGTGGTTTACAGTTCAAATAGATCAGGTGCCTATGTTGTTGATACACCGAAAGATACTAACGCTATGCTCCAATGCGGGATGAGGGCCAACGATTGTGATGAGTGGGGACCTTAGAGCTGAAAACCTACATACAGTGACCCTTATGGGCAGCGCCCTGGGCTGGCTATGTACGAGACATCAAACCGTCTCCCGGGTCCAAAGTTTCCATTTCCAGGCCTGATAGTCTTCAACTGAAAAAAGTAGGGCGGAGAACTAGTAAGAATTGTGCCTGCCATTCAATTCGTGACGTGGATGATCCGCCGACGGAATCGATTAGGTGAAAAGTTTGTTTGTTCATAAAGGCTGCATGCAGCCATGCAATTCGTACTGCATGGCGATATTACTCTACCACTCTAGAAATGGTATATAGATATCTTCACTTCATCAAAAAGAAATTGAGTACTAGCACGCATTGCTATGGATGCTGCAACCGCAAACAGGCTTTCTGCAATTGCTACCGAAACGGAGCAACTGAAAAATGAGATTGAAGGGCACCGTAGAGTGCTAAACAACCAGTTGAGAAGTGTTAGAACAATGGATCCTGCAAAGAAAGAAGCGCGCATTCGCGCTACCAGAGAGCGCATAGAGGGTTTGGAGGAGAGGCAGGAAGCGCTGCGGGTGGAGCAGCAAGTGCTCTTTATTCGTCTAGCATCTCGCTAGAATAGAAGAGTCCGTAGACTCTTTTTAGTTTTCTAAGGTTGGTTTAAATTCAATAAGTGTCTGGAGACATTTGTTTTCATGTCAGGTGTTCTTTGTCTTAGTTTGATTCCGATCTACTCCTATGCTAAGTGTCTTTGTTTGGTTTGATTTCTTGTGTTTGCATGTATGGGCTAGCCGTCAGTGTTCAATGCTTATGTTAATATAATAACGCCAAAATGTGCTGCAAATTCATGTTCAAGTTGAAATAAGGCCGAAGGGCTAAGTGTACTACTGGAGATTCTATATTCCAGCTCTGAAGTTTCCTTTTGAGCCCCCGTTCTACTATGGTTTGGATTCTAGTTGAAGCGTGCGACCATCTATTCAGATGAGGAGACCGAGTAAGAAACCACTAAGCGGAGAGCAAACAGATCAATCTCTATCTATGAGTTTCTCAACCAAGATCCACTATTCAACCAAGACCCGCTAACTAATACTTTTACGCGAGCTTAGTTATTGGAAGTTGCAGCCGAGGAACTCTTATCCCTAGCCACAGTTGTTGCAGCACAAGGCTTTGTCACGATTGGGTCATATGTCAGTACTCTCACATTCCCCGTGGTCTCCCTAGTATGCTGAGCTGAACTGAAGTGAAGTGAAGCTACGGGCGATGATGGACTGATCCCATGCTATTCAGGCGCCTGACAACGCTGGCTCCGACGGTGATGAGTCTGACGGTGGCTCAGATGTTTCTCTTCCTGATCCTTCAAGGTCCCCCGTTCCTGACATCGTCCAAAGGCCGTTGGCGCTCTCCCATCTGACAGTGCGGGCTCTGCGTGTCGCCTATGGCAACACTACCCGAGTGGTCTATTGCATAGTGGATCCACGGGTACCCCGTCGCTGCTTCGTTTTTATCAACATCCGGTAAGCAGAACGGACAGAGAACTGTCCCGATTTCTCGTAATGCCAGGCCCAAAAGTCCTCCATCCGCATAGCAGCAAAAGTAGGCATTTCTTTGATACTTACTCACCTGTGGCTAGATTTACCACCATTCGAGTACTACTATCACGGGCTGCCTCGCACGGTCTTCTCGTTCATCAGATGGGCAGACGGCTTTCCTTAATGGGGAGTTGGATGAGGAAATTTACATGGAGCAGCCAGATCAAGAGTACCCGCGCATTCGCCTAACCCCGGGTTTTTTCGATCAAAATGAAGATTTTTTATAAAATAAGCCCAAAAAGCATCTGACCTTGAAAAGAATCACCAGTTACTTGATCCATCCCTGCGGTAAGTGGGAACGAATGTGACAGCCGATGGTAGTAGGATTTCCACAGGTTGAGCTCCTTATCTTTTGACTTTTCTAAGGATAGCCGAGTAGATATACTAGAATGAGATGAATCGAGCACGAGAAATCACTAGGCACAGGGGAGCCGTAAGGAAGAGGAGTAATATCGTTATAAAGTTCACGAATTCGATTCATTTTGGAATCGATAAGTGAACACGGAATCTCGTCTTGTTCCCCTTGGTTCCGAGTCGATTTCGCTTGTCGAAATCATTCAATCCATAAGTTTTTGTTTTTTCGATCGGAATTTGGGTCAGCTGAACACTTATTTTCTCTTTCAAAAGTGGTGATGGTGTGGGTAAATTCAATCGATATCTTGTTTCCCCTTTCCGAGGCAAATATCGGGGAAATCAGTGATTCATTGTTAGAAAGAGGGCTGAGCTATAAAATCTATAAAATGGAGCTTGATCGGTAGCTTCGGCCTCCCAGACCCAAATTAAGTTACCAACACGGAATGATATTTGAAACCTGACTTCCTGTTTGTCATTGGAAAGAACGGAAGAGCATTGTATTCCTCCTAGGAAATAATACAACAGGTCAAAATAAGAACGGAGAAGATTCGTTGATACGGAGCTGGTCCATTTTACAAGCGATCCCCTATTCTGCATCCCGAAGATCATACGGCCCAGAGCCAGAGCGATCATTACAGATATATAGGGACAGCAAGAATCAGTAAATACCGGGGATACCTTACTAAGCATTTCCTAGATCTTGAGTTAGGCGTAGCTACTTCCTCCCCCCATGTTCTCCTGATTCCCCATCCTTCCGCTGAAGCTAAACCAGTATCAGTTGATGGCGAGCATAGTAGAGGCGGCTTTATCGTAAAAAAAGCAACCGGCTTTCGAGTAAAAAATAACTTATAGAAGCACTTGAGCGTGGTTTCGGCCTATAGCCGGAGGGAATGTTTTTCAAAATCGACCCGATTTTGGGCATTCGTAGAGGGGAAAGACAGCCATGCGATAAGCGAGGGAGAGGTCTGTCTTCCCAAAGTAGCCATTCAAGGAGACAAGTTCTACCATTGTACCTTGACCTGTGGAACTGGAGAAGCTCCTTTATTGCTATAGTTCTTGTTGAACCTTTTCTAAAGTCAACAATTTCTGCAATCAGGGAGGAGGCATCGCCTTACTTGCTATACCTTAAACCTCATCAAGAAAGTAAGCCCAGCGAAACCGCAATCCCAATCAAATAAAAGATCAGATGGGCTGATCCCTGAGATCGATCGCTGTTGATTTTCTAGTTTTTTAGCTGACTCGGGACCTTCCATAGAAAACCGAGTACGAGCAACGGTCGGGTCTGCTGCCCCTTCCTTCTCAGCGTACAGCTGCAGATTGGATAAATGGTTTATCTTGGAATTATGCTACAAGAAATGGGCTGAACTGATCTACAGGGAATGCAATAGCGAAAAGAATTCCACTCTAT
Source organism: Thinopyrum elongatum (assembly GCA_011799875.1). Taxonomy (NCBI): domain Eukaryota; kingdom Viridiplantae; phylum Streptophyta; class Magnoliopsida; order Poales; family Poaceae; genus Thinopyrum; species Thinopyrum elongatum. Next base: position 411,190,960 of record CM022297.1, on the reverse strand, counting down.
CTCAGATTTTTGTATCCTTTTCAAGGGCCAACCCTGGGCCAAGGTGAGCGCATCCGTATGGGCCTATTGCTCTTGACCTCTTCAGTTGTGCAGGCACAAATATGAACTGGTCTAAGTTTGTTCTTGACGATCCCCACAAGCTTCTCTTATCTACTTGAATGCAAATCAGAAAAGAGGAAGTCGCAATGCATTTTATTTTTAGAAAGAATAAAAGACACGTGGATGGTATCGATCAAGAGACATGGCTAAAGGATGGAAGTGAATTAGAATCACACGGTCGTCGAACGAATTCCCAATAAATGGAAGATCTACGTGCAGCATTAGGCACGAGAAAGGACATCGTTCTCGGCCGTCCCTTCCTTCCCGGAAAAAGGCTCTCTTGCATCTTTTGCTTCCCCACCCGGCCTCTATTCTAGATTCACCGTCTTCGAATGCATCAGTTTATTATGCTTATGCCTAATCTTAATACTGGCTAGTTACTTCAATTACCTTACCCCACCGCCCCTCCTTTTAAGGAGGTTTCAGAGCACCCAGTCACAGCTCGTCACAAGAAAGGATTGATGGTCGAGTCCCCGTGCATGAAGTCAGTGGATTCGAGTGAACTGACCGTACTACAAATCGACATACTTGAGGAAGCTTCTTACTAAACCAAAGAAAGGGCAGCTCCAGTTGTGTTGTCGATTCCCTTCTCCCGAGAGCTTTCACACTCTGGGATGGGAGTCCCTTCCAAGACTTGACCAAAAGCTCCCCACAATTTCTTGATTTGAAGCAGTTCGGAGGCCTTCTTCTAGTTACGATTCGCCCTCGTCTGTCACTATAGATGTTCTAGCTTTAGTCTTTAGTGTCATTTCGAGTTATGCATTTGGAATGCTCCCCTTCCAAGCAAACTAAACTAACCTTGCTAAGTGCTAGCCAGGTGAAAGTGCTTTTCGCTAGTAGTTTTGGTGTTCTCTTCCCTTTAATCCAATTGAATCAATCGATCAGAAGAACAAGAACAAGAAGGCACTGTACTTTTAATAGGCCCTACTTCCGAGACCTCTATCTCTATTTATTTTCATTCTTCCCTTTGGTCAGATACTAGAATATAGTATTTTTATTGGACATCCTCCTCACTATTGAAATTAGGGAAAATCGGATCAGTAAACTATTGCATCTAAGGGAACAGAGCAGCAGATCCCGGGATAAGAAAGATACAGAAATATGGAACTTCACTGCCTTACTTGGAAAGCTAAGCAGGTTATTGACCCACTAATCTTACCTTCCCTCAAACCTTCCACTGAAAAGAGCAGATCCCAGAAAAAAGGATAGCGAATGATCGATTCACCATTGATAGCATTAACCCTAAAAGGAGGGATGAAGCACATGCCACCACATCCACTAAAGAGAAGGAAAAGAGAAAAGAGAGGCGCCAGGTCCAAGAAGGTATGGAAAAGGCATTAGAGGTTTGATTCGCTCAAGGTTTTGAACAACAAGTCAGGTAAACCACCAGTTAATACCAACCACGGTTGACTTGATTTTCGATAGATTGAAATGCTTTCAAATTCAGCATGGTTGTGAGATTAATCGTACCCACCCGGCTAGGTCACCTGCGAGACTCGCTAATATACTACTTTCTTTCAGGCAATGCAAAAAATATGGTTTCTAGTACCTCACTAACCACTGCTCGCGAGAAGCATGGGGGGAGTCTAGAAGCACGGCGGGAGTCTAGATAGAAGGGTTTTCAATAATGGTGGTTCGTTGCCTCACCGTAATAAGTGCCTTAGTACTTTCGAGTCTAAGGGGCGTGAGTTAGAGGCACAATATTCTTTCTATACAGTCAACTAGCAGCCCTAGCTAATTGAGCATCAATCACTATTTCTCTAAGTCATAACTAGTACCTCCCTTGTGGCGAAACCAATGGTTCACTTGATTTCTAAAGAACAGCTTTCGTCGTACGGCAGGGCCAAGGATATATATGCCCTTCTCTTCATTGCTTTCCTGAAATGCGTAAGTAATCACCTTCAAAATGGTACCAAAAGGCCGGCTCAAATCGTCTATTACAGCCTGGTGGAACCTATTCTTCGACTACTTCTTCCTTCGACTAGCGTGCTTAGATAAAATACAATGGTACCTATATCGCTCGCTGTTGAAATTGTAGTTTAGGTGGACTGTATGTCTTTACATCTTCTCCGGCCGATCGGGGTCTCCAAAGTAAGCAAAAAAAGGAGTATTGACAGCCATCTTATGTTGTTTGTCGGGATTCATTCTAACCAGAGTGAGCTCACGGACCACCTTCAAACGAAAGTGAACTCTCTTCCTCCGATCTCTATAATGGGTCTAGTAACTGCTTTAGCTGCTCGTCTCACAATTAAGTTGGTGGGTGCTTGGTCCATCTTCTTATTCCAAAGCTCCGAGATGAATTCAATCTTATCTTACTGGGGCTCTCCCCTTCGGTTTGAAGAAGACCGCGCATGCTTATTCTCAAACTGGTACACACTTTGGTATTCTACCCTGCATCAAAGAATAGGCCTCAACACTTTGAGTGTGAAATCCAGCTACTCTGCTATCGCCTCCTGCGCGAACAGCTTTCGAGTAAGAAAGTTCAAATGCATTTTTACACCTATTGAAGGAATTGAATGGAATAGAAAAAAAAGAGTGGTATGGAGACTTGATATTGTACCAATACTTTAAAGTAGTACAGAGGATACTTCATATTGTACCAATACACATTCAAATCACTATCACCAATTTCTTACAGGATTCAGACTTTAATCAATAAAAGCGCGTACTATTTATTACCACCAGGAATGGAAAAAGAGTACTATGTGGATCTGGTGCGACTACGGAAAATGGAGCATTGGTACAACTGATCTTCACAGGAGAGCGGTATGCTTAAAGCCAAGAGTGCGGCTTAAGCACCACCTTACCTTAAGAGCAGTCAAAGCTATAAGCTGGTATATCACCCTACAACAATTTTTAAGCTGGTTTGCCTCCACCATTGGATTTGGTTGCAGCTCGCACCGACACCTCGCAGTTTGTGTACAAGGTTGGTAGTCACACTGCTTACCTCCTATTATATGTCGATGACATCATCCTTACAGCCTCCAGTGATGCTTTCCTTCGCCACATTATCGGTCTTCTTCATGAAGCTCGACAAGAACCTATTTTCTGTTTTCTTCTGTATCGGGCCAAAGGGCATGACTCTGACATGACTCTCAATGGCGCTATTCCGTCATCAGATAGCTCGGTTGCAGCTCCGGTTCCAGGTTTCGATTCCATTCGTTTCATAATTTCTTATAAGTGATGTTATGTTACATTTTGACTGAGGATTGAATAAGTTGGGTCATGAGAATGGAAGTTGAGTCATGTTGATACTAGATCCATGTCTTGATTATTCGACTTTTCCATTCCAATGCACGATACTATGGATTCCATTCCAAAGATTCATTACTGTGATTTTTTTATATTTAATTGAATTGAACTACCGAGATCTGGAATAGGTGGATATGTTGCAGAGGAAACGTACAAGGTATATATACTTTTTAGTTAGATAATTCCTCAATGACCAGGTGGTTGCACCATGTAAAACCGATTAGAGATCAGAGGATACAGATCTAGTTCCTTGCTTAGCAGAGGCAGAGCGGAGTTTGGATAGTCATGAGGTATGTCGAGGAATGATGGTGATTACACAAATAGATAATTCATGTGTTACGAAATGAAAGAGGCTGATAGTAAAACAATCAACAGTAACTAGTACCTTGCTCTAAGAGGCTGAGATGAGTAGGGTGCAGCATCCTACTATTGATGATCTTACCTTCCCTGGAAGGTATTCCCGCAGAGAGAAATCTTTAATTGAACTTATCATCCTGCCTGTCTTCTACTTCTCCTCCTCCGCTTATTGATATTACAATCGTATCTTATGCATTCTCTCCTGACGACTCGGCTTCGGCTCAAGGCCCCAGAGGGAGAGTATCATTATTGAGTTGACTAACTCCAACCTCGGTATAAAATTCTTTATCAGCGGGTTCGCTTTTCCAAAATAGAAATTTGTATGATAGATCTACGGCGGAGCCGTTTACCAATGTGGAAGTAGTAAGTTTTGACTGACCCAATACAGCACCCTTGCTACTACTATTATCCCTCTTTTTTCATGTATCGGCTCGGGGTATCGAAAAGCAAAAGTTCTATCTCCCCTGTCCATAGATTTAAGGATAGCGAGGCATACCAACGCCATGCCAACAAGAGGAACCATCCGGACTTAAAACAGCCGACCTACCCCCTGCCACTTCTTCCTCTAAGTCAAGTTGATAGATTTCTGTACGAGTTTTCAAGTGCCATCTCCAGTCTAAGCGGTTGAGTTCAGTGATTGTATCGAACAAAAGCCCCCTCCCGGGGCAGGTACGCGACTGTCTCTCTTCCAAAGTGTGATCATCTTCTCCAGTCTCCCGTTTCCACCTATTTTAAATGGTCAGCCTGTGCGGCATCAATTGAATTTGAATTCTAAAATAAAGTAGACTTCGGTGAAGGAACCTATTCTCTGGTATCTGCTTCGGCCATCTCATCTGGTTTCGGCCTTCTTTGTGAGCAGCTCCTAACTCGCTCGACGGGGTATGATCGCTACTGTTGATAGGTCGATCGGAAAAGAATAAGTTCCAGGACTGAACAGAAAGAAAGTACTCTAACACTTTCTTTGCCATTCTTTTCTATGAGGAGCTCTATTTTGCTAATACAAATGTAATGCTACCTCCCTACGGCGATTCATAACTAGAAGAACTCGTTGGCACAACCGGACCTTATTAAAGGCCTCGGCCGTCTGATCGACTGAAAGATCTTATCTTGGAGTTCTAGTATGGGTCGTCGGCCCTTTCTCCTCCTCAGTAGGTGCAAACCCTGGTTCTGTAAATGATTATAACTGCCTTGGAGCTAGATAAGCAAACCTTCTTCTGTTTGAGTATGATGGATGTTACACCCACTGCCAGATACAAGCAAAAGCTTTCCAGCTAAGCTAGGAGTCAGAACGAACTCATGAAGCTATCCTTCTTCTTGGATCTCAAGATTCAAATGGAATTTTATCACCCCGGATTTTGGCTTTAATTTCCACTTTATACTTGAGTTAAGCAAGGCACCAGCATGGGAGAGAAGATAGCCCCTCGGGATCGCTTACTAGCCGGCCTGCTTGATTTATTTATGAGGTATCCAGATGGCACTGCACCGGCGAGGGAAAGGGAAGCTGATGAGAGGTAAGGGAAAAGTCCATTTAATGAATAGGTTCACTACAGACTGTACTATCTCTAGACCCCCTCTCTATACTCCCTCATAATATATGGATTCCCCGGATAATATTGATCCTCCAACAGCTGACATATCTTATCTAAACTCCCCCGGAAACCTGGGCATGGCTTTTTCGAACTTAGTTGATTTCACAAGAAGCAACTTGAAAAGCACAAAGACTACATCTAAACAAACCTTACGTCTTCGTTCGGCTCATTCTTGCTTATCTCACCCTATTTCCTTACTTTAGCTTAGAAGTAGGCATATGGGAAGTTACACAAAGATGACTTATCGGTTGGCCTAAGCTTACTCGATTCCATTCTTTCCAATATCATATACGCCTAGTGAAATGCATCTATCTCCTCTCCTCGCCTTCTTTCTTTTTATCCATTTTATATACCTAGTCGAAGACTACTTCAGATTATAGGGCGGGCTTTTCTACCCATTGACCGGGACCGATCACTGTGTTTGACCGCTCTTGGTATTCAGACCTTGGACTTTTTTGCTAGGAGCTGATCCATTCTTTAAGAGCTCTATACATAAAGAGAAGGCGTATTCACTTAAAGGACTGTGATATCTACCCTATGCCCCGAAAAGTCTAGGCACCTAAATAAAGTCAAGATGGGATCCCTGACCAATAGATTAAGCTATCCAATGAGTTAGGAACCTTTTTTCTTCCCCCTTCTCTTCTCCGCTTTGCTCTGTTACTCCTTTTGCAGATGGTTGGTCACCACTCTTAGGCTTTTTGTTCTCTGCTTGTGGTGGGTCTCCAATCTTGATCCGGTGCTGACTTAATAGGGAAACCTACCCAGAAAATGCCCCCTTTTCCGGTCCGGTTAACAAAGCCTGTAAACCAAGAGCGGAACGAAGAGCTAAAACGTCACCTTTACCCTTATCCTATTTCTTTCTTACTTGTAAACCAGACCGCGTCATTCCTTTTTTCTTTCTTTGGTAAGGAAGGGACGGCTATTCCCACAGGTTGATCTTGATAAAATGTGCAGCGGTAAGCAACTAATAATCTCGATGCAGGACTGCCGTTCCCATAGGTTCCTCCTCCAAAACCTTCTTAGGCGAAAAAGACTGGAAGGGCTTATTCCCACTGCTGATTACTGAGAACCTTCTACCGGGAAAGATTTCCTTCTATGCCTAGTGGTTTTTGAATTGGAAATGGGAAAGGCAGAGAGAATTTACTCAAATTCCACTATGTTATGTATACAATGATCGGGTTGCGTCTGGTATGATCGGGGTGCTTTATCTAAACTAGGCAGGATAACTTGGCTAACTTTCCTACTCTGATAGCATCTCTGAACGGCAGGTACCCTCAACCGCCGTAACGAAGGAATGAATCTATTAAGTGGGAAAGAGCCCTCGTGGCAGCTATATCCGCGAGGATTCCAAGTGTTCTAATTCATCTCGTTACAGACCCACATCAAACATGCAACTGCTTGTCGCATACTCCTGCTACTCCGACCTACGCTTCTCACATTGCATCCTTGGTCCTTAAACGACGGTATATTCTTTTTTCCGGGTTCTATGAGCGTAAATGGAGACACTTCCCCCTTCTTCGACATATGAATATGCCTCGCCTCGAAGATAAAGAAATCCTGAGTAAGGAGAGAGATTCTCCACACGAACGAACGACCCATCAGGTTCGAACTGACTTAGGTTGGACCAGGACCCACCTATCTCCACCAAGAAGGAATCGCTTTGGTTACGCAGTTCAGTTGGCGATAAAAGCCAACCTAATCTGCGGGCCGGTAGGCCAGCCAACTAACTCTTCAAATGAAGAACTTATTTCCCCACACCTATCTCTATGAAACTTCCTTCATAGTTAGGAGAGGTTTTTTTTGGCTTTTTGTCTCTTTTACCGCAGGAAGTTCCCCAAAAGTATGAAAGGCCGGAGGGCTTTGTACCAACCATTCTAGTGTGGTTGGATTCTGTTCAACAGCCCAAGGACTTTCCGCACATTTTTGGTTCTTTCCACTGCTTGAAGTGATTGCGACAACTACGAAGAAACGACGAATCCCAACTACGGATATATAAGAACCGAAACTGCTCAGAGCATTCCATCCGGCGTAAGCATCTGGATAATCTGGAATGCGACGTGGCACACCCGAAAGCCCTAAGAAATGCATGGGAAAGAAGGTCAGATTAACCCCGAAAAAAGTGATCCAAAAATGGATTTGGCCTAAAGTTTCAGGATATGTCCGACCAAAGATTTTACCCACCCAATAGTAAAATCCAGCAAATAAAGCAAAAACGGCTCCCATAGAAAGTACATAATGGAAATGTGCAACCACATAATAAGTATCATGTAGAGCAATGTCTAGCCCAGAGTTTGCTAGAACTATTCCAGTGAGCCCTCCTATGGTGAACAAAAAGATGAACCCTACAGCAAATAACATGGGTGTTTTGTATTGTATCGAACCTCCCCACATGGTAGCGATCCAACTAAAGATTTTGATTCCTGTGGGCACAGCTATGATCATGGTAGCTGCGGTGAAGTAGGCACGCGTATCAACGTCTAAGCCCACAGTAAACATATGATGAGCCCAAACTAGAAATCCAAGAACACCTATACTTATCATGGCATAAACCATGCCTAGATACCCGAAGACCGGTTTTCTTGAAAAGGTCGATACGATATGACTAATAATACCAAATCCAGGCAGAATGAGAATATACACCTCTGGATGACCGAAGAACCAAAAGAGATGCTGGTATAATATTGGGTCTCCCCCTCCTGCAGGATCAAAAAAGGTTGTATTAAAGTTTCGATCGGTTAATAACATTGTAATTGCCCCCGCCAGTACCGGAAGTGATAATAAAAGTAGGAATGCTGTCACTAGAACGGACCACACAAAAAGTGGTAATCTATGCATAGTCATTCCAGGTCCACGCATGTTGAAGATAGTTGTTATAAAATTGATAGAACCTAAAATTGATGAAATACCTGATAGATGAAGACTAAAAATTGCTAAATCAACTGCTCCTCCAGAATGGCTGGTAATACCACTTAAGGGCGGATAGACTGTCCACCCAGTGCCGCTGCCCACTTCTACTAAGGCTGAGCTTAATAGGAGCAAGAGACTTGGTGGCAACAACCAGAATGATATATTATTTAATCGTGGAAATGCCATGTCAGGTGCACCTATCAGAATCGGAACAAACCAATTACCAAATCCACCTATCATCGCCGGCATAACCATAAAAAAGATCATTAAAAAAGCGTGAGCCGTTATTAAAACATTATAAAGTTGATGATTCCCACCAAGAATTTGATCGCCGGGTCGGGCTAATTCCATACGAATCAGTACGGAGAAGCATGTGCCCATCACTCCTGCAATGGCACCGAAGATGAAATAGAGAGTCCCAATATCCTTGTGGTTAGTAGAGAAGAGCCATCGAACCAGATTTGTCATTTTTTATTTTCGAAATGAAAACTTTCCTTATCAAAGAGGGACCGGGGGGCTGGAAGAGAAGAACTTGAATACTAAACGCTGGAAGAGAAGAACCTTAATACTAAACCAAGTTTCAGGAACTTCTTGGTGACTTGATTGGTTCCCTTCCCCCAATTTGCAAAGGATGATTCCCGTGAAGGTGATCTCGATCACCATTCTATGATATTTCTGGATGCTTTTGAGAAGCTTTTCCTTTTACCTAATGCCGGCTACCGACAACTTACTTCATGCTATTACTAACACTTATGACTGAGCCGCACTTGCTTTCCAAAAGAAATTGAAACTATCATGCCTGAGACTAGCCAATAGAAGAAAGAGCCACAAGCAAGCCATAGCAGCATCCTTTTTCTTCGCTTTCTTCAACAATGCGAATCTACCTCACTCCTCATCATAACTCAAATACAAATTCGAGTTCCAAATTGATATTTCCTCACGTAAGCAATAAAATGTGAAACCAATATTCATCATGAAACTTCAGACACTGATGATTGTGAGGTTCTGGAAGAGAGACGACGTAGGCTGATTCAAAGTAAACAGAAAACCACCCCTTAAACTCATTTGCTCAACATTCTTTCCACAGCAACTAGAAAAGTGGAGAAAATCCAATAAGGGGAGGTCCCGGTGAATACAAATCAATTGGAAACCGAACCCCGCATTCATGTCTCTAACAAGGCTGTCTAAGCTAAGCGGCCATGGACCCATGGACCCGGGGAATCTGAACCATTAGGTAGAGTTTCAGCTGAAAGAAAACCAGGTCAATCTTCCGATCGCGAGTCTTTACAAGCTTGAAACAACTTAAGCACAGGCAGGAGTCGCCCCTTTTAAAGTCAGTATTTATGCGGCGCTGAACTAACGAGCGGATACCTAACCTTCGAAGGAGAAGAAAAGACGGATGTATCTTTCATTCATATCGATCAGATGTGCTTTGCTCAGGACTCCCATTTTACCATTGCTTAAGCCATATTACATAAAGCATAGTGAGTGATACGCAATGCTGGTACCACCATGTTTTTTTCCTCACTCTGTGTAGCCACACTCGTTTGTCCATTTCTACTTATTATTTATGTTAAATAGTATCCGTTGGTTGTAGAAGCACTGGCGTTCAGGGATTGCAAAATCCATAATATCAAGAAGCGGTAGGAACCTGGCTAACTTCGATGCGGATAACGCGCTGTAGAAGAAAGTGGATCAACCAAAGTAGACCTTGATCGAAAGGCACCACAAGGCGAACCAATAGAGTGTGGTGTAAGCGGTGAAGCAGAATAGGAATTGGAACTGCTTGAACTAGAAAGGGCTTCCGCTACCGCGCTACCTCGGGAGCTCCGGAAACGGTATACTCGCTTCACTCATCTGTAATGGTATCCTTGAAAGCTAGCTAAAGTGGGTTCTAGACAAAGTTCTCCTAAGCAGGGCGGAAGGAAAAACAAGAGCAGTATAGCTCTACATTACGCTTCGGGGGCCTCGTCTTACTCACTCACCTTCTACTAATCGGACCGTGACAAAACAACCAGCCCAGCAATAGGCAAGGACTGGCTGAAATCCCTTTCTGGATCCAGTCTATCCGTATCTGCTGTCCCTTCCGAAAAGCTCGTTTGCAATAGATATAGGGTTTACCAACCTCAGGCATGGACATAGACACCAGATCATTTTGATCGAGGACCCATTTTTGGAATAAAAAGGATAGAGACCAGACGTAGTCCAATCGGAAGGTCGTGCTTTAGAGAAAGACTTGTGTTCTATAGGAACAGCTGCCTATGTTCACCCGGCTGCCCTGCCTGTCGCAGAACTGCTGTGAAGCATCCATTCTATTCAATTAGAAATAGCATCTATAACTAGTAGTAGACGGTTGCTTCGAGGTCTCACAGGTCCTGCTTAAGCGAAAATGTAGTTGTGGAAGTAGTCTTGCCCACTTTGCCTTACGCTCATAGAGATCTATAAGTATCCCTCTTGTCTAAGTAGGTAAGTACGCTCGGCCCAGTACTAAACTTTAGCATTAAAGCCAGAGTCCTTCTTTTCATGAATGTTCAGGAAGAAGAGAATCCCTAAGTTAGAATTGAATGCCATCCCATTTCCTAAAGAAAGAGATTTCCAATATACGTGAATCACGAAAGAACCAATGCTGTAACTTGCTTCATCCGGCATTATAAGTAATCAATGAGATTTTCTTCCTCGAGAACAAAAAGCTACACGAGGAGAGCCTTGTTTACTGATATGTTACTAAAAGACCAGAGGTGATGGCCTCTGAATTGCAGGGTATGGAAAGTGGGTGTTAATCAACAAGATTATCTACATTTGCGGAAACCACTACTGGAATAAAGTTAGATCTTTATTTCATTTCAAGGAAAAGTTTCAGGGTTTAGCCACTACTCAGACAGTAGTGAAAAATCAAACTAACTCTAGGCGAAAGTGCACGGAGGATCTTTGATTCCTCCTACCTTATGAGCCCTTACGAAATGCCATTTTGAATGATGGACAAATCATGGGTGTCGGCGGTCTAGTCAGAGCATTTTGGAGCGCCTGAGCGGGCAAAGTAGGTTGACCCGTCCCGAGGGGGAGGGAACAAACGGGCAATTGAACACCATAGGGCACAAACAAATCGCCAGTAACGACCTGTATATATCAGGCAAGAGGTGCTACTCCGACCCGGAATCCTGCGTGATGGTTGGTCACCTTACCAATAATCTTCTTAATGTTGGAGAAAATGAGGATCATTGACTTAAATTGGAATTGATACCTAGACTACTTGGTTCTAGCTTGCCACCCCAGAAGGCAACGTATACACAAGTATAGACTATAGGTAACACTGTAGGGTACAGCCTTGGGTAGTCTTAGGGTTTTCCAAGATATGATATGATCGGGTTATTTATTAGAATTGGAAATAGCTAGACGAATAAGTAGGCTTTAAAAGGACGAATAAAGTAGGCCTTCTAACTCAAAGTACTCCAGCTTAAGGAAAGACATGCAACATTGGTGATCAACGTATGGAATTTCCGCTATTCCGTTCCGGGAAAACACTTAGTTTGGCTCGAGTGAAAAAAGAGAAAGACTATTGTCGTCCGTCATTTCACGCCCTATTGACATTATGACTAAGAATAGGGTTGCCCATTCCTGCCGTGGTCCATGGGATCTTCGAGTTGCGAGTTAGCTTAGAGTTAGTTTAAGAATCACAGGGAAAGGCAAAGGTAGATAATCTGGTTCCACCTCTTTACTAGAGAGCCATAAGCAAGATTTCTATAACTGACCGTTAAGATAACTGGCATAACCAGAAGTATAGAACCTTCCTTTTACAAGAAGGAGGGACTTGTGATTGGTTTTCTACAGGGAAGAGAGATACCAAGCCGGGCAACTTCCCCTACTAACTACTGAACACAAAAGCCAAGGTGACCCAGAACAATTATTTCACTTATTTCTAGTTTAAGAAGGACCTTGTGCGCGGTTCACGACTCCCGGTGCTTAGAGATGCGGTTCACTACAGCAGTGGTAAGAAAAGCAAGAAAACAGGTATCAAGAGATGGAAGTGAAAGAAGAACTGTTGATCGACCGGTGGTTTGGGTCTTGCCTTTTAGGATTCGGATTCCTATTGAATTGACTTTGCCTTTGCCGAGGAGCAGAAACCGAGCCCTTTGATTTGATCCAGTGAGTGACGTTACGAGCAGAAGCCTCGACAAGTTGAATCCGGTACCGAAACAAGGATGACATTATTGAATATATTCTTCTTTCCTGTGCTTTGCCTTTCCCGTTTTCCGTACCTTTCGTAGTAGTTACTCGCCACTAGAAACAGGATTCATGAATTCAAACTAAAAGCAAAGGTATCGCTAATTCCATTTCAGTGGAAATATAGGGATGAAAGTTTCTCTCCTACTGATTTCGATTGCACATCTAATGAAAATATATGCACATGAATGTTCAAAAGCAAGGCTATCCCCTTTGCCGTTACCGAGGATCTATCTTTGTCCCTTGATTCGAAACCGAGGAAAGCGTGCGCTCGACCTCCTGGAAGGAATGCAATTATTCGCTTCGTAGTCCTCGTATGAATTCGCTATCGCTCCGAATCGTGGGAGCCGTTGAGTTCGGAGATACCGTTGTAGGAAAACAAACAAGTGAAAGAAGCCCTCGTTCCCACTCTTCTTCCCCCCCACCTACCCGATAGGTAAGTAGGGGCCTCGGTTTCTCTATTTGCTATGAGAAACCTACACAAGTCAATTTCTATTTCGTGCGCGATCCCAATCGTGGACTTTCACAATTAAGTCGATATGGGGTTTATCCTTCATGTTATTTCAAAAATAAAGGCGTCGCCTTGAAATGCCCTCGAGGACCTGGTTTTTTTTTACCCGTTTTTCCTCGCTCGCATTTTCCAGGTTAAGATCCCTGTAAATTTCTTCCAATTTGGTTTCGGGCAGCTTACGATTTCGACAGGATCTCAGAACATTCTTTATTTGCTTTTTCAACAACGAAATGCTTTGTCTTCGAGCTTTTTTTCCTCAATCCACTTCGTCAGAAACCTAAAAAACACTTGACCCAATTCCAAACCCTTCGGGCCTAGCTCAAATCTGCCTGTTCCGGAGGAACAACAAAGTTGTTATTGACAACTGTGTTATTTATCGTCACATTTAGAATATGAGCTTGACCCTGGTTTTGGGGTGCCTCCACAGGTTGAATGGCCCCTTCCCCGGGGTCTAAGAAAGACATGGGTGTGGATAAACTTTGAAGCTCAATAGCTAAATACATGGCAATTAAATCATGAGCCGGGATCATTAAGAGCATACTGCGAGTAGGAAGTGGAATTAATACAATGAATTCAGAAGC